>JACDOX010000002.1:13899584-14212910 GCA_014549065.1 Cardinalis cardinalis
GGCGGGAGCCCAGAGCCGGAGCCCGTCCCGCWGCCGCGCAGCCGCCCGCTCCCGGCCGCAGGAACGCGCAGCGGAGGAGAAGGTCTCACCGCAGACACACACCTGGGAGCGCCTGCCGGGGCTGTCAGCCCCCCGCCCGACACCCCCTTACCTGCCCGCGGGTGCGGAGCGGCCCCAAGGACTTCGTCTCCGCGGCGCGCCCGGCTGCCGGCGGACAAGTTTGTGCCCCTAACTTCGCTCCTCGCAGCCACAGCGACGCTCTCCTCTCCTCTCCCCTCCCGCTCCCTCCGTCTGTCCGCCCGTCCATCCGCCCGCCCTCTCTCCCTCCCTCCGGCAGGGGCGGGGGCGGCGGTCCGGAGCGCCCGACCCCGCCCCCRGTTCCCCGGGCTGTGCCCGGGCTGGGCCGGTACCGTGGGTACCCCACTCGTGGCGGAGCTGCCGGGCTGGGGGACGTGCCCGCCCCGGGGGTGCCCCGGGCAGGGCTGGGCGAGCTCACCTGGACCCGCCGGCCCCTGCAAGGGCAAGAGAAGGGTGCGGGATCCAGGTGTTGCCACCCCATCCTCCTCCGTCTGCCCGAGCAAGCCCTCCTGTCCTTTAGTCTTCGTTTATTTACAAACTTACTGCGAGTTACCCAGCCGGTTAATGCAACAGCAGGAGAAATTAAACCCAGGAGGAACATCACACCTCTTGGGTTTTTCCACACACAAGTATTTAATGGAAGAGAAACCACCTGGGAGAGCCCTTCTGAGAGGGGGAGCCCTTCTGGAGTAAAACAAACTCCAAAGGGAACTGCTCCAGCGGCACAGTCGCCATTCTTGAAGATATTTAGGAAGGCTGGGACAGGCCCCTCTCTCTGCACAGCAGCGGTGTGAGAGCAGAGAGGGGCAGGCACACCGCCTGCAATTGTCGGCTGCCTTCAATTCTCCTGGTGTGTTTATTACCACTATCGCACCGTGCAGGCCCAGCTCTGATGTGTGTTACATAATTAACCTTTGTTATGCTGGTAACTCTGTCATTCTCTCTGCGGGGCAATTCTGAGTATGAGGAGGAGGGCTTGATGTTGGGATAGTCAGTTGTTCCCCCTGACAATTTCTATTTTGGTTTTTCTCCAGGAAAACTAGATCAAAAAAGTTCTTTGCCACAGACAGCATCGTGGAGAATGTTGTGGTAGTCCTTTGTTCCTCAGCTAGTCTGTTCCACAGCCAGCCCTTAAAGCTTCGTCTCCTCCCCAGCAGCCTACACCCTGTCTTCAGAGAGGCCCAGTGCATCAGAATAGCAAAACTGGGTGGAAGGGAATCTCTACAGGAGGCTGAACTGAGAAGCAGAGGACGTATGTTCACGGTATACTCAGCTGTTTAGACAATACACTATGTTGGAGTTTTCTGCTGGCTTCCTGCCTGCAACATCTTTTCAGCAATGTAGTGAGAGATTGAGTCATCAGGATCACAGTCTGTCAGGACAGAAGAGACTCTTCTGGCCAGCAAGTGCTTTCTGTCAGAGAGCACTACCTGTCCATCACAGCACAGCTACGTGTGCTGTCAGGGAGGCATGCTGACAGCACTCCTGCCCCACGGCCTGGCTTAGCCAATTGTGATTGTGACATTTCAATGAAGAAATCTATCTAATGACTATGGACTCTTTAAATATGAAACACTAAAAACTTGTAAGACTAAAATGAGTGGCAACTCCCACAAGTATGGTTTCTCCTACTGATCTTGCAGAGAGCATTTAAGCTAGATGTAGTGTCTAGAGAATTAGGAATATAGCTGGTGTCATTACTGAGAGAAGAAAGCAGAGGAACATTGCGAAACTGTTATATTATAAGCATTTTTTTATCATGTTAGGGAAAAAAGAGAGGTATCAGGTCAAGAAACAGTTAAATCAGGCTTCCTCATTGTGTTTGATGTAATCACTCAGAAATAAGTAGACTTTCCTCACAGGGTGGAAAAAGTCTGCTGAAGTTTATGCAGGAAGCTGTACTATGTTCCATTTCAACCAATGTCTCCATGGATAGGGGGCTCTGTTGCATATTAGTACATTTACTTTGGGGTTGGGGTGTTTATCCTGTTCCAGATCACCTTCTCCCCCCCGTTGACTGCTCTTCTCCTTTGCACAGCTGAAATTAGAATATTGCTTTGCCTTTGTGCAACACTCCTCAGTAAAGACTCCAGGGACAGACTATCAGCTGGCAACTGTGATGCTGGCTCTATGCACCAAGCAGGAGATGGAGCAGAACAAATCCATGGAGAGCTGTTGGAAATAATCAGCGGCAGTACTGCTAACATGGCACACGAAGAAGTCATACAGAAAGTCATATGGAAGCTCTTAAAAAGTATTTGTTCTTCAACAGCTAGCTCTCAAACTTACAGGATTGTGCCAGGATTGTGTTCCCAATTTATTTTTCACAGGCCTGAGAGCTAACTACTTACTTTTAAAAAGGAATAGAAGCTTGAATTATCTCATATTCAAATAACTTCTGGAACCAGGAACTTAAAAACAAGCTAAATGTCATTAAAAATGCTCATATCTGTGGCACTGGTAGCACAGCAGAAGTGGTGAGGGAGACATCATTGCCCCTCTCTGCCATACACCTTTGTTTTGCTGTAATGGATTATGTTTATAATAAATTTATATTAGTGGTAAATCCAGTTTGTAGTTTACTCCAGAGATTAAAATCTTTACATTTGAAAAGTGCTGAACAAGTTGCCTATCAAAAAAGACACAAGAAAATGTCATACCAAAAACTATCATCYGCTGACATGAATATTTAAAGCCAGTGTCACTGTCACATGTTACACACTRTAAATGTACTCTTAAGGCCACCATTAAAATTCCTAAAAACATCACAGAATAATACGTCCCTTGCAGGCTTGCCTATTACAATGTTTTGTGGTCTCAGGTCCAGCCCTTACCTCATGACTCACTCAAGCAAAACATCTATTGAAGTAAATGGGAATTTGGCAGGAAAAAAAGATGGAGATGGGCCAAAATCAAAACAGGGATGGAAACACTCTGGTCTTTTCAGGCAGTTGGATTCCTTATGTAGACCCAAAGTTTGCTGYTCATGGCTTAGCTCTCCTGTGAGATTACTGGAGGACTTCCGATGGGCCTTCAGCYGGGGAGTCTACCTCACTAAGCAGGCTTTAGTGAACACCATCTGTGGCTGTTCCTCATGCACAGCAGGTTCTCAAGGCACACAATAAAGTGTTATTTGTGCAAGAATATGAAGTTCTCCCTTTTGCCCCTGTATTCCTTGCCTTTCCCTCTCAAGGAAGTGTTGCATTAGAAGTTTCTTCAATCTTAACCATTTTCATCCTCCTGCCTTTGGTTTGCTGTGGAGCAGCGTGTCTGACTGACTCAGTGCTCGCATGGATTTCCTCTCTGTGGTTGGTGTTCCTGTTTGTCCTCCAAGTGTCTCTCTCTCCTCCTTTWAAGTAGTGAAATCCTTTATCTGTCCCTTCCTGACCTCCCTGCATGTATGGCTTCTGGGCATCTGCTTTACTTTTGTTCTCTGCTCTCTGGCAGCCCGTCCGCGTTCCATCCGGCTGCAGCAGCCGGGCATCGCTGGCTCTGCCTCTGCCTGGCACCCCGACTGCTCCTGGCACCCCACACCCCCAGCACAAGCAGTGCAGACTGTGGAGATGCTTGTTCCCTAAATTTCAACTCATAAAAACATGGTGTCCAGCCAGTCAGGGGCCTGGGGCCCCCAAATATTTAGAATCCTTCTATCCCTCCTGTTCATCTTGCAAAAGGCACACGCAGGAAATTTCTATCTCTGTTATTAAAAAGTTATATACATGATGCAAAGCATCAGATGGCAAATGCTCTACATCCTCTGCAAATGCACTTTCTTCCCACATATTTAATGAAACACAGTCTCTAGGATTGTTTGTAATTAGGACAGAACACACTGAGGGTAAATTAGTAAAGGTAAATTAAGGAACAAGAAAAGGTTTCTCTTCTATTCTCTGCAGACGCACACACTCACGACACTCACAAACACACGTAGGGGAAAATGCCCATCTCTGATAACATCACCAAAACAGCGTTTTGGCTTCTGTGCCCCCTCTACTGGCTGGCCCCTTTATGTATCTGTATTAACAAACATAGTTCAAAACATTATATTGAAATTATTGGTGATGCTGGAGCATTAAAAAAATTGGCCACACTACAATAAGAATTAGTTCCCTTACCAATCCTGCGGAATGGTAATTTATAATTTTTTGTTCCAAATAAATATTCACACTCAATTTCAAAATGTTGAGATAAGAGATGTTGAAAGCTGACAGAGCCATGCAAAAACTCCTGAAGATAAGACCATCTTCAAAGCACAGATGTGTGTGGATGGGAGGCTGGATTAATTTTCTTTGTAATTTCCAACTTTTTGATGTAAAAATTTCCTCCTTCTGTATTTTTCCCCATCAAAACCAAATTATGTAAACTTATTCATAACTCTGTATGCTATATACATGCAAACATACATATGTATAAATTCAAAGACAAATGATAAAAAAATACAGAGATATAAAATTAAATATTTGATACAAGCAAAAGCATATACAGAGGGAAACAGATGGCATAAAACTTAGATAATAGTTCCACTAGAGCCATGCCCAGCATCTTAAAGACCTTTACTGAAACCAGCACAGATTTTACTGACATCAGTGAGACTAGGCTTTTCCAGGCAGAAGATTTGAGCAGGAAGGCCAAGCCACTCAAAGCGYGTCCAAAGCCCTGCTGACCCACTGGTCCCAGGTTTCCAACTGTGGAACAGGACCAGAGATGACCTGCGGGGCCAAGAGGACTGGAGAGTAACATCTGTAGATCTAAGAGCTTGAGCTGGGACATTTGAGAGAAAAAAGTAGATTGTCCCACTCACCAAGTAGTCTTTTTGGCTACTGAAAGAGAAGGTGTGTATTGTTYAAATAGATGAAGTACAGTTTAATTCAAGATGTTGCATGTCAAGAACAAAAGGTATGTTTCTTGAAAAATGCACATAAATGGAGGTAGCTGTTCTGCAGCTTTATAATTTTAAAATCAGCAGAAAAACTAGAAGGAAAATAGAAAGCTGATGGCCTTGAAGGGAAAAGCTATCGCCGGCCGGGAGTACATGTACAAATCACGAACGGGACGGACTGMTGGGGAATGTGCCTTGAGCCGTTTTATTTTCCAGCATCAGTCTCATTACATGGTTCTGACAATGGGAAGATGCCATCAGCTCACATCCCAGGCAGCAGACCAAGGACTTAATGTTACAACTTACTTTAAAAGTTATTTGACCAGTCACACAAAGCAAAAGCATACTGACAGTAGTTCTATCCAAGCATTAGAAGCACRCGTACCTTYGGTTAAAACAATGCTTGCTTATTTCRAATACAATATCTGCTTGTAAGCYTTAAAACACAATGCACAGAGCTCCATTATTAAGCTTAAAACTTCCTAATATCTCTCTAGATATACTTTTCTGCAGCTTAGGGAGTTATGCTAGACAAACATTAATACACATTGTTCTATTTGTCCTTACTTTTCTACTTTTTACATAATTTTTCTGTTGACCTATCTCATGGTTACTGCTTAGCTCTAATCACAGTTCTGCTGTCTCTGAGGCCTGCCTTTTGCAGCTTTCCCMAAACCCTCTGATTTTATGGATTCCYACATGAGCAACCTCCCTAAACGCCCCTTGTTCATGTCCCTATGTGAGACTTACTGCAGACAAGGCCCATGGCCATGGCATTATTCTCAGGGAATATTTTCCACATGAAAATATTCAGGTACCTGGGACTATATCTCTGGAAGATAAAGCTACCTCTTTGCATTGATAATGCAAATTAAAGCAATGATGCTGTGATCTCTAAAATAAGCAATGCACAGGCTAATTCTCCTGAACTTGACTTAAAGTCTCTTGCGGTTCCTGCAAGCACAACCCCTYGTCCCCTGCACTCACCCTGCAGCATCCATGGCTCAGCTCATCACCAGTCTGGTATTATTTCAGAACCCCTTGTTGCTAATTCATGCAAACAATACAATAACAAAAATGGGATTTTTTTCTGTTCTCTAGCCACTGCAGCAGCCAGGGCAGCCAGGGAGCAGTGCACTGCAGGCATGTGTGGAGTCTATCAGAGAACCCCCCTGCACGACACCTCCAAGTCCATGTGTCCTGCCCYAGGCAGGAGAGGCTCGCCAAGCCTGTCAGGTCCTTCTCTCCTCAAAACCCCATCACCCACACAGAAAATGCCCTGGCCAAAGTGATCAAYAAACCAGTGCTCCAAGGCCAATCTGGGATTTTTCTGGCATAACAAATCCCCCTCAGAAGCCCTTTTCGGAAGCCTGTAAAGCCAATGCAGTTTTATGCTGAATTGTCATATTCATCTCAAGCCCAAAAAAGAATATAATTTCAAAAATKACTGTTATGTGACTGCATCCTCTGGTGAAGACTGCTTGCCCTGTTTGGAAATGGCAGCCTCTGGAAAACACAAAGTCATCCCCAATTTCCCAGCTTCCAAAGGCTCTGAGTAAAAGTTTGCAGTGTGCGATGCAGAGCTGGGCCCCTCAGCTCATTCAAAATGCTAATTTCACTTCAAGATACCAATTTCATATTAGGATACCAAAACTTTGAGGGTTAAAGCACATTCTCAAAACATTGGAGTGAGAGTCYGGTGAGAGTCTGTATCAAAGTCTTTCTCAAGCTTTTATCATGTTTTGACATTATCATTTTTCAAGTCAGAAGTGGCAGAACCACCAGGATGGCTGACCCAGCCCCCTCTCTCCTAACCAGCTGGTGCTGATACCATCACTGGTACAAAAGATACCACAGTCACATCATATCTTATCTTCCAGGGCAGGGTGTTTACAGACTCTTCACTTGCCTTACTGTATTAATACATGCCAACCTGCAAGACAGCTCCTGAAAGTGACTGTGCTTTCCATCACTTCATTTAGGTGTCAGCATTTCGTTTCTGTGCTCATTCTGGTCTTTTCCTTTTCTCCTTCCATTGGCTCTTGTTGTTACATTGCCAGTGTATAAATMCAGCTCCCCTGGAAATTATTAGCCCCTTATTGCTAGGAAAAAGGAGAGTATTCTCTGCTCTCTCCCTTGCTACCAGCACACATGACTGCAAATAGAATGAAGGGGCAGATTTATTATACAGAAATATGACTTTTTTTACACATTAACTTTATAAGGCAAAAACGTGCTTAAAGGAAATTTGTAAAGGTGCTTTCTTCCTTACAATTTCACATACGTATTTACMTGTAAAGAAAGCATATAAGCAATGTTTTATGAGTAACATTCTAGATAATTTTCCTATTAGTCCTCAATATTGCCAAAGCATGTTTAAAATATTATTTTAAAATGGATAATCAGTGCCTGCTTGAACATATCCTTCTTCATATAGGCATAGCTTTGTAAACTGACTAGAACAAGGTCTCATTCTTCATACRATCAACACTATCTCGCCAATATTTTTGGCATGAACTTTGAGGCACAGYATTGTAACATTATCACTCATTCCCATGGTTTTCATTCTTTGTCCCTGTCTGTCCCAGCATTCACAGTCAGGCAGCTGTGACTTGGTTTTTACATTAATTCATTGCTGGCTCAAACAAAAAAAGGGTGTGYTCTAATTAGGTTCCAGATTTTAATAAACCTCAACATGTGCCTGCGTGTTGTCCTGAACCAAGATGTCATCTGCAGTCCAGCCCTAAACTTCCAAAACAGAGACTTTCTTTGAAGGCCTCTCAATCTAACTGTCTCTGAACCTTATTAGCATGTGAAATGCAAAAAGAAAAGTGTTGAATGAACTCTGACCTCTTGTGTATGCAAMGTGGAAGGCTGTGTGCATCTCAAAGGCTGATGGTTGCTTGCAAAAGTTTGAAAAAACCCCAACCAACCAAAGCACCCTGTCCAGATACAGACCAGGTTGAGAGATGAAAGATTGCACATATTAGAGGAGTTCTAGGTAGGCCACATGTCTTAGTCCAACCTACTGTACAGGACTGAACTTTTTCCTGGAACAGGAAAATTATGCTGTTGCTCTTTTCTATGTACTGTAGCATTTGGACTCATAGAGCTGCCCGGAGGTGACTTTTTTCTCCTGTTTGCCAGCAGTTGCTCCAGAAGGTGCTTGAGCAGAGAAAAGGGTCAGCATTATGTGCCTGTGAGCAGGCTGGTAACCTTCTACATGGTAAGCCTGTGCCATTGAATCCCAGACCAAAGTTTCTGCAGAAGGCAGATTTTTCACAATTAAATCCTGATGAGGAACAGAGCCTCTAAAAAGGTTGTGCTACTCTGTGCAGTCACTTTGCAGACTATCATGGAGCACAAAAATATGGGTCTAGTTGTTTGTGGCTAATGACTCTGGTGATCWGCTGATCCAGAATTAAGGCACACACCCAATTTTTGTGGTCTTCCCTTTTGGATTCGCATTATAGTCGTCATTTTAGACCTTTTGAAGAGTGGCAAAAAGCGGACTGGAGGGTTTGTTTCTTTCCCTTCCTTCTTAGGGATTTTTAGGGGTTTTCATAACCATGAAATCTGAATACCTATTTCCTTTTTGACTTTCAGRGGAAGAGAGGGACATATGTATAATTCTCATAGGAAGTTGGATGGAGTCAGCACAAGGAGCTCCTAGAGGAAGAGCTGATGGGAGACAAGGACTGAGAGTGGGTTCAGGGAAGAGCATTTGGTAGGAAGCTAGGGGAGAGCTGGAAGYCACAGGCAATTCTGTAATTAAAGCACATCCTGAGCAGCAGGGGTGGATCGTGCTTATGGCCACAAATTAGGGTCCTGTCAGCATGGAAGAGATGGCACCAACCACTTGTGTTAGGTGACCTGTGAGCCTTTTTACTCACTAATAAGTGAGTAAAAAGGCTCACAGGTCACCTAACACAAGTGCACAGTACTCTGCATGAAGGGGGTAGTTTTTCTTGGAATGACTGACAACCCACAATTGCCAGCTAATTGTGCCTTCATTTCTGGGCCAGGAGGAGGAGTTGGGGGAGCAGTCCCCAGGAGTGTGGGAGGGAAGGTGCTGGTAGGTCATCAGACACAGGCCTTTGGTAGGCAACTGCCTAACTTTTGTCTTCCTTTTATGTTCACTGAGCTTAATTTACCAGGTTTTTGTCTCCTTTGCTGTTCTAATCATTCATTACTTCATTCTTCTGTCAGTTGGAAGCCTTAAATAGCAAGGGTACAGGCATTCATTATCAGTTAGTATTTATCTCTTCTCAACTGCGATGCATTTTAGATTAAATTTCCTTTCTGGTCTTTTCTTKCTCACATTTTCACAGACAACAAACACATCGTTCCTCAGAGAGAAGGATTTTAAAGAAYTTTCTTTGGGAAAGGTGAATTTTTCTCCACTTTCTGGAAAGATCAGCATTGCCAGGAAGGTGCAGTTTGCTTGTCCTCCTGATGTGGTAGGAATGAGCATCTCCACTGTGCCTGCGACGTTCTAGGAGAAGCAYCCCAAGGCTGAGAGAGCTTCCCAGGCTCCTTTGAGGGTCACCAGCAGGTCACTGCTGCCCTGCTCCACCCAGGAGCCCCAGCACGCCCAGAGGGACACTAGACAAGCACAGTGTCTGGCCAGAGAGAGGAGTCTGGACAGTGTGAATGAGAGGAGGATTTGACCTCCTTTTTGCTCCTTCTTGGGAGCAGGGAAGATGAATGGACTGTGGTTAAGATGAAGATGAGTAAAAAAATTTCTGGGTTTAGCAGGACTGAATTGTGCTGGTGTTTCTCATGGGCCAGGGCTGATCAGAACACATTGCTTGTCTTTCTCTTAAGCACAAGTCAGTTGAGCATGTTAATTTGAGATTGAGGCATTTGAAGTCAGCATTAATTAGAGCACAGCATCATATCCCCTGGACTGCATGGAAGCTGATGTGACAAGAGACCTAGGTCTTATCTCTTGGCACTAACCCTCTTTGGTGCTATTATATTATGGTACACAATAACAATGTACCCATAGCAACAGCAGCATAAACCCCAGATCTGTTAACCACAAAGCACAACCAAGAATATTTTTTTAAACATTTCTAACTTGCTTTCAGTCTGGTTCCTAAGGAAACAAGGCTTATGTGAACTGATATCTATCTACCCATCCATCAGTTTTCCTCATCATCCCTGCTGCTGCTTGCAACACCTTTTGACCTTTTTAACAAATTTCAAACAAATGTAGTGAGAGATATTTAAAAACTGCCCACATTTAGTGTAAAACTCTAAAGGAGATGGAGAAGTGGCCACATTAATGCTTCTAGTAATGGAAGGACAATCATAATCTTCTTTTTTTGTTTTCTCTGCAGGGATTTAGGAGAAGCAGTTGGCCAATTAGCAGTAATGTAGGTGGCTGCCTGCACAGCAATTTCTGCATGGCTTCTGAAAAAGCCACAAAACACTGGTTTTTGCTCAGTTGCTGGGATAAATAAAGGTAGAAGACCTGCAAAGGGGYTGGAGTTAATGGAGAATTGGCCCGAGAAAGCTGTTAATGATACAAGCATGTGGACATGAAGGGGACACAAAAATGAGCTGGTCATGCTGTTTTAGGAGGTGGGGTTGAATATAGGAAAATATGATGCAAGTTTATAGGGAAGATGCAGCAGAGACACAGAAAATAACCCCCTAGAACAGATCATCCCTCTCCTCCACCTGCCTCAGATTCATTCCCTAGCAGAATTCCACAAAAATCCTCCTATCTGTGTAAATGGCATCATCACAACAACTGGTAGGAACAACAGCTGTTGCAAAAGAGCATTTGTTGTCAGGATTTGACTGCATATTTAATTTTCCATCTTGTATGTGCTTTGGAAGGTCTTGAAAAGCATCATCCCTAAATATTATAAGTTGGCTGGAGTTTAAAACCCAGGAGCAGTTTAGGCCCTTTGGGTTTTGCCTTTTCTTCCCCTACTYTCTCAGACTCATGTAGTGAAAATGAACTATCTGTCAAATGAGTATATGCTACTTACTTTGCTATGAGAGTTCAGTAGATTTATTAACATAATTGTTAATAATTACATGAACACATAAATATTAATATATGTATATTAATATTAGAGATAGGTAGGGTATTGGTTGAGGTTTTTTCAAGAACACCCCTCCACGTGGCTCTGAATGGTTTCAGGAGGAGAGAACTGGTTTGCACACATTCTCCATCCATGAGTGAGGTTTAGTTTGACAGGAGACAACTTGAAGGAAAGACTTAACACCAAGTGTGTCAGCACAGGTCTCCTCAAGGGTACAGTCTCTGCATTGAGAACAGCAAAGGCTGATGAGTTTTGTCTCCAGAAAACCCCAGCCACTGAGTATTTATGGGGACAAAACATGAATGGTAAGAGAAGTAGGAAGCAAGCACACAACACCCCTAGCTATTTCTGGGAGCCTTTGCTTCTTGTCACTGGAGATGGGGACTTTGTGCTATTCCAGGGGTTTTTAAAAAAATGGAGTGTAATTGTGCCTCCTGTGCTTTCATTTTATAGGTGTGCATATATCTAGGGGGAACAGTCCCTGGAGATAGGCAGCCTTTTAATGTTGCATTAAGAAAATCGAATGCTTTATGCACAGGACACAAGCAGCCCAAAGTGTATTTCGTTATCAGATCCCTTTGCAAACAWTGAGTAACCAGCTGTCACAATGAGCTACAGGGGAACACAATCAACCTATGTGATTGGGATTTTTCCAAGCCTCAAGTAGATGGTGTTGCAAAGTGTTATCTAAGGTCCAGACTACCTACAAATAAAGACCTCCAAGATTTGTGTGCAATTTGTGATCACACAGTGGATTTCTGAGAAGGGGTTTTGCCATGCTTGGGAAGGAAAGGTCCTTCCCAAGTGTATAATTTACCCTCATAACTGACATAAAAAAATCAAGCCAATATATGATTGGACAGACATGGTTTCAACTCAGAAATGGTGTGAAGAGTAACTGATATTTAGCATTTTTTACCTTGTAGGATTGGGAACAGATCCTTGCTTTGTCCAAGCAATATGCTGTAAAGCCCACAAGATGGATAAAAAAAAAGCCCCTGACTTTAATGAAAAACTAATCAAAACATTTCTTTCCTTAGCTTGGAATTTTTTTTTCTGTTGTTCTGGTATGCGCATGTTGGTTCAGTAGCATCATTATTTTTGGTCACTTATTATTATTCCTAAACCCCATGAGGGTAGAATAATTAAAAAATAATAATCTGTGGATTCCCAGTAAATTTTTCATGGTGACGGAAAAATGTGTAGACCTGGTTTTTTGTGTACCAGGCACGTTTCTAATTCTCTCACCCTGTAAAATTGCATAAAGTGTCCAAAGCCATTTTACTTCTCATAATTCTTGAAACAGCTTGAAAAGAAGGTCTAAGTCTCCATTGCCTACTGAAGTTCCCCTGTGCTGACTTGCATTATTGCTGCTCTTTCTTTGGCTTGAGAATCCTTAATGCACTCTCTGTCTTCAGCACAAGGAAATGCACAAATACCTTCAATGCAAAAGGGCAGAGTGTAAGTGTATGAAATATGTACATGTGAGCATGCAACTCTGCCTACCTTTGCTGAAGGTACTGATTTAATGCACTCTTTATGGTTATTCTGCAATAGCTTAATGGGCCATAAAACCAGTCCCACCCACTAGGAAGCCTTCACAATTGTCTTGCTGTCCAATACCCACTATCTAAAATTAACCAGAAAATAAACAGCATCATGCACAGATAGAGACTCCTTGACTGGCCAACTTCCTCTGCAATCAAAATATTTCCCTAGTTTTGTTCCTTTACACTCTGCTCCTTCTTCCTCTTCTGCATGTTTTGTTGTCTCTTCTGAAATGTCACGACAGCAGACAGCCCACAAAAAATCAGTGCATTCTCTTCAAGCACTCAGAAAACTTCTCTTGCCACGATAATTAGTTTGAATTAGATGACTAATCATAGGGAGCTCTGCCTAGAGCAGGAACACTGTGAAAGGGCTATATAGAAATGCAAGTGTAAGTGAAATGTGACTCACAGTAACAATCGGACTTTTTCTGCAAATGTGTCAACTCAATGCCTTTTTTATACATTAGTGATGGTAAACTTAGCTGCTCAAGTACAAGAATAATCTAGCCTAAAGCCACATACATGCATTTTGTAAGGTTATACAGCACCATGGTTTGGTTTATTTACCTAATGTCTGCTTCCTTTGCTCTGAATAGACACCAGGGTTTGCAGAGTACAGCAATGATATCCTAAAACTTACAGTGGACCTGAGGTCTCGGGCCATGGAAAGAAGAGCTGGGATTCAGGAGCTCTGCTYTGTTGTGGCACAAGCTCACTCTGGTTCTATCTACAGCAATAGGAAGCTCTCCACTGCATTAGTTGATGGGGCTTGAGATTGACTTTATTGACTTGAGTCGTGACCAGCACAGTTTTGCCTTCCAAACTATTTCYGGGCACATGTAGGATAGGCCAAGTACCACTCACCATGGGCAATTTCCTTCCAGCATCCTGTTTTTTGGAGTAGGAGAATTTAAGACCAGGGACATGGATGGMTTCAGTCCAGATAGTGGTCCTGGGAATTATATTAATAATATAGCTGTAGTCCCTGCCCCCTGAATCAGTGAGAATAAAGAGTAAAAATGTGATTGAGCAGTGGAACAGGCTCCTCAGGGAAGTGGTCACAGCACCACCCTGATAGAGTTCAAGGAGCATTTGGACAATGCTCTCAGGTGGGACTCTTGGGGATGGTTCTGTGCWGGGCCAGGACTCAATGATCCTTGTGGGTCCTTTCCAATGCAGCTGATTCTGCGCTTCTATGATGAGATTTATGTTGCTTACCTAGATTACAATGAATTCAGGACTTACTCTAATTCAAGTATTCTGAAATTTTCTATCAGGAATTAAATAGCAAAAATTTTTCCTCAAATCTATTTCATATACATATATAATAGAATATAGTACCTGTTCCTAAGTGAAAGCCTTAAAGGGAATGCTACATGATGCTGTTTTAAGTAAGGTTTCTGTGAATGCTTGTTTCCTGATAAAAATCCAGCCATTTCCAAGCAGGCATGCTCAATTACTTGCTTATCTTACATTTGAGTGAGTTCTTACTTTTTTCTTTTTTTTTTTCTACCATGCAAGAACTGTGTGTAACAAAGCCTGCAAGTAATTTATAAACTCAAAGGAAAACATACTAAGTTACACATATCAGCAGTTTCCAGCTCTCAGCAAACCAAAAAGTAGGGGTTCTGGAAGCAGTGAATAGTAACTGAATTCTGCGGAGTGCCGTTATCTACAGAGATGGGACGTGGAGAGGAAGGATGTTCTTGGATCACATGTTATGCTGCACCCAGGAAATTGCAGATAATACTAGTGCTCCTGATACTCTTAAGATCTCTGCAGCCCTAAGATAGGGCTAGGACAAAGCAGAGGGCACATGGGGAAAACCATTGAATGGAGCAACCAGATATAGTGGTGGGTACTAAAGAAATTCCCATTTAAAATTATCCCAAAAAGCTCCCTAGTCTCCTGTCAGCATATTTTTTATACAGTTGGGATCACCGTAGTAATTTATATTTTGTCATTGTTTATCACAGCGTCTGTCATTCCCCCTTTCTGCATGCATTGTGCAGTTACTGTTGTCAAACTATCAGAGACGACTTTATGGATGAGATGGAGCTCATTGCAGGTGCTGAAAGGCTTAGTGCTCACATACCTTTGTACTTCAAAATAATTCAGTTAAAAGCTGGAGTATGGACACAGACTTCATTCTTGGAGAGAGGCAAAGGGAACATACATAATTTGTCTGATGTATTCAGATTAATGTTAGGCTTCACTCCTTTCCCTCCTTCCTTCAATTTGGTTTTACATGCAAACCAGCCTGGATAGGAAGGTAGAAYGCTGAAAGAAACTACATAAGCCAGGCAGGTGGGAAATGATCTGACCCTTTCCTCCTCCTTCTTCTAGCTCACTGGCTTCAGGGGGCAGCCTGGAGAAACTTAAGAAATCAGGACAAACTCTAGACTAGACATTCCTCATCCTCAGGTCCTTTGGGGGACCCTCGTGTAAAAACAACTGGGAGTAGYCTACAAGAGTCTTTGCTCTTACAAATTGCCACATGGCATCTGTTTTGCATCCTCTCTCCACCTCACTCTGAGCAGCTGTTTCTTTACAGGGAAACCACAAAACGGATGCTGCAGAAGCACCTTCTTTTAAATGCTTTGTGAAGTGCTTTCATCCAAGGCTGAAAGATAAATGGACACAGAGCTGAGGGGAGACATTGCTCTAAATTGCCACCAGCCACTGGGAACATGCCAGCGGTTCCTCTTGTAACCTCTGCCTCCCACAGAAAATTGAGAGCCAAACCAGGACCATAACACAAGTATGCACAATACCTTGACTACATCTCTCTTTTCCTTGCCCTGGAAATAACCATGCTTTAAAGTGCAGTGTCTGGCTCTAATTTTCATCGAGGCTGTACTTGGGAGCACTGCTATTAATGCAGCAGGGCCTTGGAGCTCTATCTTCCATCCTCTGGAAGATGAAGAATCTGCATCTTCATGCTGTCATGCTGGTTTTAGTCTAGTGGAGCTCATCAGTGAAATTGCACCAGGGTAAAACTGGCATAATGGTGCAGAGAATCAGGCCTGCAGGCTGCAATTTGTTCTGACATAATAGGATAAAACTATTTGTCTTCTATGTACTCTCAAGTGATAGAGCTGATGAAATGTGTCAGAATAAAGCCCTGGAAAGTGAAGTCCTTTTTCTGTCCATTAATCAGGCACAGAATGGATGGGAAAGCAAAAGGTTCACCAGCCAGGCTACGTGCTGTTCTCCCAATATGCCTGCATTGAGACCTGGCTGTGCCCTCTCCCATGTGACAGGGTAGATTTTGTTTCCTTGTCCATTTGTTTCCTGGCATCTCCGTGGATATCCCCAGGGGGGACACCAATCAATGTCAATGTCAGTTGTGATGCTGCCTTATTGTGTTCTGGAAATGCACCCTAGAAGTGGATGGGCAGCCCTCACCCCTCATAACAATTGGATAACCTACTTCCACTCCTTACTGACCTACTTATTGGCACACTGGTGACCTAGATATGGTCCCACTGAGGCTCTGGGTCCTTCCACCATGAATGAGCTGGGATGTTACGTGTGTGCACATGTCACCAGCATGAATTTGGTGCTACAGAACACCCACTCAGAGAGAAAAATCACATGAAGAAGAAGTAATCAAATAAAGGAAGACATTATCTTTGCCTCTTCTGATGTTTTTAGACAGGGATCATTTGCAGCAAGAGAAAGGACTAGGATGTAAAGACGATGGATTAGCAAATGGTAGAGAGAAGTCAACAGAATGTGAGAAAGAGAAATTGTTATGATTCTGCAGTTTGGTAATCCTTCACTGATATAGAGTCTACCAAGTATTATCACATCAAGTCTGAAGACCATTTGTTGTTCACAACTTGAGTTTTCAGCATCAGTAAATTATGAGGAAAAGCCTATATAGTGCAGTTCACACCAGGTGTACTGCTATTATAGCCCAATTATCTATTATCTGAAGCAATTATCTTCCTCTGCTATGTATTGAATTGATAAAAATTCTGCAGTTACTGGCATTCCTATTTCTGGGTGGCATGCATCCTCAGGAAGTGGAAATTAATGCCCATCCATCAGTCTGGATTACTGGGACAGTCTGGTTGTTGCCACAGTATATTCAAGAAATCAGACCAATTCCCAAACACTGATCTTGCAGTATTTTATGTGAGAATAATGATCAATTCTGTACTCATTGTATCTATATCAGGAGCAGATCTCCATCAGGGTTCACAGTGCCAGAACTGCGCATGCAAACTGGAGTCTCCAAACCGCCTGAAGTCTCATAGCAGGAATAAAAATAGAATTTCTAAGCTTTATGCATACTCATTTTTGGACACTGAGATGTCCAGCCTCACCTTTCTGCGTTCCAGGTCCATGTTGTAAAGGAGCAGTTTTTGTACCTCATGGTATGCTAAAGCTCACTGGTACTGCTAAAGCATCAAATCTGGTGATCCTTGGTGGCCCAGACACCTGTATCAGTGCTCTCTGGAGAAACCCTTCACACTCAGCTAGCAAGGGGCTAGCTTTGGGTTTGTGGTGAGATAATTTCACTACTCAGCCAGTGGACTTCTCACTTTGCTACATGCAGTCTTTTTACTGCTCATCTCTCTTGATTTTGGAACATATTTTAAATCCATGTTCTCAGTAACATAATTTAAAACAGGAGCTGGAAGCCAGTAAACATCAAGCTGGCCAGAATGACCTCAGGTCTTTCTGGCTATGTCTGTTCTCATACATGTCACTGGTGTGATGTTCATACATTGTCCCCTGCCTTGGCTGTTTATATCTGCCAAACAAGAGCTTAGGAGMACCCCTTGAGCTGGCTTCCCTTGGATGCACACAGTTATCTGTGGTCCTCACCAACCTTTTGGGGTGAATGTGGCAGAATATAGAAGTGAACACTGCCTTTTGTGTCCTCATAACGCCCTAGAGCCAAATCCAAATCCAATCTCTTTCCCCAAACAGTAACATTTGCTTTTGGCAAAATTCTCCTTGGCTGACTTGCTTTTCCTGACAAGTACAGCTGTACTACTTTGAAGAAATTTGAGAAATGACCAGGTCGTTACATCTTCTCAGCACTGCAGCACCATAATAGTGAATGGAAGAGAGAGAGATTGGAGAGAGATGTTTGTTTACTTGCTTCACTATAAACCATCACTCTGAACACACTTTGAAGTATTTTTTCCAATTTTACATTACTCCACTCTATTTTCTTTACTTATTTTCTATCTACAGTGATTCGTTCACAGAATTTGAATGTGTAGTCAGGGAAAAATGAGTTTTGCAAAAGCCATTTTTCCAAAGGCACTGGCATGTGCCTGTAATTTGATGTATGACTTTGTGAAAGCTGTCACAGAGGCATCCCACATGCTCCGGCACTGATGGATTGGCATACTGGCATGATGACACAAATACAGTCTTTCACCACTGGCAGTGCCTTTTGACTCTGCATTTTAAATCTGGACAGTTGCAAGCTCTGATTTTCCATTAGCCTCTCACAGAGCTTCTGTCTGTGGTAGAACAGAGTTAGTGGTATGAGTCATACACCAAAAGTCCAAAGTTTTGCAAAGCTCACAAAATGAGTAATGGGGAGACTCTGTATCACAAAGTGGCATGCTTTATGATTACATGCAAGGGAAGGACTCCTTCTTCTATATCACTCCACAGTAAGGACATAAAATTTTCTTTAATACTTTTGTCCTAGAAACAGAAAGCTGTTGTGACAAGTGGTCAGCCTATAGTAAGAGGGAAGACCAGCGAGGTTTAGTCCCCAAGATGGAAAGCTCACCAGTATGATCTGGACTTTAGCTCTGGTCACCACGTGTCACTCTGCTACGGTTACTCAGACACCTGGTGTGAGCTACAGTTGTATCCTTTGGCAGAAAGCTGGCCTTCTTTTTAACCAAGGTGAAGCACAGCCCAGAGAAATCCCTCCTGAAATTGCACTATTGCAGTGACATTCCTTGTGACCTGGCAGGCTGGGGCACTTGCAAAGAAATTAATGTTCATAGAAACATCAGTCTCCTCTGAGCACTGGGGATGACTGTCCAATCCAACAGCAGCACAGGCTGTGGGCATCGTCAGCTCCTGCCCCTGGTACCACTGCCTGGCAAGGGGTATATTTTTCACTCAGAAGCAGGACAGAGTACTGTCACAGCATCTGGTTGCAGATATCAGACACCAGACTGCTCTCAGAAAAAAAAAAAAAGAAACCCCTGTTGCCAGTGAGTCTGTAGGCTGCTAACTCCAAGTCGCACACAAGGCTTCTCAATATCAAATGCAATTGTGAGTTTCCAGCAGCACTGGCACAATAGTAAGAGATTCCCTTAGTCTCAGACAGGGAATCACCTCATCAAATCAGACACAATTTCTCTGCTCTTTTCCCAACACACACATCTCCCTTATCTTTGTCCATTTAGCTCARACAGTGCAGCAGGTGGGAGCAGCTTAAGCAAAATGGAAAATGATGCTCGAGTTGCTAAATAAAGCCACAACATGGACACATAATTTGCTTCCCCAAAATACATTCGCAACAAAATAAAAAGGAAATAAAAATCTGCTGGAACTTTTTACYGGGGTAAACAGATACAAGTATGGAGTAAACCTATCCCTATTCAATGTCTTCTGTGTGCCAGGGCCTGCCTCCAGACCAAAGCTGTCTCCCAAAGGAGTACGCGCTTGGCAGGTCTTGCAATACTGCCTGCACTGCTCCTATCTCAACACCTCTTCCCCTTCACTTAAGTTCAGCAGCTGGACATTGCTGTTACAGAGCCTGACCCCTGAAAAGTCTGCAGGATTGGCAATCCTCCCATGCCTGCTGCAGGAATCGGTGGCATGGCAAAGAATGGCACCAGGCAGCTGCCGGCAAAAGCCAAGGTAATGTCACAACTCTGCAAGCCACATAAATGTCACCTATTATGGGGAAACAGAGTAATCCCAAAAGAGTGTTTGATAAATGCACTGCATGAAAGTGAAAAATACTGCAATACACCTGGTATTTGTAACACTGCTGAGCAGCCAGTTTATGAGTGGCACAGTTGCGACACGAGTGTACAGATCCGTACAGTTTCTGGGAAAGGAAGGGCAACGCTGTTCTATGGAGTAATGATTACAATAGCATGACAAATAAAATATGGAATAAAAGGAACAGGTGTTTTGTAATGTTACCAAGGACAGTTTAGTGCTAAGACAGTGCTGTGGGCTGACACAGAGGTCATTGTTCACAGCATGTGCATTTCAGAAGAGGATGAGCTCTGTGTCTCCTTTGCTACATGCATTTGGCCTTTGTTCTTGTTCAGAAGCAGACAGATCACAGAATCACAGTTGAAAGGAACCCTCCATCTAGTTCCATTTCACCAGCCATGGGCAGGAAGACTTTTCACTAGACCTGATTGCTCAAAGTCTCACTGAAACTGGCCTGAAACACTTCCAGGGAGGGAAGCAAAAGTTTTTAACTGTCTCAGGTGATAGTGGCTGTCAAATCCTCCTTCCAATGGGTTAATACTGAACACCTAAAGGAGTTGCCACTGGCTGAGAACACTTGGACATAGTACTGGAAACTTGACAGAGAGATCTCATTCCTTTCTTCTGTGTCTAAAGCCAGTGGTGGGATCATTGAAAATTCTTTCTGGTTCTATTGTCCTGGGGCAGACAGGTTCAAAGTTGTTTTTTTTCTTCTTGTGTTATGTCATTTCTCTCTTAGGTGCAGAATTAGGTACTGGAGTCACTGTCTGGCATCACTACTGCTTTAAATTCAGCACAGGACTGGGGTGACAATGTATTTGACCTGAGAGAGACTCAGAAGGTATTTTTGATTGTCCCGTCTCCTTCATGCTGTGACAATTCTGCTCAATACTAAYGGCAGAAGGATGAAACAGAGATAATGTTACCTGTTTCAACTGAGATGGGCTTACACTCTGAGCTTAAAATTAATTTTTGGTCCATTCTGCCTACATACCTCATTACAGTGTGGTGCCAGAGCAATGTGATGGGTGTTCAAATACCATGGTAATGCCTGCGCAAAACACAGCTAAAAGCAGGAAAGAAAAGGAGAYGGATCAACAGGATACTCATGAGAGCTGAAAAATATATGTGTGTAAGGTAAATCTTAACTGGCCATGGAGAAGAGAAGGCTTTGGAGTTACCTAATTGTGGCCTTCCAGTACCTGAAGGGAGTCTATAAGAAAGGTGGAGAGAGACTTTTTACAAAGGCATGTAGTGATAGGACAAGGTGGAATGGCTTCAAACTAGAAAAGAATAAGTTTAGATTAGATTTTAGAAAAAAATTCTTCTCTGTGAGAATGGTGAGGCACTGGAACAGGTTGCCCAGAGAAGCTGTGGATGTCCCATCCCTGGAAGTGCTTCAGACCAGATTGGATGGGGGTCTAAGCAACCTAGTTTAGTGAAAGCTGTGCCTGCTCATGGCAGAGGGTTTGGAAGTAGATGATCTTTAAGGTACTCCTAACCCAGATCATTCTATGATTCCATTATAAATACTGATTCAAAGAATGTGAAGATCCAATAGCAAGGTGTTTCAGAATGCTGCAAGTTATAAATGAAACTATTCACAAAGTTTCACTAAGTTCAATGTGAGCAGTCCTTAGAATGAATCCTCACCATAGAAATCCACAACTAGGGTGAATAGAAATAATTTAATATTAATTTTCATGGTTGTATTAATTAAAAATGTAACTAATTATTTTGTTTGAATTATTATATGTAAACTGTTGCAAATATCAGGATTTTTCTCCACATTTTTTCTTGCTATTTCAAGCTCAATTTGTCCTGAGAAAATCCCTGATCATTAAGAAGTTTCAAGAAGTTTGGTTCGTGAACACCATTCCCAAATGGAGGATAGAGCAAATACCAGAGAGTTCGGGCCCTCAGTCCCACAACACCAACCCTGAATAGCCAGGGAGCACAACTCTTAATAAGAGATGACACGCCTGCAGCATTCCTACAGGTTACTTAGTAACTACCTGTGAATAATGAAGGTATCCAGAGAGAATAAAGGTCACTTTGCAAATGCAATTAACAAAGGCTGAAATTTCTYACGAACATATTTGGGAGTGACAGCTTGGAGAAGGGAAGCTTTCAGCAAGCAACAAAATTTGTGTTAATTAGATAGTGCACCGGCTTTGCAAATGAACTGAAATGAAACACAATGAGATGGTTAATGGTGGATGAGTGGGATGTTTAAACAAAGACTTGATGTAGGGGACTTTTGAAGTGCAGTCCTAAAACACACAAAACACTGAGGAATTTTTTTAGATCTATGAAACAGCAGTTGATTATGTATAGATGAAAAGTAATGAACCAATATGCTCAGAAGTGTCTTCTTTTCTAGATATGCCTCTGTAACTTCCATTAGCACCCACAGACTCTTAAATACACAAACACATTAGTCATGCATCAGATCACACTGTACATTTTGTTAAGCATCCAAAGGCTGAAATGACTCATACAATCAAAATTTCTTTTCCCATGTGAATCAGATGCCAGGCTTGACATATTCTCATTGAAAAAGAAGGATGTTGTCTTTTAAATAGTATTTTTACAGCAYCTTGCTTCTTTAGGACCCTGCCTGCAGAGCAGGGACACCAATTACAAAACTGCATTAAAGAACACATCAGAACATTAGCAACRCTTATCAGTGAAAGAAGTGAAGTCTTGCTCAGCATTGTCCATCCCACATGTAGCCAGTTTGCTCCACTGAAGATGAGAACCTGATGTTACCAAACAGGGATGGCCTTGTTTTGCAATCAGATTACAAAGCATTAATGAAATGATATCAAAGGCTGGAATTCAAACTGTCCTCATTCTTTGAACAAGAGTGTGTTTTATTCAATATTTTTCCTTTAAAACCTTCCTTCGGTCTTCAGGCTGGGAATGAGTCATGTCATGACTCCTGAGGAATTAAGCAAATCGACACATTCTATGGTGATTCACTGACCGTGGTTTTGCCATCCTCTGCATGTGTTGTAACCCCAAGCAGTGACAATTGTCAGAGGATTTGTGTTTGGATTTTGTAATTCCTAATTCTTGTTTCTTTTTTCTTTTTCCCCCAAGTTTCTCAATCTGTTGAAAAGCTTCACCATCTGCACACCATGAAAGAGTTGCAGAATCTGGCAGCCTTCAAGTGTGTCACTGTGTTTTCAAAAAAGGCAGCTGGCCTCCCTGTGTGCATACGTCACATTCTGTGAGGGGTTTCAGCTTTCCTGGGTAAACACGGCCYGCTAATGACGCATGGAACCCTTTCTTTCTGCTGGAAAGGTGGCTGCAGGCACCTTCGGGCAACACTCAGAGAAGGTTCATGTGGGGCTTGGTGAAGCACAGCTGTGCTGGGGTCACTGGAGGCAGACCAGCAGTGGGACTGCAAAAATCGTTGTGGGCTGGGTAGAGGAGATCCCTGCGGTGCTCCTGCGTTGGAAAACTGAGCTCTGGGGAGYTCAAGGGGTTTTACCTACATGGAGAGAACTTGCTCTGTGGCTGCACTCAGTCTTTCTGTGTCTGGGGGAGACAGCAGATATATTTTCACAGCTGAAAACCCATTGAACCTGCCTTCATGCCTATGTGCTTGCAGCCATCCCTCTCCTATGACACACAATAAAAGCCATGGAGCCAGCCTGTCAGGCACAGGGGCTGTGTTTTTACTGATGGAAGAGATGGTTCTCTAYACTAAGCACAACACAAACTGTATTCCTGAAACCTATCTGCTTGTACAAGTGCCACATGAAGCAAACCAAGTGTTCATACTCACGAGCTCTCCTTGGAGCTGACCCACAGACCCACAAATGAAGGCACAGAGAAAAATTGCTTCTGGAGAGAGAGAGAGGAAGGCCAACTAAAATTCCAAATGCTTTAAATGTKGTGGTTGATATAAAAGTGGAGTCAMAGGAGTATGTCAGAAGATGGTACAAAAGACTGGAAAGAGAAGGAGAAATGTGTTGAAGAGGACAGAGAAGAAGGAACGCAAGAAGGGGAAAGGTCTTGGTTTTGCTAAGGCATGAAGGAGACTACTGCCTTTCTCACTGCTTGGCCTGTCCCTGGCTTCCCAGTGTGGAAAGTGAGAGCTACAGCAGCCGAAGAACATACAAGGAAGCAGACAGAAGCACTGATTAAATGGAAGAAAATACAAATTTTTCCAAGAAAATGAGTATTACTACCCAGGTTGCCACCCCTGCTCCAGCTAGGCATTTCTGCAAGCTGTTTAACCTAGGCTGAGCTGCTTTGGCTTCAGCAGCTAAATATTTCTGTGTTTCAATTTTAATGCCAAAGGTAGAGGTTTTCTATCTGAAACACCCCACCTGACAGAGGTCTCAGTATTTCCTTCTGTTCTGGCTGAATTATAATGGATCTCCTCATCTGCTCTTCTGAGTCTTGCTACAGTCAAATTGGATGGTCTGCTATTTCAATCCATTTTTGGATTGAACCTTGCCTGAAAGCAGTTTCTAACCAGTGTGCCAGGGACCTACATTCCTCAGTCTCTGCCTGACTGCAGCACTTTCTTTCACTGCTCACATTACAGCTTGTCCAGTTTGAATATTCACACTGACTTCTACTTCCCCAAGTGTGAAGGTCTCCAGGCTGTGTGAAGATAAAATGAATTTTCTCTTTGTGTTTGAGAAAAGATACAAGAAACTTGTATCTTTTCCATTGAGAACAGCTGAGTTATTCTCAAGGGAAAAGAGTTTCTTGTATCTTYTCCATTGGGAACAGCTGAGTTACTCCCCTCTCAGTTCTCCACCTCCCACTTTTCACACGGACAGACAGCGAGGGGACAATAACAGTTCTCTATACAGATCCATAGCCTCTGCTTYATGGAACATCTTTGTTCATTCTCAAATGCCCCATAAATGTTTGTGTGCCCTGCAACTGTTAAATATTGTGACACTTCAGAGAGCTGATGATGGGTGAAAGATTTGGCTTCACATTCCCTCTCAGCCTTCCTTTACCAGATGCTTCAAAGGTCACCTCAACTCTTTATTGCCCATTTCAAGAAACATTTCAGTTTCTTGATGCATGAAGAACTGGTCAAAATAGGTTCTTCTGTCAAGTTACATCCACACAGCATGAGGCTAAGTCAGTTCTGACCATGCAGCTCAAAGAGAGCAGGAACAGCAGCAGGGAGTTCAATGCACAGCCCAGCTTGGGCTCAGCCATCCCGCAGGAAGGCACCTTTGGCACTCTGCTCACACAGGAAGCTCCGTGCGGGGTTTGTGTGATCAGGCCGAGACAGAGTCTGAAGCCAGCCTGGTCAGGGCTCCCAGATATTGCTGTGCAGAGCCGGGGGCTCCTTTACCTGCTTCTTTCTTGTCTTGGCCTCGGCATTAAGCCGCTCCTCCACGGCCAGCCACAGGGGCTGGCTCCAGCAGCCAGGGCTCTGAAGGCCCCGGTGCCCAGGCCTACAAGCCGATCTCTTGGCTAGCTGCTAATCCCTGGCCCAGCTGCGAGCAGGGACACGGGCGGGTGTTCGCTTTCTGCTGGGCAGCCTGGATGGGCTCGGCTGCAGAGAAATCCTGAGGAATGGAGAACATTTCTGCAATAAAACGGCTAATGGCAATTGCAGTAGAATATGTCACTTCCCATGGAAGTAAAGACAGAATGGGCTGTAAAATACAGATTAAAAATGGCGGTTTTCTGTTTATTTCTTCAATTTCCCCCTCTCCATGTGGCTGCGTGACAAGCTTCCTCAAGTAATAGGGGGAAGGGATGATGTGACTAGAGCATGAAAACCTTCAGACCGCCTCAGAAGCACAAAAACCGTTCAAAACCCCTCTGTTCTCCCTCAGCCCTCGCCTCCCCAGATTGTATTTTTCCCTTTTCTTTGGGTTATTTGGAATAGTTCGGAGCGGGTCAGCGCCGGTCCGTGAGGGCGGACGGGAACCAGCGCCCGCGGCTGGCCAGGGGCGCCCTCCCGTGGCAGCCGCGGGGAACAGCAGGCGCCCGCCGCCGCCGGGAGCGCTCCCGCAGGAGCCGGGACRCCCCGGCACGGCCGGGACCCGGGACAGCGACCCGCGGCAGCGGCGCTGGGCAACAGCGGACGCCCTGACAAAAAACCCCCAAAAAATAAAAACAAAAGCCAAAAAAAAAAAAAAAAACCCTACCAAAAAAACCGGGAAAACACCAAACAAACCAGACCCCAAAAAGTGATCCAGGAAAAAGTAAAGGGAAAGCAAACAAATCTAAAGTCACTTTGATTCCCAAAGTATGAAAAGATTTAACAGTGCCAGTTGACTGGAAAAAAAAAGAATTAAAAAATAAAAAGGGAAAAAGGGGGAGGAAAAAAGTGGTAGATTTACATCAGCTAGAAGGAAAGTATACTTGGGCAAACAGCCCTTGCTTTGGAGCAAGGGCTCTTTTGAGGGGTATTTTTATTCAACTCTCCCAATGAATGCAATCAGTTACTTTTTCTTGTCTAAACTTTGACTGAATACATCATTTCATTTAGCTACTAATTGGCTCCCTTTACTTTTATTCAGAGAGCTGGGGAATGCTGCCAAAGATCCCTCCCGTCTGGAGTCCACAATGGCAACAAGCCAGCTCCCAGGCTCTGCTTCAGCCACTTAACTTTTGGCAAATCCATCGGGACATGCTGTCTGCTCCTGGCCCCACAGGGTGCCTGCCACCAGGGCCCACGGGTCTCAGCAGGAAGGAGAGCAAGTGCTGGAGCTCAGAAAGGAAGGGAAGCTCCACCATCTTGCCCCTGACTGGGGTGGGCATGAAGTGCCCTAGAAAGACCTTGTAGATGCAAAACGCCAAACGTGGCAGAGAATTGCTTTTAAACTCACCTAAGTGACAGTCCTCATCCATAAGAACATAGAGCTGCCATTGAAAAGCACGATGTAAAAGCACATACTGCACTTACAAAGATGTTCTGAAATAAATATGAAATGATTCCTAAGAACCTGGACTTTTTAAGGACAAGAATGAAGAGTTAGGCTAAATGGAATATGTGGTAGTAAAGGGAACAGCAAAGAATCGGTATTTTTTATATGGCACAATAATCTGAATAGCCTAAGAATAAAGTTAAACTTTATTACAAGACCCTTCTCATTTGCATTTGGAAGTTATACAACCCACACTTCCCCACTGCAGCAGGTCAGCAGCTGTCTACATCAGAATGCTTTTCTGTGCTGCTGGAGCTCTGACCTCAGAGGCTGCACTTTGATTCACCCTGGAACGTGGCAGCTGCTTTGCTAGGAGTGGGCATCAAAAGGCCAGAGGTGGCCACACACTCACACTGTCCCTGCTCTGGCCAATAGCCCCAAAAGGACCTACACATCTTTTCCAAAGCACTGACCAACACTTCCAGGGCCAGCACCACTCATTACAGTTTTAATGAAGCAGAACTGGTCAATGACTTCAACTCCACAGCATTGCCATGACTCAGAGCATGGTTTTACCTTTCCTGTGCACAGAAACACAGCAGGGATGGGAGGAAAGACCTACRGGGCACCAAGCCAGGTAAACATGTCACTGACTTTGAAGTTGCCTTTCCAAACTGGAATGGCAGCATTCATCATCTGAAGTGCTACCGCTGCTGAAGAGGCTTCATCTTTCAAACAGCCTCCATGTGTTTCTATTTTTCATTGTTATTGAGTAAAGACCAGGCATCTTGGGGGTAGGAGAGCTTTTGTTTGGTCTCTAAGCTTGATGTGCCCCAGGAACTGCTGGAAACTTATTTAAGGTAACAACTGAATTTTCCTTTTGGGATACAGAAAGATTAGAAATACAATTATTGCAGAAAAAATGAATAGTGCCATTCTGTATCTCTGTGTTTGCTTCTTATGTCTTTTGGGTTCAGTTGTTGATAGCCTTGCATATTTAGGACTAATTGATTCCCATTGACTTAACTAGGGAAAGAACCTGCTATGTAACTGTACACACTCGCAGGACATGGATATCTTCACCACCCAGGACACTATTTTGTCCCTTGAATTTCTATGTTTACACTGGCTCCCAGCAAGTTCAGTTACGCAGAGATGCCATCACGATGAGATGAGAGTTTCCATGTGTGGCAAATATCTGTGATTTTCTGCATAGCAGTTTGTGTCTCTGCTGTGCACTGATAGGTATTTATCATCCTGAATCGTTGTCCCACTGCAGCTTGTGCAAGCTTTGCCATGAACTTCAAGAGGAAATTCAACTACAGGAATTCAGTGTGTAATTCTTAGCACAAGTGTATCCCACAAATCAGTGCAGGCACATACTCTGTACTATTACAGGAAGAGATAATGCAGTGATTGCACAAGAAGGGCCCAGGGCCTGGAATGTAATTCATTACAGAACTAATTTGCTATGTACAGGTTCTCCTATTGATTGTCTCAGCCACGGCACATGATGCTTTCCAAGACTGCTTTGATTTATCACCTAATATATTAGTTTAGTGCTTCTGGAGCTCCTGAATTTATGCCTATGGATAAAGGGAAAACAATAATCACCATCTCAGGGTTGGAAATCCTTAAAAACAAACACAGAACACTGAGAGCACAGAAAATGGAGACTCATCACTGACAGTATTTTATGAACTGTGACATTTGGGAAATCCAGTGTTCTGGCCTGGAGATGGGATGGAGATCACTGTCCTTAATGATGAATTGCWGCTCTGGTATCCCCTGCAGAAGCTGACTATAAAACTGCCTGAGAAGCAGAACTGGAATAGGAATGCATACCCTTCTCTTTAGGACATTACATTAACAGCTAAGTAAATGTCATGCTTTTCTTATTGTAACAGCACTTGAAATCAGCTATGTGAAGTTAAGTTGCATTAGTGAGTGAAGAGATGACAATTTCAAAGCTATGCTAACAAGCCTTTCTTTTACTGTGTCACTGTGAGAATGCCCATGGAAAAAGAATTGGCTGATGCACACAATATGCACTCCAAAAAAGAATAAAACTCCCCCCAAAAAAACAACAAAAAAAGATTCCTTTGGGTGTCTTCCAGATAGAGATGACAATTATTGTTCCCACTCTGCAGGGGTGGTTTTACTTGTACTAGAGGCCATTCCTGCTTCCCCTGCTGTGGAAAGAAGTGATTTCAGGAAACAAACATGATGGGTCCCATCTCTGCCAACTTCTGGCTTGACTTCTTCACAAAGCCTATTCTCCAGGTCTGCTAGTGCTTCAGTTCTTACCCAAGCTGCAGAGAGCCAAGCTATTTGCACCTCACATCAGCCACGGAGAACCAAACACAGTTTTGGGCAGGGCTTTCAACAGACAAACTTCAGAACAGCACTTCTGAGTTGCTTAATATACACAATATGTGCTGGGGAGTCGGAGGGGCTGTGTGACATCAGACAGGGAATCCCAGCTGGAAAGCACACAGCTCTCTGCCTTAGCTTACCTGGACTCACTTTTACATTCTGGCATTTATTTTGCAGCTCTCTGCTTGACAAGCAATAAAACCAAAACCAAAATAAACCAAACAGCAGAACCTGGGTCTCATCAAGGCTTTTGATAAGAAATTCAGCTGACAAAATCTGCTATACATAAAGCTCTGGGGAAAGAATTCCTGAAACTGTCTAAATCTGTATTGTACATGACACTCCAGTGTTGCAGCAAAAGCAAGATTTCTGGGGTAGGAATCTGATCTGGATATCACGAGTAATTTTGGCCATTTTTCAAAACAAAGCTTATTGTGAACAAACAAGCAAACACTCCCCTGGTTTTGGCTAATTTCCAAAATTTTACCGAGGGCAATAGGTTTCAGCAATTTTGAGTATCTAATTACTAAATTTCAAAAAAATGGATTTAATAGGAAGCTTTGTGCCTAAGAAAGAGTAAGAAWTTTTTTTTGTTGTTCAATCTGAACTTACACAGTTGAGATTTTAAAGAAAACGTCATTATTTGGCTGACTTTTACAAGATACAACTGAAATTGCTATTTTTCTGACACCCACTGATGGTTAGAGACCTGCACTGCCAGATCCCCATGGAGACAGAGCACAAACTCTCTTGTTTGAAGGCAAAGTGAATATTGGTGTCAAAAGAAGAGTGGTGGCTATGAAAGGAGTCTGGGATGAGGTAATGGAGAGCTCCAGGTCAAGTGCTCCACATCAAGCACATCCCTTCTGCCTGCACCAGGACATCACCACCCTTTGAATGGTCAAGAAGCTTGACTTAAGTATTCCCCCAGACTGTGAATCCACCACATGCCTTGGGAACTCAGCACAATAACTAACTGCTGCTTTGAAAATGCAGCATATTGCCAATGCAGACAGCTTCAGCCCAGTTCCCATTCAGTGGCTGCTATCCCTGTGATGGCTGTGCTGTCCCCAGGAGTAATGACGACCTGTGAAAAGCTTCCCCTCTCCTGCCGAAGCTCATCTGCCATGAAATGTGCCTTGTGGGGCCATGGGAGGACAGAGCCTTCTGCCTCACAGCAGCCCTGGCAGCAGGTCACCTGCAGGCAAGGCACAGATCTCACAGCCCTCTGCAACCCCTGCCTCCTGCTTCTACATTCAGGAGCATTTCACTGAACACTTTGACCTGTTTCCCTCTGTGTTGGAAGGTGGCAGCTTTTTTCAGATTGGTTTTTCTTTTGAAGTTGATCAAACATTTTTCTGTTTATTTCTGGTRGTAGTAACACAAAGGTATAAAATATTTTAAAGTTCTGTGCTGGCAACAGGGAACCTTGGTGAAAAGTGGAACTTCCAGCTCTGACATAAAGAAAACAGTGATAAGATCTGGCCCTTCACAGCGATTCCTGGAGGGCAGTTAAGGTTATCATACAGAGTAAAGCAACCTAATGGTTTCTTGCAAGATTTAGAGGGCATGGGTGCAGAACTCTCAGAGCAGCTGAGGTGAAGTGAAGCTGTTGACAGAGGAGCTTTCTTCATACAGAAGGCAAACACAGCAGGGAGTGACAAAAATTATGTGATAACTTCTTAAGTAAGATTCCTTACATGATCATTAATTTTTTTATTGTTGATTGCAGTGAAGCAATTCCTTGTGAAATATCCATGAAGTTACTTGTGAAATATCCATGAAGTTACTTAGCTCTCTGCTGACTTGGTTTATCTACTTAAACTTTAGAATAAACGATACTCTGCATACAAACTTCTTTGAGACTCCCTTAGTTAGTATTTGACAAGATTTCACGGAATCATAGAATGTCCTGGGTTGGAAGGGATCTTAAAGATCATCTAATTCCAATCCCCTGTCATGGGCAAGAATACTTTTCACTGGACCAGGTTGCTCTGACCTCCATCCAATTTGGCCTTGAACCCTTCCAGGAATGGGACATCCACAACCTCACTGGGCAACCTGTTCCTCTGCCTCACCTCCCTCACAGTAAAGAACTCTCTCCTAATATCCAAGCTGAACCTTGATTACTAAATGAAGGCTGCAACAGAGAATTTAAAAAGTAAGGTACATAATTTCTTCCAAAATATGATCATAGTTTCTAAGAAACTTGGACTTTTTAGAGTAACAGCTAACAAATATAACCATTTGATGACTACCGGTGTGCTGTCATCTTACTGCAAAAGTCCCATACCTTCTCAGGGATTTCTCATGGACAACTCCTCACAGCACTGACTCCTTCTTCACAGCACAACCAACAAACTCCAATTCTCTTCCCCACCAGCTAACCCACTCTTCTGTAGCACAGCTGTGGCCTATTAAGGGCAGGCCTGTTCCTAATCTTTGGTGATTAGCACAGCTGCAACTCCGCAGGTGTGAGACTACCTAGGCACTATTTTCATTTTCTTACATTCTATCCCTCCACACTGGTGGGGTTTTCTGTGTATGTACAGGCTGAATCAACAGTAGCATATACACACACACACAGTTCAAACCCAAGGGAATGTAACTGTAAGCAATCCAGAGCAAGCTGATGTTTGTAAAAGCCTGCGCTATCTCAGCAGTTCAGACTGGCAGYCGGAACAGAACTGCAGCCACAGGTAAGATCTGGTGTGCTCAGCTGTAGCAGACACGTCATTGAAACCCCAGCTGTGACCTGGAGAGTCAACTGTTTCTTACATGTCTAGTGCCCAAACAATGCTGGACAAAAGACCTGTCTCTAAACCTACAATTTATTTCAGGTCTGGGCTCTGAACAGATGTTCTTATTCCTTGAATGGACCATTTTCTGCTAAAGAAATTACTTAAGATCATCTCATTTGAATGTGAAGTCCATATTCACACATTACATTCAGTTAGCAAAATTGACACTCTTGTCTGCTAAGCTACACAGTCCACATTTAGTATCTGTTCTAATTGAGCAAATACTGAATTGTTCCAAGTCATCAAAATCAGCTAATACTGTTTGTAAAATCAGCACTGCTTTACACAGCACAACCCCATTCTGTTGTTTAAAGTTACCAGAAAATAATGACTTTTGAAACTTTCCTTTGAAGCAGACTGAAGAGAGGGTGCACTGCAGGCCTCTGCATATTCATGTCCCTTCACAAAGAAGGGCTTGTCCAGATGCCAAGGAAAAGCATGGAGAGGCATCTCAAAGGGGGATTCATACAAAGAACAAAAAGCTTCAACCTTTGCCCTTACTGGAGTGCCAAGAGGTTTGCCTGTTTTGTTGTGTTTTGTTTTTCAATCACTCCTTCAACAGATGGGCAACAGTCACCCATCTCGTCAGAAAAGTTCACTCAACGGGACGGTCAGACTTCAGCAGCCTCCTGTACAGACAAAAAGCCATTTCTCCAAAATAAGGCCCTGCTCTTGGGGCAATTAATTCTTGTCATTCACATTCAAATGGTGCCATGGTCAAGCTCAAGCATGTACAGTATTGATGGGTCCAGCTGTCCACATACTGAGCATAAACCTCATTAATAGCTCAGGGTCTGCAAGCAGAGCGGGCTTGTGCTGCCCTCTTACTGTTACGGCCCACAGCTTTCACTTCTGTTTTTCTGAAAGTATTTTGATATTCAGAGTAATTTGAATGGCAAGAATATATTCCTTTTGTGGCATTCTATTTTTCTGGTATCACAAATACTGTCACTGCACAATTATTTTTAAAGACACCATTAATATTACTTTCTAAGGATTTCCAGTGCTTTATTTTCCTTGTGGTGTTACTGAATCAAGGAACACCTTTTAGCCATAGGGAAGCAATGTCCTGAAACAGAAAGTTTAGGTAATAAGATCAGTTAATTCACAGAGGCACCTGAGGACGTGGGTGCTCTATCAGCGTAAGCCAACCTAAAACTAAACTGCTGATTACAAAGTGTTCCTTCCCACCCTCTCCCTGGTGTCAGAGCTGGCACATGAGCTAAATTCTTACACAAGGATGTTTTCAGTCACACCAGGAAGCCTCTTAGGTGTGCAGCTCTTTGAGGGAGGTCATGGGAAGGTGTGAGCAGGGCAGAAGGTGAGCAAGAGCTCAGCTTTAGATTACCTGAAATTTATCAGCAGCTCTGAGATGTTGCTTTCTGCTCCTATTTTATTTTTWTTTTAAACACATAAAACCAGTGTTTAAATGCACTGGTATGGATGCCACTGCAGTAAGCACTCCACCATCCATATGCAGCTACATACAGTATAATAGTGATGACCAACTAAAAGATTTTGAAAGTCAGAGGTGTTCTGTTGATAGGAATTCAGATATTTGCTATGAGCTAACCATAGTGGAACAAACACTTGTTTGTTGACAAACCAAATGCAGCATGGCTAAGATAGCCTTGTCAGGACTACATCTATTTTTGAAATGCCGTGAGCAGTTTTTGCTCGCACAAACTTCATTGCTACATGAAGAATATTTTTATAATTTAAAATTTTGTCTTTGGAGAAGAAAAGAAGGAGGAAGTAAAAAGAATCTGATTGGCTTTTGAACTGTGCTGTACAGCACAGCTGTGTGTTCAGCACAATAGATCACACACAGCAAATCAAAGCCAGCTTAGACTCAACTTTTCTGCAGCTTCTTCCTCCAATACCCTCGCAGGATTACCAATTAATAGAGACCAGATGCCAAATACTTGAGCATGGCCTTAAATCAAGGATGCAAAGAGCCTGATCTCCTTATTGTCCCAGGGGATCATGTGCAAATTGAATTTAAGCATCTCTTTTGATTTGTTAACTTTTTGTATCTGCCCTCTAATCTGTTGTAAATAATAATAAAAAGGAGAATGAGGTTCAACCACACAAATACATTCCTTCCTAAAAATATTGCCAAATCTTCTAGGCACGGCAATGAGCAGGACTCCAATTAAAGACTTGCAGATACAACATAAAAATAGAGAAAATGCTGAGAAAAAAAATTTTTGAATTTAGATCTTTATTATACAGGCCCAAAGCTGTGGTCACCATGCAGTTACACTGTAATGGGAATGATTTTGCTGAAAGGCTCTCACTAAACAAACATAAAGAGACCACAGACTACAGCATTCCAAATAACTGACACTTTAATTTTTGAAAGAGCAAAAATAAATAAAGGAATGGCAAGTATGTCCTTTTCACATATGTTGGGGCATATACATATTCCTTCTTTTCTATAGCTATTCAAGAGACAAAATTAGCAAATTCTGCCCAAAACCACAGACCTTTTGTGTGATGGCTCAGCTAACTTTTAGCTGTTTCTCTCTCCTTGGATATTAGATCAAACACACATTTAGGTAGGTGCATATGCCAAAAGAAGAAATGCAACGTGGGGGGTTTTGTATTTAATTTCTACTTCCTGCCTTTTCCTTCTCCTTTCAGGAGAAGTAATGGGATGTAATTGGAGACATCCAGTCAAATAAAAGCCCTAGAAGCTTTCCCTTCTAGTTTTTCTTTATAATCTCATAATTTAAGGATTAATCACAAATTTTAAAAGGTTGAGGAGTCTTACAAGGCATTCATCATCTCTGGAATACAGATAGCCACAGTGAAGAGCTGCACATAGACTGCACACATAGTGTTATCTAAAAGTGGTTATCTTTAAAAAACCAAAACTTTAAAAAAAATCTGTAGATCAAAACAGAGCATGTCTTATTCCCCACAGGATTTTCTTGCCACCTGTTCTTCAATTATTTGCACTAGGAGATGCTACAAATGTTATTAGTTACAATATACAGTCCACTGTCATCTTCTGGTCCAGCAGAAGAACCTGTCTCTTCGATGGATGCAAAACTGTTCATCTGAGCAGATCATCCTCAACAGCACAAATATGGTCTAGAAACTCATAGAGTTTATTGTTTTAATTTATAAAATTAAACCTGCCCCAGACAGGTAATACTGGTGTGTAATATTGCCATCCCTGGGTTCTGTCAAGAAGGGGGTACTGAGGTGCTCAGAGCCGTCTCAGAGCGCAGCGCTGGGATCCTTCTGGCACTCCAGACCCAAGGTCGATGGGATGTGATGCGTGCTAGAACTGGGAGCACTTCTCACTTAGCTCTGCAGAGCCCGGGACATGGTAAGCTGCCAGAACTTCCTTCATCTTGCCTGTTGACAAAAGGAACAATAACTAGTCATCACTGGTTGCTGGAGTTTAATTCCAATTTTTAAAAAGTCCTATAAATGAGACTTTTTTTTTTCATCCATGCAATAGTAAATGCTTCACTAAGAAAAGATTTGGGATAAAGTTTACAGTCTCTCTGTTAGCCACACAATGCTTATGAGGGAGAAAGGCCTTATTTTGTATGGTTCCTAAAACATTATCCAGGATCAAACATACCATTAACTAAAAAATAAATGTCCAGTAGCTTCATAGTTTAAAAATGTCAGTATAATATTATCCTTGTAAAAACTATTTTTGTATAGCAGATTTTCCAGATTAAAGTCCTGTATTACACACTGTAATGTGTCTCTCTCATACACTGTACACAAGACACAGAGTAAAGGATTAACAAACAACGAGCAAGAATCCAACAGGTTAATAAGTGGCTTACGTGAGTTTGTTGTAGAACTATCTCTTACACATATTGGTCATGTCCATTATGTATTGGTAACAACTATAAAAGCTTCATAAATGACTCACTGAGTTGGCTTCACAGAACCAAGGGTCAAAACAGACCTCTACATTACCTACTCTGATTTTCTGACAATTACAATGTTTTCAGATAGTCCTCAGTGAAGTCCAAGAAAATCAAACTTTTAGCATCACAGACTAAGATTGGGAAAACTAAGAATACACCTCCAATATATATTTGTTGCAGAAAATGTAGAAGGACAGGCAGAGGTACCTCTGGAAGGTGATTATCCCACTCCCTCAGAAACCTCAAGAAGGTGTCCATCTTTTTCAATGGACTGTGAGTAGGYTGAAGGCCAAAATTTCTTACAAATATGAATGCATTATGTCCTACCACAGACATTTGACTATGTTCACATACTTATTTCACAAAGACCATTCACAAAGCCATCAGACCCTAGTATTTTTCAATCAGTACTGACATGAGAAGAATGATAAGAAGTATAATTGCTTCAATCTAAGGTAAGTACAAAATCCATGTAATGAATTCCAGAACCAGTGCTGAGTTTTTGGTTACATACCCTGCAATTTTCTGGAGCTACACAAAATACTTATTTTATGTATAATTATTCTTATAATTATCACATAAATAGAAATCACTAAAGGAATTGAGATAGCAGGTGATGTGAGAGATCTCTTTGCTCACCTCTGAGCAATGCAATACCTGCTGATGTCTGTCTAACCAATTTTAACCATCAGCATACTTTATCTTTACTTTGTCATTTTCCACAGCCTTGCTTCTAAAATGCTTGTTTTGCTCTAAGAATTTATTAAGAGTATATTCTAACTTTTCATCCAAGCCATCAGTGAGAATACTGAATATTACTGGAACAAGGAGAAAACACTTGAAAAACTCTACTAAATGGAGTATCATTGAGAACTATTCTTTGTATATGGTTTCCAAGTAATTAATGCACTCACGTCATGATAATTTATTCTAGCCAGTTTCCCTAGCACAGAAGAATAGTAACAACTGAAATATTTTACCATACAGTCTTGTTTAAATAAAGCTGCTAATACAAGCAAACATATTTCAAGAAGAATTATATAGACTTTGAAAATAGAAAAATATAACCATTATGGAAAGATTTGAAGTGATAACACAGTCTTCCTAGCAATTGATTTCACATCTATAAGGCTACTTTTACGAAGTATGTGCTTTGTTGAAATATTGTTCAATTTAGACTAATGGAATTGTTTCACAGCCTTTTAAAATTGAATTTTGTTCAATGAAACATTCCACTGAGAAAATAACAAACACATACCACTACAGCTTAGAAACAAATCAGTTGCACAACTCCACAAAATTCTAGACCACAAAATTACTGTTTATCTTGCAAAAGATACCTTGATCAGAAATATACTGAAAAGACTGCTGAGACCAATAGGACCAGTCCTATTGAGCTTTGCAAAGAAAAAGTTACCATTTATATTAATCTTTATGAAGATACAAGACAATTCCACAAATACAGGAGGCACAGATCACTCTTCTAAACCTAATTTGGATTATTAGCATAATCTTCTACTTTTCACTCTATGATATATTTTGTTTGTGCCATCTGCGCTACTCAGAAATGTGAAATAACTTGCTCTCCAAGGTGGAAAGAGAGTCCCCAGCTCCTTTTGGACTGGAGGAACTGGAGGCCAGCAGAAGCTGAAATACAACACAAAGCCCACCGTCAATTAACACAAAATTTGATTTGATATTTAGGGATATATCCCACTGGATTTCCAGTGAAAGAAAAGTGAGACTGACTTCCTCTGAAAAATACGCGGTGACAGAGAGACAGCAGCATAAAGAGTACACACAAACACTTCCAACTTTCTCCACTGGAAAATAAGGAAAGAGGATAAAGGACAGGTGAGCCAACCTGACTGCTCATGATGTACAGCCTGCTGTCTGACTGCCAAGGCAGAGAGGAAATCCCACAAAAATACCTGCTTTTTACAGGAAGTCAAAAGTCCTGAAAATGAGACAAAGCAGATGTCTGCTCCTTACTGAGAACAGCTCTGGGGGTTACAAATTACAGAGATTTAGGGGATTTTTATCAAGAATTTTAGACATAACAGATACCAGAATTACTTTTGTCTTTTTGTCAAAAGGGCTAGGATCTCTGAGAGTCAAGACTTTGCTAACGGTGATAGGGAAATAGAGACAAACTGTTCAGTCAGAAGCATTACTGAAAGTCCAGGCAGAAGCTTGCTCAGGGCCAGAAAAGCTGATAGCTTGTTGACATGGAGAGATGTGTCATGGTGACTCCTGTCTTAAAAGATCATAATTGTTCTCTTTGCAACCCATGGCAARCAAAAGTGTCCAACCAGAGTTATCTGGAGCCAGTCAGTGATGGCAGGAGAATTTGTGCCATGCTTGCCTAAGTGCCTAACACAAGTGGCAGGAGCAGTCATGAGAAGTGTGTGGGTGTGTGACTCGCACTGCACAGCACTCACTGTGCTACAGAGACAGAGCAGTCAGCTCTGCAGTGTAGATGTACTGCAAGAGTAAAGTGAGATGAGTCCCACACCTTCTTTTCAAAAGGAGAAACAGGAGTCTGTTTTTAAACAGTGCAATGTTCGTGTGTTGGTTGACAGGGGGAAAAGTAGTAACACTCAGGGTAATTAAGACTGCAGTTATCAAATAGAGATTAATAGAAAGTGCAAAATTTCCTCATTTTAGCAAGCAGTATAGAATTTACATAATTTAACTGACTTCAAGTTTCAGTGAAAGTTTGTGGTGAAAGACTAGATTACTGATAATGACATACCTCAATCTGTTTGTTCCTTGAGGTCAAATGTCTTAAGCTTTACACTATGGGAATGCTGATCATTGCAATACTTGAATTAAATTATGAAGCTCCTGTCCCTGATGTTAGAGAAGCCTCTATCAAGATAATAATAACATTTGGAATGTCATATGATGTTTTGTATATATTGTGCTGTCATTTATGAAGAGGCAGTATGAAACTTGAAAATTATCAGTGTTTTCTATGACTCAGCCTAAGGAGTATTAGGGGAAGAAATTGCAGGAATGTTCAATATTTTAACTGCTATGTTATTTCTGTATCTGTATACGAAAAGATTCTTATAATTCATTTTTTAAACAAATTAAAGGGCAAATACTAAGTGTTAGAATATACCTTTGAGTCTTGATATCATAAAGTCATTTGGGATATAAGACTAAAGTGAAGTTACAATGTGCTAAATTTAAACTATACTTAATTACGGTGGTTAACAAAGTCTCTAAAACTCTACAGAATTTATTTAGAAGTGTATTTTAAAATTAACAAGAATTTGCTTGTTTAATAACCACATGAATCTGCTTTAAAAAGCAGAGTATACTTGAAACATAAACAGTGCATAATTTAAAAMAATTTAAAACCATTGGAAAAAAATCCTACCTAACACAATTTAAAAATGTGAAGGACTTTGAAAGCTTTTCTGTACTGTATATTGTGGTGTATGTGATATCAGTTAGAAATGAACAGTCCAGTGGCACACTGCATTCTGTAGGTAAGACCTGATAAGGGTACCAAGTGATAATCCAGTTGCCAATCCTCCAGAATCCAGGCTGGCATCAAGTAACCTTTTATGGGAGTGGGTGAATTCTGGGCTGAAGGAAGAATTTCACAGCCTGGTGTGTGACTGAAGATGCTTGTACTGCACTGCACAAGACAACAACTGTAGCTCCCTCTGGCCTTTTTACTTTCTTCCCTTCCTTTCAGGTAATCTATATCTGGTGTTTTTCACTCCATATATATCTTCTGTCAGCAAGAATTCAGTAATCTGAACTATATAATTCTTACAGCTGTGCAAACTTTGGCAATTCAGTCCCTGGCTTTATCAAATCCAGTGTTATCAGCTCCAGAGAGTGAGCTACACGATGAGACGTTTTTCTGTAAAGCTTTTCCTTCTGAAGAGAGTTGCTCCTGCATGAACAGGAGTTTTCATATTTTAGTTCATTTTTCTATGCTCATAGATGAAAAGGTGAAAAAATGTGATTTTTAGGTGCTGATAGGCTCAAAAGAATCTGAGAAAAGCAGAAGATGAAAGGGATTTCTAAAGCCTTTATTTTAAGATTACACTATTTTAAAGCCAGTCTCATAACCTTGGAAGGCACAATTTTTGAATACTTGGCATTTGCATGACAAGAAACATCCAAATATACTGTCCTCCAGCTTTGCCGGCTGACGCAGTTATCCTGCTCTGCCTTGCCATGATGGAGAGAAAGATTTAAGTTTGTTTGGGGGTATGCCTACACACTTTCATGACTGAAACTTGATCATGAGCCAACTCTTGACATACTTGCTAGAGCACTTCATCTACATTCAAGCCAAACAGTGTTCATTGSTGTGGCTATGGAATGGCAGATGGTGTGAGCTGGAAACTGCAAACAACACTTCAAGGTGTTAATGAAGAACAGCCTTAATCTCTCCGCAGCTGAGCTCCACTGCAGGAATGCTTCTGGTTTGCTTCAAGGCAAAGGCACATCCATAAACACAGCAGGGGCACTTCAAGCAAACCCTTTTGGTATGCACTGAAGCTGTGAAGCTGTGAGGACAAGCTCGGGTGGGTTGGTGCCAGAGCTGGTGTGACCAGAGCATCACCACAACAGCCACAGGTTCTGTGGGAGAGCTGGGAGCCGACAGTGTGACTGCAGCCAGGCTGCATCAGTCCTGCAGGAGAAGCCTTAAAATAACCTGGTCCTCTTCAGCTTGCAGGAGCTGGGTCAGCCTGCAGGTGCCTGTGACTAATTTGGGAAGCTGTTTGCTGTCAGGGTGAGTCCCAGAGAACAGAAGCTGTCCCAAAGCGCTGCTTTGCCCTGGTGTGAGCCACTGGGAGGGGAGTGCTCGGCACCAGCACCTCTCACCCAAGATGTCTCTGGGTGGGTTGGATGCCACTGCCTCCCGGTTGTGGGGCTGGTGTGTTCCTATAAATGGGCACACTGGGACAAAGCAAATAAAAAGCCACTGCACAGTCACTGAGTATCAGCTGGAATTGGCTAATAAATTGTATGCCAGCAGGACATAGCAGCTCCCTGTACTGTTCTCAAAGCAGTAACTCCTGGCTGGGCTTCCAGCAGCGTGGAGGAAGCGAGTTGTAGCCCAAATCAGTAACCTTACCCTGAAATGGAATGGAAGATCTTACACCTCTCTGGGTGTTTGTCAGGGCTGTAACACACTGATGGCTTGTGGCAATTCTGAGACAAACCAAACCCCCAGGACTTTTCTTCTCTCTCACAACTGAAGTCTCTTAATTTTTGAACTTTAATTTTAACTGAATACCTATGACCTTCTGGTTCCTGACAGTAAACTCTGGAGCACGCAAAACCAGTCCATAGCCTTTTACTAAGTGGAATAGGAGGGGTACAAGGTAGGGGTGCTACTTTGAAAGGTCTCAGCATGCAGGCCTCTCCAATACCTTTCCATGAACTGCATTAACTGGCCAAGCTGTATCCTAATTTTTTTTAACATCTTTTTGCTTACTGTTCCTGAAGTTCATTGCTCTGATGAATAGAATATTTTTTTCCTGATTTGAAGCCTGCATTTTCATGATCAATTCATAATCGTGAGGTTTGTGTTTACAATAAGGATATTTTCTCTTTTTTTGGGCATGCTCTTCTTGGAGGTGGTTAGAGAGACTGTATTCATAATCTCTTTCCCAAATTTCCTTTTATAGGGTTTAGTCAATATCTGTTAACATCCTCTTCCCTCTTGGCTTTCCTGTTCTTTCCCTAGCTTGCTTCTCAGTGTCTTCCACTTTTGATCTAACCTTGGTGGAACATGAGTGATGAGATTTTATCCTACAAAGTTCTGTTCAGGAGACTGGTTGACAGAGTCCCTTGGAAGGCAGTYGTGAAGGGCTAAGGCATCCAGGAAGGCTGGACATCCTTAAAAATAAAAAACATCTTAAAGGTGCAGGAGCAGGCCATCCCGACATCTCAAAAGATAAGCTGTCAGGAAACAAGATGGGCTTGGCTGAATAGAGAGCTTCAGCTGGCATTCAGGAGAAAATGAAAAGTCTATAATCCTTAGAAGGGGCAGAGAAGTCCAGATCACAACAGGGATCTTGTGAAGTTATGTGGACAGAAAATTAGAAGGGCCCAAACCCAAGTAGAACTTAATCTGGCTACAGCTATAAAAGAAAACAAAAATGCTTCTTGAGGAGAAATTCCATCTTTTTCTGGATGTGGGGTGAAATATAGCCACAAAGTATGAGGAAAAGGCTGAGGTACTTCATGTCTTTGCCTCAGTCTTTAATAGAAAGACCAGCGGTTCTCAGGATACCCAGACTCCTGAGCTGCAAGACAGGGATAGTGAGCAGAATGAAGCCTCTTAATCCAAGGGGAAATTGTTACACCCCTTAGACAGACACAAGTCTATGGGCTGGATGGGACCCGTTCAAGGATACTGAAAGTGCTGGCAGAAGTGCTCAGTAAGCCACTTCCCATCATTTATCACTAGTCCTGGTTTATCAGTGAGGTCCCAGATGGCTGGAAGTTGGCAAATGTGATGCCCATCTACAAGAAGGATCAAAAGGAGAATCCAGGGACCTAGAGACTTGTCAGCCTGACCTTGGTCCTGGGGCAGRTCATGGACTAGGTCATCTTGAGTGTCTGTACATGCCATATGGCATGTACAGGACAACCAGGKGATTAGACTCAGATACTGTGGCCTTGTGAAAGGCAGGCCTTGCTTGACCAATTTGGTCTCCTTCCATGGCAAGATGGCCTGCTTAGTGGAGAGGAAAGGTCTGTGCTTGCTGTCTACCTGGACTTTGACATCATTTCCCACAGCACTCTCCTGGAGAAACTGGCTGCTCCTGGCTTGGACAGGAGTTCCTGCACCATTCACTGGGTTAAAAACTGGCTGGATGGCTGGGCCCAGAGTAGTGGTGAATGGAGTTGATCCAGCTGGTGGCCAGTCATGAGTGGGATTCCCCTGGACTAAGTGTTGGAGCCAGTTCTGTTAAATACCTTTATTGATGTTCTGGAGGAGGGCATTAAGCACATGCTCAGTTTGTACATGACACCAGGCTTGGTGGGAATGTTGATCTGCTGGAAGGCAGGAAGGCTCTACAGAGGGATGGTCCCGTAGGCTGGACCAGTGGGCTGAGGCCAGTGGTACAAGATCCAACAAAGCCAAGTACCAGGTCTTGCACTTGGTCACAACAACCCCAGGCAGGGCTACAGGCTGGGGAAGAGTGGCTGGAAAGTGGCCTGGCAGAAAAGGACCTGGGGGTGCTGGTCAGCAGCTGAGCATGAGCCAGCTGTGCCCAGGTAGCCAAGAAGGCCAATGGCATCCTGGCCTGGATCAGCAATGGTGTGGCCAGCAGGASCAGGGCAGGGATTGTCCCCCTGTACTCAGCACTGGTGAGGCTGCGCCTCAAATTCTGTGTTTGGTTTTGGGTCCCCCAATATAAGAAATACTCTGAGGTGCTGGAGCATGTCCAGCTGATGAAGGGTCTGGAGCACAAGTCCTGTGAGGAGTGGTTAAGGGAGCTGGGTTTGTTTAGCCTGGAGAAAAGGAGGCCCAGAGGGGACTTCATTACTCTTTTCAACTCCTTGGAAGGAGGTTGTAGCCAGGTGGGATGAGTGTCTGCTCCCAAGTAACAAGCAGCAGGACAAAAGGAAATGGCCTCAAGTTGTACCAGGGAAGGCTTAGATTAGATCTTATGAAAATTTTCTTTATTAAAAGGGTCATCAAGCACTGGAGCAAGCTTCCCAGTGAAGCGGTTGAGTCCTTATCCCTGGAGGTATTTAAAAGACATGTAGAACTGGTCCTTAGGGACGTGGTTTAGTGGTGGACTTGGCAGAACTGTGTTAATGGTTGGACTTGATGAACTTAAAGGTCTTTTTCCAACCTGAGTGATTTTATGATTAAGACACTGATAACTTCACTTTCTCTGCTGGAGTTACCTTGCTTGATATGTCCTAAGATAGCATTTCCTTTTTTTTTTTTTAACACAACCGCACCAATGGCTCAGAAATATTTCATAACTAATAAACATACCTTTTTATTTTCACTTGTTTTGCTCTCTCCAAAAACCAATTGTAGAAATTTTACTTCATTGAACACCCAACTTCATATCTGTACTACTAAATTTTATCCCAATCTTGCAGCATCCCCTTTGTATGAAAGGTACCCACCCATCTGTTTTGCCAATCTGCAGAATGAATGCGTTTCCTCTGTGCACTCTGCTGTCTAACAATTGTATCTTCTGCCTGGTCTTAGCCATGTACTGGTGACCATTAGTCTGCTTCCCCACATGCCCTTCACAGTTCTCACTTTGAAGTGGAAGTACTGTTTCCAATTGCTGCAGTACAGGAATTATGCCCCTGGTGAATTAGAAATGCATGAATAGCCAGTAAAGGTGAACCAAACAACATGGAGCTTCTCTTAAAGATCCTAAAAATTGCTTGAAAATATCAGTCTACATTTAAATGCAATTATTCATATTTAGCTTTAATTAATTACTTAAATAATCTTTATTTAGGTCCAAGTAATGATTTGCCATTACTTGTGGTTTCTTCGTGACCTCAGCTGCTATTGATCACAAAGTCAGTAATTCTAGTCTGGTTCTGCCTTGTTGGGCCTGGAACGAAAAATATTTTGTAACTTAATTAAAATTTATAGATTTTGTAAACAGAATTCATCTTATTTCCATACTCTTGTTATTCTATAAATGTCTCTGTGCTGATGGTAGATCAGTCCAGCATTAAATAAGCAGAAGATAATCTTCCTGTAGGTCATTTTGTTTCAGATCATTAACTCAATTTTCTAGTCAGCTGCCTCTCTGCAAATTCTAAAAACATTGGCTCAGCCTACATTGGTGTTACTGCTCATTCATTACAGTTATTCCAGTCAAATGCCGCAACATATAAAAATTACCTCAGATACTCATTATGGGACAGAGCTCCAGAGCACTGCCAAGGCTCCTCACCTGCTGAAGACTACAGACTGCTGGGATGATGCCAGCTATGGTCTCCCTATRACTTACTACTATTAGGTCCATCCTGGCAGGTTAACTGGATGAACTGGTTTTTTTTTTAACTTTCTCTCATATTACATTTTAGACTTTTCGGTGTGCTTAAATCTGTCTCTTAAAAAAAATGTAATATGCCTCTTAGCAAAAAACAATGGGAATAGCTCTTTATAAACAATCACCACAATCAGAAAGAATTTATTATTTTACCTGATCCCATCTTTTGTTTCCGAACTCTCCGTATCAAGAAACATCTCCATCACCATTATTTTCCATTAGCTCTGACAAAGACTGATCTGTTTTTAAAGACTGGTAGTTGCATTCTCTTGACACCTCAGCTTCTAAAATGATCTCTTTTGCAAATGTCCACTTCAAAAATCTTGTGAAGTTCAATATTAGGCCCTTCAAAACATTTAGCTTTTCTAAGTACGATTTTCAAAAAACACTATTTTTTCCAAGAAATGGGGAAAAAAGTCAACTTCAGTTGTGAAGAGACAGTATTTTTTTCTAAAAAAAGACAATCACTAGAGCTAGAGTCTGCCCCTCAGCTCCACCACAGACCACCCAATCCACGGAAAGTTATCCATCAGAATCAGTCAGCTGGGGAATGTAGCCTGTTCTGGATGCCAAGGATCTCCAGAAAGCAACACAGCCAAATTCTTGTTCAGCAAAGGATTTAAACCAGAAATATTCTTCAAATTACTAAAATATCTTCTTACTGTAACTACCACCAGCATTTCTGAAGAGATCTGACATTACAGAAATCATGAAATACACTAGCAAGTTGTTTGAGACAGAGAAGATAGAGAAATTTCAGAGGACCTTTGGTTTCTGATCAGATTCAACTGCCAAGAATATAAAATTTAATATCAAAGATCCTTAATAATACCTTGAAGAAATACTCTGTTTCTTGTTTTGAATGAAAATTCATCACAAAGGAAAGCTCTCTTACTGCAAGCAAAGCTTTCAGTAGCCATTGCAATAGAAGGTTTTTAAGACACACAAAAAAGAAAAATCTATTTCAATACCAAGACAGCATTAAAAAAAAACCTAAGTAAAATACTGTAAGTAACTTAGTATCTGTTAGGTTGGGCTCTTTGGCTCACATCACTAACAGAAAAATCTTGCTACCATTATTTTATTAGTAATAATGCTAAAATGAAGAGGTATGTATTTTTTTCTCTAATTGCAGAACATATTTCCTCAGTGATCCAAATACTTGTGAAAAGGTATGTACTGCAGAGAACAAATGCATCCRACCAGAAGTAAATGGAGATAATAAAACGGAGATCACTGAGTGAGAAGGCTTAATCAATTCTTAGAAAACTTCATGCCCACAGCTACTTTGATTATTGAATTCTTACACATGTTGGTATAAGATTGTTAAAATGCAATATTCACCTAAATTATATACTTAGTATATTTCTTGTACAGTTACAGCCTAGGAAAATTGAGTCTGGTGCCTTTAAATACCATTTCTTTGGAGATTCCTAGGAATGTAGAGAACTTTCCAAATGTAAAGTTTTGGGGCTTTTTTTTTGCAAGCGCAGTGCTGCCAAATATTTTTTACCACTAAATAAATGCTATTTCAGCTGCATTTGAGCTGTAATAGTGGTAGCTAATGGCCTATTCACTTAATCATAGTTATTCACTCCCTGGAAATGTCTCTGAATATAATAAATGTTTTGTTTTCATTGTGGACTCTTAAATTACAGCATTATATAACACCCATGATATATAGCCTATCTGTATGAATACAAACTGAACCAAAATCACTCCCCTAAAGTATTTCTAGTATTTGGAACTTCCAAAGAAAGAAATATGCTGTTGTTACCCACAGAGCTACTAAAATAGCACTGAAAGTAGCATAAGAAATGGTTTTAAAGAACATTCTGGTTTAACTAAAATGTGGCTATTTGTCATCCATTTGCAGAGGTCTGAAATAACTATTACAGAATATTTTTTAAACAAAGAAAATAAGAAACATACTCAAATATCTGAACCACAGAGATCCTTCCCCAAAGAAAAAAAGAGCTGCAGATGCAGGATTTCAATCTGCCTATAAGAGACAGAATAAAGTCTTCACTCTGAGACCAATCCCCTCACTGCGTGATGTACCAATATAAGATGGATCTTGTTCATCTCTTTTTAAAAATATTTATATAGGTTGTAGAAGATCCTGCCAGTCTTAGCTCTGCTTTGTTCACTGCTCAGGAGAGATTATATGTATTATACTGCATGTTGACAGCCTGTCCCAAGGGTAGTGTGAGATATATATATGTGTATATATATGTATATATATATATATATCTACAYGACATAACAGCTGGCTCTATCTCATCACTTTGTGGTTGCCATTATATTGATGAGGCACAGAATCCCCTGTAGTTTCTTCAGGAAGTATTTTCCAGATGTATTTTAAAAAGTTGCAGAATATGCTTTAAAACGATATTTGGCTTCTGAGGTCAGGCTGTGTTTTTCAGCTACAACTGGTTTGTAGAAAGAATTAGATTGTAGGTCATAAAAGTATGCCCCTGGTTACCTCAAGAAGTGAAGACAACCTTTTAAACAGTCTTCTGTTGGCTTCTCAGATGAAAGAACTCCTCCATGGAAGCACTCAAAACTCAGAAGACTTTCAAAATTAGAATATGGAGAAAGTTTGGTATTTAACACCTCTTTCATTTCTCCTGAAAAAAAACCACTCAAGTATTTGCTGAAGAAGTAATTTGGCAGGCCATAAAAGACATGGGAGGGTGTTCTAGTTTTAACTCTAGTTTTGTAGAACTTTTTAGAATTCAGTAATGGAAAGCAAATCAAACCAAAGTGATTTTAAAATGAGAGATTTCATCATTCCTAGGAAGGAAAGAGCAGTCCAGTGTTGAGAAGCACAGAGAATGCAGCCACAGCCAGCTTCAGAGACTAATCAAGGACACCCCCAGGCAAAGGCAATCCAGAGGGGGAAAGAGTTCAAAAGAGAGGACTAGTTTACAGAAGGGCAGCACTAAAGCACAGCAGCAAATTAACCCAGTGCACAGTAAATGAGCAGTGTGCTATACCAGGAGATAATTAATTACCTTAGAGCCCCAAAGGAGTAATTTAAGAGGTATCAGTAAGTACACATGCTGGGAGAACTGCAAAGAATTCACCATGCAAACATGCAGGGAAAAGAAATATAGAAAAATGTAAGAAAAATTCTGCAATAGTGTTAGAAAAGGAAATGCAGCATTGAACAACCTTGCTAGTTCAAAATAAACTTTGCCAGTGAGAATACTGCTACCTTCAACTGCAGCTCAGCAGAGATCAATTTAGCACCTGAACATTGCCTTTGGTGGCTGAAATGCCAGTGACCTCAGATCATCATATGCTGTGACAGTAACAGGCAGAGAAAAGTCTGACTCCATCTTATTACATAACTTCTGCTTGTTATCAATCATAAAAAAAAAAAAAAGGTCTTCGTGAGGTTTCTCAAAACAAGCTAGCTGTAAATCTGATGCCTTTTATATTTGACAAGCTCACACTTTGGTGGTAAAGGAGATTTGTAGCATCTGATACAATATACTAAACTGGGTGAGGTTGCAAGCAGTTTACAAGATTGGACTAGAACTCACCATAACTGCAGTATTTTGGATAAATGTTCTGAAATTAATGCATTATTAGATCCACAATGAGAAGGGCAAATTACCATAGAAAGATCTGAAGGGACTTACAGTGGCCTAGAAGCAAACCYTAAGTCAGGATGCTATCCACTTGCAGAAGAAGGGAGCCTGATATATAGTCAGAGTAATACTGTAAGCAAATCAAACAATTATTTTTCCCCTACCACCAGAGGCAAGGCTTTGACTGCATTACTATATCCAGCTCTGCCCACTGGGCTGTTGAAGGAAACAGACAGCTGGAGGGAATCCAGGTAAAAGCCACAAAAAAATTGATAACAGATGTAGAAGAATGGAAGGTTGAAAGAAATAGATTGTTTAGTCTAGAAAGAAGACATGATAACATATTTAAAATATGTAAAGTTTTGTTATGAGGAGAGGATGATAACAAATTGTTCTTCACGTTCATCGTGCAGAAGACAAGACTTGGTACGCAGTTGTGGAGAAAAGCTTTCTAGCACGAGGCCAGTGAGCCAGGCAGCAGGTTATCTACAGGTATTGCATGTACTGGTGTCACAAGAAGTGCTGGCAGTGGCTGAGACAAACCCATGTGGAAATGAGAAGTGTGCTTGGTTCTCCCTGAAAGCAGGTGAACAGGGTGAACAGCCCAGGTGATCCCGTGTGAGAACCTGTCCTGAGCCTCATGCTCAGCCACAGAAACCAGGCACAGATCAGAGCTTTCCATCACAGAGACTGAATACTATGATGCAAATGACTGCCATTTGTCTCAAGATGCTTGCCAGGAAGGATGGAGCCTGCAGGACAAGGGATAAATCTCTCAAATCCATTTAGCTGGTTAATTCAATTGGCTGGAAGTAACAGAGAGCATCCACTCAGTCACCACTGCTCTTCTACTTGTTCAACGTGCTCATGCTCGGTCATACCTTTACCCCATCTTTGCTTTCCATAGCCCTTTCCAGTGGTTTACAGGAGTATTATCACAGGAGTGGTTTATCCAGAGGATTCAGATATACCCTGCTGTGGGGCCACTGGTGGAATGAGTTAATGAATGTGTTAGAATGAGCTGAACAAGCTCTAAAAGCAGTAGGCAGGGCTGAGGCTGCTTGCCTGTCACCAAGGCTGTACCTAGACAAGGCAAGCTGCATGCAGAGGAAAAGGGGTGACACACCAAGAGCTTGCACCATAGAGACTCCCACCAGGAGGGCAGTGACCAGATTTGGCATGACCCATGCCAAATCTCTGCCAGGGAGGACGAGGCCACTGCATTGCAGGGGCCAGCCATCCCAGCCACCAACAGGACTGCTGTTCCCGTTCCCAGCTGCTTGAGAAAATAGGATCTGAAACCCCAGTATGACACTGAGAGGGAAAGACAGGTTTCATTGTGGGAACATCCAGAGTGAGGCCGGCCAGTTCTGCTGCTTTTAGAAGAGTTGAGTAGTAGAGGAGTAGAGATTAGGGAGAAAGATTGTGAAAGGTTCTATTCCTCACAGAAGGGCAAGCCTGAGTGTGCAGACCCTTAAGTGGCTACACCTGTACACTACTGGATTCACCACAGGTCTCTTACTAATTTTTTGTTTTGTTTTGGTGTTTTTTTGGTTTTTTGGTTTTTTTTTTTGTTAAGAAGCATAGAATTTAATTTACATTAACTGAAATCCTCATGTAAACTGGCAAGTGGGGCTAATTGACTCTCAGAGGGAGAAGCTGCATGGCCAGCAGGAGCAGTTTGGGTGTGCTGAGTCTTGCAAACTGCTGCCAGGCTCCTTCATGGATTTTCCCCTGTACTACTGTCAAACACTCTGTGCCTGACTACAGCAACCCTGGCATAACGTGCCCTGCCTCTTGAAGATGCTTCTTCTAATGGAGCAAATCCATTTTCCAAACTCCAGTGAGCACAGAATGCAGAGTGAAACGTTTCCAGTTCTCTTCTCTTAGCCTTTAACAAAATTATCTATAAAAACAAACTACTCTCTGTTTCAATAATAAAATGGAGAGCAAGGCAAATACAGCCAAAGGTCTGCTCTTATGCTCAATCACACGTAAAGACTGGATAATGTACTGTGTATGTTGGGAATTCCTTCTTACATAACAATACAGGCCACAACTATTGTCTTGGCAAAATCAAAATCATTGACAAATGGGATTAAACAGATCCTGTCAATTACTCAGTTGTTCTTTCTACTTTTCTCCTAAGCCTTATAGCTTTCTGAAAAACTTCCTTAGGTTAGAGTAAAATAAAGTTCATGCTTCAACCATTTTTAATGATGATTTCCATTATTTTCCTGGTATGATGTCAAAATTGCTGCACATTACACTAGCTTTTAATGATAAATGTAGACAACTAATGAGACTGTACAATTTATAGACATCCAGCTTTCAATTTTTTAATGGTCTCTGTAAGGAAAGAAAAAGTAAAAGAAAGAGCACAATACTGACACAGAAATGTTTGCAATGCAACATCCTCATTACTCCCTTCTTATTTTCCAAATGTACTGAGGAAGCTTTAACATTTCATTGCCCAAAGTCCTTTAAAATTAATTTAAATTTAATAGGTGTTTGCACCTCTAACTGCTTCAGGAGGAGGGGAAGGGGTGGGAAGGAGCACTTTCCTCCTGTGATTCCACGGTCACTCCAGAGCCTCTGCAGACCGTATTTGCATGGGTAAGGATGACTTATAAAGTAAAGTAAATCTGAAGGTGACTTCTCTATCAGATGGTGTAACTAAGTGGGATATCATCAATTTTCAGAAAATACTTGCTTTCCTTCATTTTATAAGATTGGCCTATTGGGCATCTGCTTTGGTCTCACCATGGACAGACAACACCAGCTAAGTGCTATGAATGTAGTAGATATTCCTTTTCTGCTATACATCATGCCATCTTTAAGTTCCTGCATACTCAACCATTATTCCAGACATTTATGGCAGCATAGACTCTGAAGAAACTATGCCAAGTAGGGACTGAGGAAACAGAAAATAACAGTGAGCCTCCATGGACAGAAGAGTTGTCTGTAACTTCCTAATTACATGAAAGCATCCTTGTCATTGTTAAACAGTTCAGTCAAAATCTCCCTGAAAGCATACAGGTTGTTAAAGGAAAAGGCATCACAAGACCTCCCATTACCAGCAGTAGCAGCAGGGCCCAAATCTGTTCCAAATCTGTTCTGTTATGAAACCTAACACACACAGGCAAGAATGTTCCTCGGCTAATAGGTCACACTCAAAACAAGTAAAACAAAGAACTGGAAAAAAAAAAGGCAAGCAAATTCTATCATCATTCCTTTATCAAAAAAAAACCAAAAACCCCAAAACTAAATGCTAAGACATAAAGCAATTTGTCCACTATCACATAAAGCCTACAGTATGTCACATGAGATCTTTACTTTAGAGCAGTCAATCCAAATTTCATTAAACTCTAATTAACATAATGGATCATATTCCTATGAATTAGTCATTTATATAAGATAGGATTTAACAGAGATAAAAATTCCTGATTCCTCTGACTTTTCTGAAATTTTACCATTGATGTGTTTGTATGAGAGCTCCAGATCCTCTCCAAGAAGTAATAAAGCAAGGACACTTCTCATCTGGAACAAGAAATGCATAGCATGGAAACGAGAGCATGCTAGTCAAAATGCTCAGGTAATTAGATATGATAAGAAGGAGAAAAAGCTGCAATGAGAGATCAAGGTTTATGGAAGTTAATATGATACTTTCCTCTGATCTCCACAAAACAAGCAGAAGAAAGAAGGAATTTACAGACAATCTGCAGGCATAGTAGTTGTCACCATATAATTCCATATTTCATGACTTGGTTTATTTTACAAGCATCCTAGCATGAGAGCTTGAAGGATAAAGCAGCACATTTTTACAACTGACTATGATTCCAAAAGAATACAGCCTTTTTCAGTACTGTACTTAACTGCGCCAAGTCAAAATGTTTGGACACAAAGTTAAGTCCAGGCTTAAGTATCTTGAGAAATAAGGTGATGGTGTGGGAAAGAGCTGCGCAGTTCTAGAAAGAAGGGAAGCTTGAACATAAGAGATATTGCACTGAGTGGAAAGAAACAGGATAATCCAACATGAAAGACTATGGAAGTGCATATTTATAAACACCCACAGAATGCTTATTCTGTGTTTATCTAACCCTAGGTAGGTTGATTTCAGCAGAATTACCAAGAACCATCAAACATCTGGATCCAAAATGTACTTTACTTTCCGGATGCAATTCCATCAGGATTTACACCCACCTGCTGGGGAACAGTCTTTGAGAACTTGTGCTTTTATGCAGTGCACTGTATCACACTCAGGATGAACAGATGTCTCAAAGGAGGGCAATGATGGACTTGGGCAACCTCTGAGACTAAAATTGTTATTTTACTTTCAGTACAGAAAGCCAGATTGCTGTGTCTTGTAATTGATTACTTAATTGATTACTTTCCACAGTTACACAATTAAATAACTAGAGAGACCAAATAAAGTTAGAAGCATTGTTTCCTGTGAAGAAAAAAAAAAGATTTTTCACAAACAACCTGTCACTCTCACTTCCTGCAAAATAAAAAATAATCTATCATGGAAGAGAAGACCTCTTTTAATGGGATGACACATCAATTTTTGAATACAACTACAAGACAGCTTTATTTTGTATGGCAATTTCCATGCAAAATGYATTTTTGTTTGAGCCTTATCTTTAAACAGTGCAAGTAATTTAATAATCCAGCTTCAATGTTCATATAAAATAAAAGCAGATAAGGAGACAAATCAAGGATGCAGAGCTATTTACATCTATATCCTGACTGTCCAACAGGGACTTAATAGTGCTGTAAATTTTAGTCTATTTGAAAGGGTCAGTAGTAAAATATTTAAAAGCTAAATATCATACTGGACTAAAAAGCAGTCAGATATCTGTATAGACTGTAACTGAAACTTCAAGGATCTTGGTGACAAGATATTTATCTATATCTGGGCTTATGGACACTCATTTGTAGTTATTAAAATACGGCTTAATAATCAGTAAAACTTCACTAAAGTGTGTTTCAGTTAAAATCTTGCGCCCTGGTAAACACACTTGCTTCTTGAAAACCTAATTAAAAGCCAAAGAAGGTATCATATCTCACAATGCTAATGAAAAATCTCTTATCTGCTTCTATCAAAAATGTGAAGTGCTACTGAAAGCAGATGGGTAGAAGAAGAATCTCAAATTATTTCTGAAAGATATCACACAGAATATTTCAGAGAATTAAACTCCTTTACGTGAATTTATTTTGAAATTCATGAAAGGTAATTAACATCATCAAGTAAGAGCTTGCTGGTCTGTGTAATATTTCTCTAACTCTTAATATAAGACTTTGGGAAATCAGCCAAGTTTCAAGAAATGTCAAATTTTTAAAAAATATTTGAATAACATTTCACATTCCAGGATAAAAAAATGGTTTCTTTAGAAAGAATAGAAAAATCTCACAAGCTCATCTACCTTGAACCAAAATGTCATAAAATTAAAAAACTAGGAACAGAAACTGAACAAAAGGACAAACTAAAGGTGTGTTTCAACATATTAGACTTTAAAACTTGTCACTGCTTTATCAATTGTGCTCACAATCAAATAAGCAAATGGTCAAGTTTACATAAGTGTTATATTATTTTCTGTTTCTCCATTTTTGCCTTATTTGTTCCTTTTCCTTTAGGCACTAAAGCAATGATGCCCCCACACGTGCTTTAAATGTAAGCACATCTGGTTATTCTAAACAGACTAATCATATTTTGTGTGTTTTGATGGATTAGTATCCAGATTTTTAAATTCCAGAATAATAATAAAAAAGAGAGGCAAATCAACGAGGGAAGCAATTCAATGCACTTTTCAAAGTGTTGATGAGAAATCAAAAGCATTTATAATTATAACTGTTAAAGCACCACTGAGTGTGTAAATGAGCACTCTCACAGCTTCACAGAGATCATCACAGAGCTGGGAAGGGACCCACAAGGATCAGTGAGTCCAGCTGTTACGTGAATAGCCTGTACAAGGACCAAACCCATTGGATCAGGATGTTGGTGTAATTAGCATCATACTCTGACCCACTGTGCTCATCTCAGGAGCTGATCATATTTCCAACAGACAGATTCCAATGGATTATTTTTACACTTTCTCTTTTTGGCATGTTGCCCTTCAACCTCTTCAAATGTGTTTTGATCCTGAAGGCTGTCAAGGATGAAATAAAAGGGTAGAAAAGAAGGCAGGAGAGCTTTAACTTACATACGACATACCTACCACATTCAAGTATGTTTAATTATTGCTTTCAGATGCTCACTATTGAGACCGTAGATGCACAAAGCAAATGTGCAATCAATAGCTACTAAAGTGGAATCCATCTCATCCACTTACACAGGAGACAAAGGAAAAAACATGCTATCTGCTCTGTAATAGTAGCATAATATGAAGTGTCAGGAACTGGTCAGAAGTATTCCTAAATTGACCTGCTCCCTGACAAGGAATGATATAATACTTTTGAATTTATCTTTACTAGAGGAGAATCTAATCTAACTGCAAATACTTAATTTTTACTAAATTCTATCACAAGGTTATTTTCCTATCTACCTCTTTATATGCTTGAGCAGCACACTTTTTTTTTTAATTACTAAAACTAACTTTATAGTCTCTTGAAATGAGTATGGATGGGTACTGACTGTGAGTCAGAGGTGACCACTTGGACTTGGCTCTCTGGTCAGTTTGAAGGGTGCCTTCCTCATCCTTTCAAGGAGCTGCTGAGCAGGGTGAGCATCTGCACCTGACACCACAGTTGATGGTCCCATGTGTCACAGGAAATCACCAACTGCTTCATTTGACATCCAGCAGGAATTTAGAAAACAGGTGAGGTAGACATTTTGCCAGTCTAGGAACAGGTTCTCTCATAATTCTATAGTGGTCTCTGAGTTAATGTAAGCTACTGTCTCTGGCTGTGTCAGCATTGAATATTTAAGGTAAGTATTAGAATAACAAAATTTAAGGATATAGAACATGTCTGAAGCAACAGTGAGGAACTGCAAAGCCCTGATAACTATAAAAACCTGAGTAATGCAGACCCTTTTCTGTGTCAATTCCTTTCATATTTTCACATGAAAGCACAAATATCCAGAATAAATTAGTTCAAATTAGTGAAATTAGAATAAATTAATGAAAATAAATAAAATTTCAGAATGAATTAGTGAAAATTAGGAACATTTAATAGAATACATACACAGCTTCTGCTCTCAAAATCTCATCCCATTTCTAGGCAGTGAAAGATTTGCCCTGTTGGAGGTTGAGAATTGGATACAAGTAATTTTGTTGACTACTTCCAAATGATTTCTCCTGCGTTTCTCACACTTTTATGAGTGTCTTAAAAGAAAGCTAGGAGAGCTATAAAATAAAATCAAATGAGAAGCAGCAGTTTTTTCAAGGTTTGCTAAGTTGCCCAAGGAACTGTTTCTCAGCAGAATGACTCTGAGGTTTTGTTTCAAGCAACTCCTTTGGGAGACATCACCTTGCCTTGCTACAGGCATGCCCACTTGGGGATGAGCAACAGTAGGGTGGGCAGCCCAAACCTAATGACATGAGCATGTGAAAAAAACCTATTTTCTTGAAACCTGAAGTATCTTTAATAAAGCTGACCTTTGAAAACAGGTACTGTACAGCGTATCCTTCCCCAGARGATCCCAAGGAAAGCCTGTACTTTGCTCAGACAGGAAGGAGAGCTTTCTGYGCCTGCATTTACTTGGCCAGCAAAGAGGTGGACAGAAGACTTCCTCATTCTTTCCCACCTCATTGCTACAGCAACTTTCACACAGATTCACAGAATMTTCTGAGTTGGAAGGGAYCCACAAGGATCATCGAGTCCAGCTCTAAAGTAAATGGCCAATAGAGGGACTGAATCCCCAACCTTGGTGTTACCAGCACCATGCTCCAACCAACTGCCTTCCTCCAGGACACCACGTGTACCAAACAAGGATGGCAGCTGCTGAGCAGCTACAGCCACAGCACGGGCACATGGAGCACAGATGCTCCTCCTGCTGCTGTGGCTGACATAGGGGCCTGGAAACCTAGCAGGGAACCTGTCCAGCATTTACAGTGGCAGCATAAAACATGAAAACTTAAAATTACCTTTAGCTGTTTAAGTGGAAATTATTTGTATTTTCAAGTTGTTCAAATCAGAAAAAAAGGAGCGTATTATGATAATTTATTTTATCTAGTTTTTAATTTGCAATTTTTGTTGGGTTTTTTTCTCCCTGTAGCCAGGTTTACTCTTACTAAAATGACCACCTAAATATTCTGATCTAGAATTAAACAGAACTATTATATTTTTTTTAATGAGAGATATAGTATATCAACACAAAAATTTGTTTAGCAATGATATAGTTTAATATACATTCAGATCTTGATTTCTTATAAACAGAATTATAGATGTTATGTATCTTATTTTCAAAGTGACAATTTTTAGTTATCCTCAATTCTCACCCTTTTGAGTCTATAGGCAGTCATAATTTGCAAACAATATTTGAAGACCTAATCATATTTCCTTTTGTTTTGCARTCACACAATGAAGTTTGTCTTTTGCTTTATATGTGCAACATGGTTTTCTTTGGTACACTCACAAGTATTCCTTCATCTGCCATGTGAACAGTGTGACTCTACGAAAGCCCATCCATTTCCTTCCTCCTTCCCTCTGCTATGGTGAGCAGCCTTTATGCTCCCATTACAAAACGTGCCTGTTTCTCCACCCAAGCCATCTCTCTTGCCACCTCTCCAGTTACTACCCACTGAATATTCAAATGAAGTTTCTCTTTCATCTCACCAGGAGCTGGATAGCCTGAGCTAGAAATCTGGAAGCTGGGAGACTTTTCCTTCTCTCTGCTGGGAGAAGAATGCACAAGTGGGGCTCTTTACAGGTGAAGGAACCACAGGAGATTTACTGACATGCCTTCGGTAAGACAGTGTCCAGTTGATAAAGGAGTGACAGAATCCAAGACAGACAAGTGACAACATGAGGTTATGAATGACACATGCTGCCCTTGGCTTCACACACAGGGAGACCTGTCCAGACTTACTGTGCCACCCCGATAAAGGCAATTCAAGCAGCAATTAAACAGCTTAACTTGTGTGGGATCAAATCTGGGTATTGCTATGTGAAAACCACTCTTCGATMCTTCTTCACACAACCAATTCTAACATGAGAAAAAAGACTTACAGAAGTTTCTTTCTTTGCTGATATAAATAAAACCCTAAGAAAAGCCTCTTTCCTACTGTTTGGGATAAATTAGGATTTCAGTTATCAGATGCAATGAAAAAATCTATTACCTTGTTTTCTTTTTAAGCAGTGGTTTTTAAAAACAGCTTATTGAATCTGTGTCTGAAAAACGTCATGTCCATGTAAAAACTGAAAGGGTATTTATACTGTACAAGCACCAAAATAAAACCAGATTCGCCTTTACTTCCTTCCTGTAAGTCACAGTAAAGAACATAATTTAATCCATACTCTGTACCTGCAGAGAATACTACAATCACATTGTTCTTGAACAGAGAGAAAAGATATTCACTGTAGTATGGGGAGAAAAAAAAAGAAATGAAAATTTCAGAGAAGAACCAGGAAAGATCTTAATAAAGAGATGAATAAGAAATTAGTCACTCATGAAGAAGGTTATCACACAAAAATCTCTAGCTTTCTGGGATTTCCTTTCACATTTCAACATTGTAAGACTAAACCTCTGGCTTCCTCTTAATGCACTGAGTACAAATCAACATGAAAAAACTGAAACACAAAATCCAACTGGTGTACAACAGAGGGTACACCAGAGGGTGAAAACGACACCAGTGAGCACATACTCACAGGAATTGCATAGAAAGCAGTGCACTGAGGCACAAGACTGAATGACTCTGAGAACTGTACTGAAGACATACAGCACCTCACCCGTACAGGGCTTAAGGCAGCAGCTCTCTGGTTTCTACAGAGCCGCATCACAGYGGGCTGGGAAGAAACAGCAACTACTGCACATGTGCTGGGCACCCTCTGCTGGTTTCACAGCAGCAAGTCACCAGGCTTGGGAAATAAATATAATGAAGTGCGAGCAAAATCCAGGGAAGAAAAAATATCTTAACTACAAATAAGAGTAAAAAAAGAGGGATCAGAATGTCCTTCAAAAATTTAATGAAATAAATACCTCCAGAACTTTTTAGATTTTAACTCCGCTATCGTAGCTGTTTCTCCTTATAGTTTCTATCAAACTAAGACACCCTRCTCTCATAAACAAAGCATTCGGAATTTCTTGCATTGAAAATCACTTTTCCCCCCTTTAGCAAAACTTTTATACACATCACGGCTAGCAAAAACTTCTTCGTTTACAAGACTCCTCCTGAGTGTTGACAAGGTTACCGAGACCCTTCATGGTGTGCAAAGCTGACATAAACAAAACTCTTGCACATTTGAAATTACCAAAAGCAGAACAAAATACAAGTATAACAGTGTTAACTCTCAGCAGCAGCCAGCTAGCTAGGCACCAATTCTACAAGTGAAAACACATGTAAATCCAAGTAAATTCACTTAACATTGCTCACAAATCCTTCAGTTTCACAGTTCTTCAAAACCACAGAAATCTCCCTTTGGTCACTGCTGACACATTCTCAATCAGCACCTAAGCATTAAAGGAAGGAATATAAAATCTCAGTTTTGTTATATCAGTAACAAAATCAGTAACAAGTGCTTATAAAATTTTTCAAATGCAACATTTGCACCCTTGTGAGAGGGTATGGCACCCTGGCCACACAGTTTAATTTTCACAAAAAGAGGTTCTCTCAGAAGAAAAATCCTACGATACTCWGACACTTGGTAACTTGCTACGTCCTATGGATTTGTTTACAAAAGTGTTCAGCATTTTAGAATGCAGAATAAAATATCAATAACCACAGGTAAGATGACTGAGCTTCAAATATCTCTCCTTTTCTTGCCCACAATCCATTCCTCAGCCCCACTGGGAGAGATTTCCCAGTTCCTGTGCTGTTTGGTTGCTCATTTTTGCATCCTCCTGTAAGTCCATTAGGTTGTGACAYATTCAGATGGAAAAAACATAATTTTTGAGAGAAGAAAGTGTAGGGGGATAGAATATAAGTAAGTAAAGGTAGTRTAAGTATAGAAAGTAATCTTACCCCCTAAAGATTTGCAGCTGGGTTAATTACGAAAGATTAGGAGCAGGTCTGACTTTAACAGGCCACAGCTGTAGCCAATAAGAAGAGTGTTATAGAAGAGTGGATTGGTTGCTTGAGAGGGGAACTGGAGTCAGTTGGCTGCTGTGAGGAYAAGGAAGAGTCAGTGCTTAGAGGAGCTGCCTACGAGAAACATCAAGGAGGTGTGAAACTCTAGCAATAAGGAACCCTTGCAATATAATGACAATAGAACTCTTGCCACGTAATAAMAACAAGAAAGTTAATAAAGTACTAATGCATTTTGCCAAGGAGCACACTGTACACAGAATCAAGGTACAGCTACACAGGATACAAAGTATAAAGATAAAAGGTAAAAGAATAAAAAGAAACTAGTTCAAATTTCTTATTCTGCAGTCTATACAGCCAGAAAATACATGTTGTTTTATAGAAATAGCATGATCCAAGAAACATTTGTTAAATTTTTCACCACTCGAAAACAACAAATTTAATGGCACTCTGATGCAGAGTATAGGATCCTCAACATATCCATGAGCAGGGGTATGAACTCCTCTCACCACTTTCACATTCATCAAACTCTATTTTACACAGGAGAGACTTAAATAGTGGAGAAGCAATAGTGTTGTTCTCRAAGAAGCATCAGAAAAAGGTGCATGTGAAAGGGAGCGTTTGGCACATGTCACAGACAAGACCTAGCAACTCCTGTACTGCACGGGTGCCAGTAGAGCTCAGGGCTCTGCTTGGTATTTCAAATGCTCAGAACAAACACAGGACAAGTGGCCACCCTTTACAAGAGGCACAATCAKCTGCTGACCCTGCAATTCATGTAAGGCCCCTGAGCACCAGTATAGATGACAAATAACCAGGAGAGCAACTCATCCAGGTGCTACTCTCATCTTCCTAATTCCAGAGACATGTTGCAAAGAAGGGTTCAAAAACTGCATAAGGTGTCCTGGAAAGGTGGGCTTATTCTTTTTGCATGCTCCTCTTGCTGCACACAGCCTGAGGAAGTGCCCCTTGCAGAAAGTGTCAGCATGTTTTGGGGACACATTGGACTTTCTCTCTTTAGAAGCTGAGGAAATAGGCTGCAGAGGCTGGCTATATACCACTGCTCCATGTAGACAGGAAAAATATAGAGAAACAGTGAGAGTACATAGAAACTGTTCCTTCAAAACCCATCAAAATGTCACTTTCAGACTGAAGACACTGGAAACCATAATAATATTATAAGCAGCCTTGAAATGCTCACTTTGAAGTGCTTTTGCCRAAGAAATCAGGGTGAAAATAAAAATTGGGGTAGTATTTCATCACTCCAGTAGAGGTTTTATTCCTAAAGAAAACCACTAAATTTCCTATTTCAATGTCTAGAACATCCTTGTTAGGAACAGTGATGATCATGAGATGTAATATGTTTGTGCTGGCTGTTACCTAGCATGGTCAAGATTACATGAGGAATGGGAAAAAGATGCAGATATAAGGTGTATTTGAGGTTTAGCCTACTGAGAGTATTTTGGAAAGTCAGAACCACAAAAGGTTTCAGAATAACTTTTGGCTTTTTCCCAGCAAATGAGACCTTGAAGCAGTATCCTATAGTATCTTGAGACAGAATTGTGCTCCAGAACAATCCAAACAAGCACCCACTGTGGTTTTATCATCCTTCTTACTTGTAACTGAATTCCCTTCAAGTAGAGCCCTTGCTTCACAAACCTGATTTGGCAGTAATTATTATCTTGAAAAACATACTAACTTTAAATACTTCTCCTATTTATACATATTAAACATGTGACAAAGTTCAGTATAAAAAGACTGCTGTAATAATACCACTGTTGTGGCTTAGGTGGAAAATACCATCCCTGGATGAGCAGGGGCCTTGTGTCTGTATGGCTTAATATTGTACTCTCAAGCCTGTGCACCTGGCAAAACACAGCAGTTTGCCTGGACATATTTGCACTCCCTGTGCTACCTCACAGCCTGAGATCAAAGGCTGTGGTTGGTATTTTTCTAGCCAAGTGTCAGGGTACTTAAGGTTTTGCCTTTCACAGTTCACCAGCACATAACTTTCTATAGTATAAGACTGGGAACCTTGTATTCTCTCATAACAAAATCTACTACCAAGACTGAACCTTTCTTATATATGCAACAATATTTTGTTCTGCTTTAAATAAAGAAGACACCAAATAGTGTAAAAAATCTGGTGCAACCAACCAAATGTTTCATAGCAAGCTAGATTTAGAATACCAACCAAATATTTAGATTTTTAAATATTCAACTGATTTTCAGAGATGATGTGCAGTTAAATCTGTATGTGAACACTCCCCTAACTCTGACTCCTTTGACACGACAAAGATGGAAGACAAAACAAATCTGTGTCAGCTGTAGGAAGAATTTAAGTGTAGCATGCATGGCAAAAGGAAGAGTGAATACTGAAGTCTGTGTTTCCTTCCACAGTGTAGACTGTAAATTCTGCAGCTAAGCTTTCCATAAACTTCTGTAAGATGGATATATAAGCATGCACTGAAAGTTCCACAATAATAAATTAAATGTGTTGTGTGGTTTGGGGTATGTAGCTCAAGTCAACGCTAGACTGTTACTGTAAGACAAGATGAGTAATTTCGAAGCTACATTCTAGGATGCTTAATGTGACCTAGTTTTGGGGGGAAAAAAAAGTGAGAAAAAGAATAATGATGAAATTTCTTGAGAAGGGCCACTAAGAAAATGTAATTTTTAAGTAAAACAGCCCATTAATTACAATCTTTCCAGTTCTTTAGCAGGCTTTTTAACCCTAAAAATGATAGAAATATTTACAGAATTGCTTTCACAATTTGTTCCTTTTGGACTTATGTTTGTCTACTTTAATGTATCAAGATGAGAGACATTTAGAACAAATTAATTCTCCAAGCTGGAAAAGTGAAATTCTTCATAGCTTTCAGCCAATCTGTTGGTTGATTAAATTTCTTCACTCTGAGTAAGAATAATTAGAATATCTGGGGACAAGGAGAGGAATGGAAAAGGAAAAATCAAGACTATGGTATTCACTACTGTATACAAGTTGCATGGGACAGCTCCTGAGGCTGCTCTAGCTTATGCACAATTTTTCAAGTTGCATATTAGAGACAGGATAATCTGCTAGGATGTGTGAAAAATGCCATTTTAGTTAAATTCTTGAACATGCTAGAACCAGACTATCATGACAAATATATGTAATTTTGAATAAAATTTTTATTTCTCTTTTTTTTTTTACATGTCATTCATTACTTCTATTCTGATTAATACAGAAATATAAGAACTTTTCATGGAGAAGGAAATTTATTGAGGAGTTAAGCAACACATTCTAAAATGAAATAAGAAAACTTTATTAACTTAGTGCATTCATTTTTTGAAATCCTTTGAGGAAAAAATGCTATTTAAATAAAACATAAGCTTTCAAAAAAAGCAGTATGCAGATGAAGAAAAGAAAGCTGGAGGACATAATGGATGTTGAACAAACAACAGTGACCATGTATTAAAGGGATGCTCTACGTGCTACAGTGAAAAGATCTACTTAGAAAGTACAATTGTTTTGGGAGAGCCAGAAGATAAGACCAATGCATTTAAGTAGCTTTAATTAGCTTGCTTTCTTTCTCTATGAACTCTATGAATTTCCTAGCACAGGACTAGACAAGTGTAGTGCTTGCAATTTTTTGCAAATATTTTATACATTCTATCTCATTATACTCTTAGAATCCCAATAATATCTTTACTAGGGTTGCCTGCTCATAAATACTTGCACAGGAAAGAGAATCTGAAAGGGAAAAAAAGTTATCCCCTAGAAGCCTTTGTGTTAAAAGCAGTAGAAAAATCAAGGAAATTAGAACCATATAATCTTCTATCACCTGCTCTTCTAAAGGCCCCTGAAAAAGAAACTGAGACCCAATAGAGTTTGAAATCCYGGACCTAATTAAACAGTCATGTCCCACTGGTAAACAAATGAGGCTGTATAACATATACTGGTTTAGGCTAAAGCAGCATTATTTTAAATTCTCTACCAATAACATGAAAGAATGTAACAACTTGAATCAAGAAAATATTTTCTGCAGGTAGCAGAATGCAAGAAATGCTGCAGCAAGCACTTGTCAAACTGGGATACTATTGTGAAATGCACCCTTATAGCTACKGAGGTAATTGCAAGTAATCAGTAATTATCTCTACTAAGTAGACATTCCTCAACAGYGATGTTTGAGATTAGCAATTCACACAATTTGGTAATCTTCCCCTTTTTTTTCTGTGATAGCTTTGCCTTAAAAAGCATCACTCCCAACTTCTCACTAGTGTCTGTATCACAGTGATGCAATACATAGAATGTATTACTTATTGAACAGGTTACACAGGCATTAATCAGAACATCCTCTAACCAGCATTCAGAGTGAAACCCTGAAAAAGGGCAGTATTTGGACTAGGATAACACAAACAAGGAATAAAATAATCTGGGATTTTACACCAAAACTTCAGTTTAGCACATTCCCTGCAAGTGATACAGTTCTTCATCATGCTTTTGGCTGGGTTCTAAAGTATTTACAATTTAAAGATACCCAAACAGGTATATTAACATCTGTGTCAAGCTGTACCTCCAAAAACCTTGTAAGCTTACAAATATTTAAACCTACCTGAGTTTTGGSGGGGGGAGAGGGGAGGTCTTTTGTTGTTTGGACAGGGTGAGGAGATGTTCATTTTTAACTGAGGTATGAGCAATACTAAGAAAAATGCTCAGGAGTACTTAAAATCTTTGGATGCTTGCTTGCTTGTAATTAGTAAATATTTAATCAGAATGCACACATTAACTTCTACAGAATCTAAAAAAAATAAAAAGTTTTATTCAYGCTTTCTAACTGTATTTTTTCTCATTTCACATTGGGCTAACAAGCTATTGCTGCTGAAAAACCATTATCTGTCCAGTGGTTTACATATAGATCCACTCTGTACAGTATTTTCAGTGACTGCTAGAATATGCTACTTCATTCCACTTTTCTGTTTTCCACAGTGCTTCTGATCATGAAATAAGGATTACAGGAACAAAGCATGTGTGAAGTGTACACACAGAAACTACCTGCAGTATGCACACAAAACTTAAAAATTACACTTCACTACTTTGTAAAAATAACATTTTTTCCTAATCACTTCAGAGTTTTACATTCTAACAAAACTAATGGGTGCCTCACTCATTTTATCAATTCATAGAACTTCAGCCCTCCAAGTTCACAGTTTTAATACAGTGTTTTCTAATCAACATGGAATTTGAGAGATGCCATTATTTTGCTTTTAATAAATAGCAAAATCCCAAAACAATCAGCAAGCATTTTAATTTGCTGTCTGTATTTTACTTTTAATCACAGACAGCTTTACCACTAGGGTCTTCAACAGTGAATTACCTGCGTTGGGAGTCACACTGCACAAAAGGTCCATGACATTCACGATAAAGACTTACGGTTGTCCTAGATTTTACCGTCTCAGTTATCCAACTGAATGACATAATTCRAAGCTATTTCTAACTTACTGTAAGAGGAATTCTGTGATAGAACCACTTGACAAAATAAGGTAATGCAAGCATGTGGGAAAAAAAAGAAAATTAACTGGACAAACTAGCACAACTTTCAGTAAACATTTTTAAAGTTGAGTGTACACTTACTATTTATGTATTTACATAACTGAAATGATAAAGATTTTCTGGAAGAAAATCACTGAACCCAAAATTACATTTCAAATTCTACAGACAACAAATTTATTGATTTTCTCTACATTTTTGTCTGAAGTTTGAAATAGGTGTCCTTTTCAAAAGGACAAACTTAAGGCACACTTAAAACTGCATTTCACAGCATTGCTGAATGAGATGTGACTACCTCAGAAACAACATAGATCCAAAATATTTTTTCCCTTGATCAACTGAGGTGGCAGTGACAGAGCTTTCATTGGCTAGATGAAGGTGAACGCATTTTTAGAAAGAACTTTATACACTGAAATACACTTTATTTCTACTTAATTCCTGCTGTTGTCAAGAAAAAGCTACTTTGCTTACAATATGATCTCTATTTAGTGTGGAAGTGACATTCAGTTCCAAAGTCCCTGCAACTATGGCTTAGATGAATCCTACTGACCTACATCTGAGTTAACAATTCTAGATCCATTTAACACTCTTCACCTATTCATCTGGTAAGGGTTTCTTGCACTGGCTTGCACACAATTGTAATGTTCTGGTATGCAAATCGATATGGCTGTGAAGTTACCTGTGAAGTGTTTGAGAAACACATCAAGTCGTCTGCTTTAAAGAGTCTGTTCTGCATTTCAACAGAAACCTTAACACACACTAATGCAAACACATATCCATTATGAGACAGATATGCACACAGAAAATCACTGAAGAGGAATTTTGTACATYAAAACATAAAATATTAAAAATTTTTCAACTAGCCTATTTACAAGTTACAGTGCTCTCTGACCATACTGTTTTTTGCAAAGCACAAAATAGTCCTTTGTCTGAGGGCTTTAGTATGATTTCATTGGATAAGAAAATTTAAAATTAGCACTAGTGACTTAGCTTTAAAAGAAAAATGACAGAGTACAGAATAAGATTAGTAAACCAGCGATACAACTAATATCACTGTTAGTATGCAAGTGCTGGAATGTGCACTTTAAAGTCTTGGAGAGAGAAAACACAGTCATCTGTAACTGTATAATATATCTCAAGATCCTCTTCATTTGTAAGAGTGCTTAGACTGCTAGAACTGCCTCCTTTAATCTTTGGTAGCAGACCATCTAAAGGATATTAAGAGTAGGATATTCAATGAGACAACCCTTTTTCAAGTTCTTGCAAGATAGGAATAAAAGAATAACAGCAAATACAATTTTACAGCTTACCAACTTCAAGAAAAACCCTATTAAGAAACTCTCATCACTGACAAGAATCACTTTTCAGATCCTATATGTGAGTTATTACTCAAAGAGATGTCATGAATTTTCTTTTTAGTAGTTCTACTGGGTTTTCTTGACTATGAAATATCAAGTACATACACTAACTGAATTATGTTTATTGTGCACCCAAAGAACTTGTACCAAATAAGTTAACAACATCACTGTGACAGTCCTTCAATGAAAAATGTAAGACTAGTGACAATTAAGGAAAGATATTTTTGCCATTCTTATTCAAAAAAGCAGCTTCAAATTAAAAAAATAACATCCTGCCTTTATGCCTTTTAAAACAATCTCTCATCTACACCAGTAAATGGCATCACAGTGCATGGTTACTTGTGGAAAKGAAGTTGAAAGAAAAATTTGAGTACTGCAAAATTCAAAAGAATCAGCAGCAGATGTCACAACAGGGAAAGGAAGATCCTTTAATCACCTGACTCAACAACAACAAAAAAAGGGAAAGGTTCTTTAATAACATGAATTAATTACAAAATTTTTTCCAGTTACTCTTGATGACTCCTGATATTCTGAATAGGTTTTAAAATTATAAAGCTGGAGTATGACCATTTACAAGAGCAAAGAACAAGGGGCAATGGCTTTAAACTGATGTACAGCAGACTTATATTAGATAGAAATTCTTCACGGTGAGAGTGATGAGGCAGTAGAACAGGTTGCCCAGAGAARTAATGGATGCCCCATCCCTAGAAATGTTCAAGGAAAAGTTGGATGCAGTTTTGAACAGCCTGGTCTAGTGTCCCTGCCCATGGCATGGGAGTTGGAACTAGATGATCTTTGAGGTCCCTTTCAACCCAAACCATTCAATGATTCTGACCTGTTCAGTTCTCCCATTATCAAGCAACAAAAAGTCACCACTACTGAAAAGACAGAGAATGAAATTTAGGATCCATTTTTATCAGTTTCAAATCAAATTACCCAAAGATGTGAGTTAAAGATGTGAGGAAAAAAGTTAAGAGTACTTTCAGTTTGACCAGCAGAAAACATCCTTGCACATGGTCAAAATTGCTCAAATTGTATATTTAGAGACTTCTTTAATAAATTGGCTTATCTTATAAACACCTTCTATACATAAGTTTATTTTATCATTTTCCAACTATGCTTAAGAAATGCCTGTGCATGCCTCACTACAGGTTTGATTACAGTACTCCCATCTTGTCTTACTCAGGCTAAAAGTTCCTTAACTTCATAAAGTTGTTTAAATCACTTAAGTGGCTCTAGGTATGTTATAGAGTTCTACTGAAGCAAGGGAATCTAACAGAATATATTCCCCTGAGTCTGTAACAAAAGGAAGTACCACACATAAAAAGAAAGCATWTTAGTACTTCACAGGAAAAGGTTTCAGCAAAGAAATCATGTCCTTATAGGAAATGAAGGCTACATTTCACCTTTATGGATATAGTGCTCTACTCAAATGTACTACAGTGAAAGAACCACGGCCTGTTTAAAAAGGCAAATACATCAAACATCTTACAGATGCATATGATTTTCAAGTAAATGAGAATGCCTAAATACAATGTGTTGCCTGCAGAGCTACCTGAAATATTTTTCAATGTATCTGTTACACATGTGAATCATATATCAGTTTCTTCAGTTGCTAGAACCCACAACCTTTCATCACTATAGCAAGCTTTAAACCAGAACCAGTGTAAACCAGAACTGCTACCCCAATGCCTGGGCCCCATCTTCTTTCTGTCCCAATCTCACTCTCTCCTTTGCAAAAGCAAAAATTAAAAGTCACTCCCATGATTCACATCAAATAATTGGTCTGGGTTTCAGGACAGTTCCTTTCAGTGCACACATTGGCTTATGATGGCTTAATCTACAATAAAAAAGTAAAGTCTTCACTCCAGCTCTGAAACATTTAAAACTTCCTACTGGCAAGATAAAGAAACCAGAGTGTTTCACTTATATAAAGTCCCTTCAAGTTTCTAAATATGGCTATATTTTGGTAATACATATCTGCATGCTACATTATTTAAATAAGAAATAGAACAGTTCTAGCTATAAACATAATGCAACTGAAGACTGTACRACAAACTTTTATTCTACAAAAAAACAGTGTTTAGAAATTGATGGTGTAACACATATGTACAGTAGCCAATTTATTCATGTTTGAAAGATATTAACAAAGATATTAGATTCATTAAACGCATTGTTCTATACCACTACCAACCAAATYGTTTAACAACTGTCACCTGGCAATTTACCTAAATCTTCATACTACAAACAACTTGGCACACTGCCAGTCCCAGTTTAGAAGAACGACAGATGAACTTCTAGTTTTCAGGAGGTTTTTAACAAAATGTTTAAAAAGTAAAGCTACTGCCAATATGTGTTTGATTTTGAGTATTTATTTCTGTGGCCTATGACTGAAGCCTTTTCAAACTTAACATATCAAAATGAAATAAAACCCCTTAAGTTCATAAAATATCCTTAGAGCTATTTTGTGCTTTTGGGCCTTCACAATCAAATCTGCCTGACCAGAACACTACAAGTAGCTGGTGTAGCAGCACTGGTCGAGTTTGAGCCAGAGACTGCCTGTGACAATACATTTACCTTCAACATTGTTCATCTCAACTCCCAAGACACGTTCTGGTAATAAACACATCAGCAAGGTCCATTACAAAGCAGTGGTTATTTAATGCATACCCAATGACTACTACTTGCACAATAGATAATAATTCATTCAAGTCCACTCTTTCCAAGGGCTACCTTCATTAAGCTGTCTGTTTACTATTCAGAATAGAAGTCCCTGGAACTGAAAAGTTGAACCATGACACAGCATGAAAAAATACCCCACCATCTAGAGGAAGAGGACTACACACACAAGTAACTTGCTTCTAGATTCAAAGGCATGCTAATGCTTTACACTCATGTGATGTTTTCATACTTTCACCCCTTTTGAGGGAAGCAGAAGGGGAAATAAAACTTGCATGGTAATACTTTAATGGTAAAGATCAAAAGTCTAATCTGTGCTAAAAACGTTTCTTTTACCAAAGGGGCAATCATGTAAGAGAATCTACCCTTATTATCTTATTATGCAAGAGGAAAACAACTTTCTTAAAACTGAGTGAAAGGGTGCTTTCAGACACAGAATTTTAACAAAACTTATTTTGAAAGAAGTTGGTGAAATGCACTTGAATGGAACAAACTGAAAATCTGACATCATCCTACAGCTTAACCTTTCCAATTGAAAGGATACACAAGCAGCAAAGCAGGTGAAACAGGAGAGAATAGCACTACTAATTTACCTAAGCAGCCAAATCATCTCAACAATTTAAAAAGAGGTTCAACTTCAATGTTATTCCATCAAAACACAACCCCCCAACTCTTATTTCTGTAAAACATGTAGGATTTTTAGACCAACATCAGCTTACTTTTAATGCAACATTTCTGAGCTTTGAGTCATTAAAATCAATTAACCACAGAGTACTCAAACACTAACACTATCTATCCAGAACACCAATTATATTACAAAATAAAAAATGCAAATACTCATTTAAGTTTTGGCTTCATGCATATCTGCATTTTAAAAAGTAAGCTGGAATACTACTGCATATTCTTACAGTATATATATTCCACCTTCTAGAAGCAGTAAGAACATTGTAACAATGAGCATCAGCAAATAAATAGAAGCTTGACAGCACTGCAGTGAAATAAGTTTTATCTTACTACCTAAAGAAGGTGAAAAGCAAATTTTCACAACCTAGTTTCATTTCAATTTTATTGAAGTGCCTACAGTATTCTGTGAGTGCTTGCRCATACACAGGCACGCACAGAAAAAATGGTATCTACAAACAATTTACACAGATATTTACATACATGTTATTTACATAAACTAATATGACTGCATGATCTTTGATGTAAAAACCATATGCTTCTTGCACATGTAACTGTTGCATTGGTTTTACAAAAGTAATATAAACCTTTTGCAACAACTGGCTAAGCATATATCAGAGCTGATTCCAAGTTTTTAGAGCTTGCAGGTTTTTAAAAAAAATACAATACCTAAAACACTGTTATCAAACAAATATGCTTTATTGGCATCTAAAAACAAAATGCACCCAAACATTAAAATGTACTTTTTCATTTTTTAAACCCACTGCAGTACGAGGAACAAATCACAAACACTTACTTTAGAGAAAACAGAGACTATAGTGTAGATTTTACAAAATCACTTTTAATCTCTGTGTTATGCTCCTTAAGTAACATGGGCCATTTTTTTTTTTCTGCCGAATTGTAGGAACATAAAATATCACAGCTTTATCTATACTTTAAAATTCTGCAGCAGCCTAAAAACACGGACAAGATACACCAGCACCTGTTTTCAAGTATAACAATTTTGATAGCCAAACTAAGGGTAGTATCTAAAAATTCCATTTTCTTCCATAGGAAGTCTTTGTTTGACAAGCTGTTAATTTATCATTGTGAAATTAAAAGYAATCGGGGGCAAGTTTATGCTTTACCAAAGAAATAAAATAAAATTAAAAAAAAAAACCAAAAGCAAAAAACGTTTACCTACCATGTTCAAATTAAGAACAGTGTTCTATACAAGTCAGTTGTACAGTTATTTAAGTGAAAGATGAACATGAACATCAGATTAACTTAATTCTGGCAGACAAAAGTGAACTGCTATGGTCCAGTCAGCCATTTATCTATTACAGAGAGATGACAACTTTACAAAAGGTATCTTTTACCTACTGAGTGATGATTATGTCCCCTCAGTTTCTGTGCTTTCTACCACTGGTTCACTCTCTATATCAGCTTCTGTGTCACTCTTCTCTTTGTTTATCTCGACAGAAGATGTCAGTTTTTCATAAAGTTCTGGATCATCCCGCACCTGTGCAGTTGGTGGCTGACTTTCTGTCTCTGTATTTTCACCATTTACCTGGGGCATATTATCAGCTTTGCGTTGAGAAGTGGCCCCATCAAAATATTCAAAAACCCGTGGATGTGGAGGCGGGATCCAGTTGTTTGACATTCTGTCTCTTCCAAACCTGTTTCCATTAATTTCTCTGCAAAAATTAAAATCTCTGTCATCCCTATCCCTCTGTCTTTCCCAGGGTCTTCTGCGGTCATCAAAATCTCTGTGAGCATCTTGTTCAAATCCTCTATTCCAACTGGGACCACTTCTACTATCAAACCTATAGTTTACATGCCGAAACCTCTCTCTGTCTTCATGGAAGCCTTTAGGGCCACCATAAATAGGGAAGGCATGGTGCTCTCTTTCATCATAATCTCCTCTCTGTCCCCAGTGCTTGTCTGAATTGAAACCAAAATGCTCTCTTCGGCCAAGGTTATCTATACCTGGTCTTCCAAAATTTTCTCTCATGTCTATATGTGGTCTAGCAAAGTGTTCTCTTCCATCTACCGGAGGCCTTCCTATACCTTCTCTTGGATCAACTGGTGGTCGTCCAACAGAATCTCTGACATCCACTGGAGATGGTCTGTTAAGATTATCTCGGTTTTCCACCGGAGGAAAGCGATAATCTCTGTCCCCCTCCTGTTGAATGTTATCACCTCCAAGTGGTAGCCTTTTCTCTGGATTAGAAATGTTATCGATATTTTGTCTTCCTGGTGTTCCAAAAGGTCTTTCTGTTTGATTAAAAATATCTCCTGGAGGAAAAGGACCTCGAGGTGGTGGTGGGTGAAGAGACGGATCGAGGATTGCGGGAGGAGGAATAGCACGCTGTGGTGGCATTCCTGGCTGCATTAAAGGAAACCTTGGTCCAGGCGAATGGGGCATTAGGCCTGGACGGATATCTATAAGAGGCATTCCTGACATTCTTTGATTACTGATATTTAAATGAGGCATGTTTGGAACTGCAGCTGGATGCTGCATTGCCAGAAGTCCAGAATTACTTGAAATATTTGGTGGTGGCACTCCCATAAGTCCAGAACTAGTTGAAACATTGGGTGGTGGCATTATGAGAAGCCCAGAGTTGCTTGAAACACTTGGTGGCTGTACTCCTGCCAGAACTCCTGAGCTGCTGGACACACTGGGTGGCTGCATTCCTGTCAGAAGGCCAGGGCTGCTTGAGACACCAGGTGGATGAACTCCAGCTAGAAGCCCTGAGCTACTTGAGACATTTGGTGGTGGCACTCCAGCCATAAGTCCAGAGCTACTTGAGGCGTTAGTTGGCTGAATCCCGCCAGCAAGAGAAGAGCTACTGGAGACAGCAGGTAGCTGCATTCCTCCTGCAAGACCAGAACTGCTGGAAACAGTTGGTGGCTGCATTCCTCCTACAAGTCCAGAGCTGCTTGAAACACTGGGTGGCTGTACTCCCCCTGCAAGCCCAGAGCTATTTGAGACAGTGGATGGTGGCCCTTCTCCAGTAAGCCCAGAATTGCTTGAGACATTGGGTGGCTGCACTCCTCCAACAAGTCCAGAGGTACTCGAGACATCACTTTGCACTGAAATGCAGTGACAAAAAAACAATTAACAAAAAATATCAGTGTAAAACAAATGCAGTTTAATCCACGTTCAGGTAACGCATGCAGTGATAATACTGCTGACAAGGTGTGTCCTAGTTTCTATAACTAATATATATTATTTCAATCACATTGGTGGTACATAGACATTATGCCACAGAAATTAATTTCTTTACATAGTAAAGACTGTATAGTAGCTTAAAATTAACAAACCCCAAAGCCATCACCCAATTTAAGCAATGAAACTATTAAAATCTTTGATGAAGATGTTATACTACCTCACCCTCTCCTGCTCCTTTCCATTGCTACTTGTATAATCAAACTGCATTTTTAAGAAGTTTTCTGATGAGTTCCCAGATTCAGCTTTACTTCTTGAGACTATGAGAAAAACATACTTGAGCATAAGCTGCTAGAAGCCATTGATCAGATGATGACAAAGATGGTTCTCATCACTTCCCCAAATTAAATTCAGAATGATACCCTACCCAGCACAAAACTTCCTATTCTGTAGTTACTAGCTCAATGGACTATGACTTGCAAAAATCTCTGACTATGATGCTTTCTGTACAGGATCATATCATATCATGAAAACATTTCTTACCAGATCTATTGTTTTCACTGGAAGAAATCTGAAGGTCTGTAAGATGTGGCCCTTTGTCATCTGATTCTGGTTTGTTGATTGGCAGGGGATTAAAGACACTTCCAGCAGATAATGTTGGAGTAGCTAGATTGCTAGTAACTGTGCCAACTGGTAGAACAAGGCCAGTAAAAGGAACCTCCTTCATYGTCTCTTGTGCAATTGGTAATGGAGGCTGTACTAAAGCTGTAGAGATATAACAGAAGTGTATCACAGTAATCATATAGTGAAACCTTCAAATTTAGTTTGGTCGAAGTCAGGCTGATAAATCAGAAGAAGTGAAATTAATTACCCTCACTGGTACATTTTTTGGTAATAAATTTCTTATCCTCAATCAGTAATGTAATATTTAGGGTTTTTTTCCTAGAGYTCATGAGCTCCAGGTAAACCTAAGCAATCAGTACTCTAACATATCTTTAAATGTTAAATCAATACAGTTAGAATGCTAAAATAAAGTAAATTATTATATATTATTCAGTGACTAAAACAAAGTAATTCCAGTAATAGCTACATGTGTTAGAAAAGTCCAAATATTGAACTATGCACACAAATAATTAACAATTTGCAACTTAACTCCATTTGGGTATAATTTTTCAGTCTACATTATAAGCTCTGTAAGTCTTTTTTCAATGCCTGCTTAAACCAGCTAAACAACTTCTGTGTTACTATTTCCCATTACACAGAATTAACTTGCTTTTGATTAAATAACGAGGAGTATATAAACAAAGTAAACTTTTCATCACACACAAACAATTGTTAGAGCAATCAAACTTACGTGTTGGAACAACTGGTGGGACAACAGGTGGTGGGACAACAGGTGGTGGGACAACAGGTGGAACTGGAGGAGGCATATAACCTATATGGAAAAAGAATTACAAATGATTACATGAAAAGCAAATAAACTTTTGCAGTAAAAGATTGCCATTATTTATCCCAAAAAGTTGTGCCACTGTACACTGGGAAACAACATATTAATAGGAAGAGGCAACATGGTTATTGTTTTCAAAAACAACCCCATCTTCACTACAGATGATCTGCAGGTGCATCTTTAAGTGATATCTACGAATAGTATCCAAAGAAGAAAATCAAGAGTTTCAAACCTTTCAAAAGAAAGGAGACTGATTTTAAGTACTTTTAAATTTYAATTTTTCACAAAGGTAGAAAACTGTGATTCCTATTCTAAATAGAATACATTGGTAAAAATAATACCAAGTTAGATAAAAGTAATTTTAATCTAGTATATAATTTAGGAGTCAAAGGCCAACTCACTCAGACAGTAACCAGTAGCTGACAGAAAACTTTGATGTACACAGAGGCACACTACCTGCCTATGCTCATTACACACTGCTTTTCATTTTTACTGACTTACCTGGAGGTGGCTGTGAAGGGTTGAAACTTGCTCTCAAGAACGGTGGAGGAGGAATTGGGCTATAACCAGGAGGAGGGACAGACATTGTGACAGGAAACGCAGGTGGAACCAAGCTAACAGCAGGCACAGCTGGAGCTACTGGAATCTTTTTTCATGGAAAGAAAAACAAGCAGCTTCAATATTCAACAGTATTCAAGGACGTTAAAAGGGATAAACTGATCTAACTGCAACTGACATCAAGCACTAAATGTACCAAAGGCTTTGTATATATTTCAAACACTGAAGAATTAGATTGCATTCTGAAATGGTACACTATGAACAAACAAGGACACTGGAAGAATCCTATTTTATCTTTACTTCATTCTAACACAGCCAAAAATACAGTCTAACACTATGTCTATTCAAGAATAAAAATATACCTATCACAGAGGGGTGAATGCAGAAATGCAGAGAGAGAAAAGGAAGAAAAATATAAATAGTGTAGCAACTTGGGGGCACTTTGAAAACAGTGATTCTAGTGTCTAGAAAAACTTAGGTATTTTAGAACAGTACTGGAAAATTAAGTTTAGTGTGCGTAATTATAAKGCTAATAATCCTGATCAAATCCTATAAATTGTTTCGTATTTCTTGAATTTCTGCTTGAGCTATGCATTGTGTTACAGTGCATCATATTTACAAAGATGTAATTAGAAGCAGTATAAATGCAATATATACACGTATATTTAAACATATACTGATCACAGTGTACATTAGGAGACGGCTGAGATAGGAAGACTGAAAACAGGAAAAAGCCCAAAATTCAATTCAAGTAAATGCAAATATATTAACATTCATATAATTTTATGTCAGTTCACCAACTGGAAATGTCTATACATATTTAGAAAGATAAAACACTAATAMTATAAGTACAAAACTTATTAAGCAACTGCATGAAACTAAAGACTATAGATGGCAACTATTCTAAAATATTTCAGAGATGAACACTAATGGATGCAGGACTTAAATCAAAAATATTTTATCACTGAAATTCAGCATTAAAGTTTACCTGTATTGAATAAGAAGTCTGCCCACCAGTTCTGTGGGGTTTTTGCAAACTCAGACAATACCAACCTGCAGCATAGTGACTGGTTGTGTGTAAGCTTCCGTCTGTGTTGTAATAACGGTACTCTTATCCACTGTAGCACTCTGCGTCGTTTGAGTATTTTCTTTAGCAGCTTCTGAGCTTCTGGCTGTTTCCCATTCTTTAAAAATGATGTATTTTWTTATAAAAAGATAATTAATGTGTTATTTTTGTTTAGATGTCTTCCTTCTTAAACAATAAATTTGAATCTAGTGTCTACATAGATTCATTACAAATATCCCTCAAACTTATTTTGAAAAGAACGAGTGCAATTATTTATTATTGTGTATTTTAAAGAACAAAACATCTTTATCTACCTGCAGTGCTGTTTAATTTTGCCTGTATACAAACTGATTGTTCAAAACTTGCCAACTTTTTTTACCAATCATTCTGTTAACAATTTGCAATATAGAGTATGCTCCTGCTTTCTAAAAATTCCTGTAGGCAGTATACGTACGTTATCACTTGGCAACTGTACAATTAGAAAGAATCCCGATGTTAAAGAAACCTCACCCCAACCTCCGTTTCTTCCATCTGCCACTTCTTCAAGAATTTTGTACTTTAAGTGTAACATAGTGAATGTATTTCAGTAATGTTACATGTTTTAATTTTTATCATTTATACTCAATTTTCACTCAAAGCAAGATTGTATTTTGACCTGAAGAATCACTGTCACTACTGTGAAAGTCTTAATCTACWGTTTATTTCAGTATAATCTGTTTCAAGAAGTTACAGTACAAGKAAATCTTTCATAAACCTAAAAAACTGTTCAATTGGGTTTCAGATTAAGGGCTAACACGACTTGTTTTCCTATCTCTCTGACTTTATGGAAAAAATACCATAGGGCTCTGCTAAGATGTGCCTATCAGGACAAGTTCTAATTTCAACTTAAGTCTTTTACCAGAATATAACACTTTCCTAATCACAAGCAGATAACAATTTCTACACAAATTAATACTTCACATATCAGAGCAAAAGAAGTTAAACCTCTTAAAATATGCTAACCTTTATTAACTGGCCTAAACTAATTATCCTCTGTCATCGGTTCTTCATTGTCATGACAATCAACTAAATCCAAAGTTAGTCGATTAATCTAAAAATAAAATCTAGATTTCATTATTACAGTGCCATTTATATTGTAAACAAAGAGCTAGAAAAATCTAAGCAAATGAAAAAAGACTATGTATTTCCTAAAAAATAATTTTCCTGAGAATTTGCAATTACCAACATAAACACATTGTCTTACTATCAGAATTGTTAATGTTTGTACCTGTATTTACTGTTTCCTGATCAATCATGCCACCTTCAGCAAAGCCTTCCAAATCATCCAATTTCACTTTCTCCCATGGAATATAGGAAACTCCCAGATCCACATCCCAGAATTGCTTGTATTCTGTTTTCACACCTTTATTCAAAGCCCAAGCAATCTGAAAATAAAACCCAATCAGACAGTCTGGTTAAATCACATAACCTGGGAACAGAGTATTTCAGATTATTTCCTTCAAGTTTCTGTCACTGCAAATCAATCCTCAGCATCTATTAATTAAAAATTTTAATGACGTTTGSATTTTAAATGAATCTGCAAGAAGTTTACTTGGCCTCTACAACAGGTGATTAACAGGTATGATTAATTACCTCAGAAAGCTAAAATTTTTTCTACRTTAATCCTAACATATATATGGGGAAATTAAAAATACAGCATTTCAAGGAGCTACCCTAAAGTATCAAGCAGGTAGAAGAAACCCCTATAACATTTAACAAAATACTTAACTCTAAGACCACTATAAAATTTAATATTAAGTGACCCAAAGGGTCAGGTAGAGGACTTAGGCTGTATGTACATAAACTATGGTCCAGGTGTTTCCTAAAGATCAAGTCATTTTTCTACCTTTCATATTGCCTGTTAAAAGCTGCATTTTACACAGAGAAAAAGCAGTTTACACCTCACTGCTTCATTCTTCTTCTCCACATTATACATTTGAGTGAACAGCTGCAAAAAGACAAACCACTATAGTAGAATTGTACTRTGTTTGAAATGGACAGCATCCTTAAGATCGAAATCACCTTACCTTAATAATTTTAGATCCAATTTTATACGACCCAGAACTAAGTTTCTGAAGAGCACGATACGCATCTTGTCTATGTACCATACAGACATAAGCACATCCTCTTGGGGGAATCATCTATGGAAAAACAGCAGTGGTTTTAAAAAGCAGGAAAATCAGTACTTCAGRTTATGTAACAATACTAATTATATACTAATACAATAGAAAGAAAGGCTTACACTGTAAGCAACTGTTAACTTAATTGGCCATATTAAAAAGTTTGGGCATTGAGAAARCTTAAGAGTGATACTGGCAGACTACTTCAGTTACAACATTTCAAGAAGCAGTAGCAAGCTGAAGAATGAGTGTTATAAATGACATAAAAATTTGAACAAGGAGCAGACTGGGAGCTACATTATGATAACATCAGAAAAGCAAAGGTCGCTACCTCTTCTTAAGCTCCAGATTCTCTGTGAGCTGAGCAATAACCTCTCACAGAGGAGCAAAATAGTGATTAAAAGCATATTGCATTTTTAAAGGGTAGACTCCTCGTTCCTGAATGTGATTTTTTTCTAACGTTTTACTGTATTTATGTAAGTATAGCATGTTTTATTTATTGTATGTCATAGCACATAACCCTTGCAAGCTTATGCTAGCTAAATTGTCATGCATGACAATCACTTACATCTGTTTTAGTCAAAATCTTGGTGTGCTTTTACACTGCTTAAATGCACATAATAACATAACAAACATGTAAGATGACAGACTGTAAACATATTTTCTAAGAACTGCATTAACATATACATTGTTATTCTAGGTACTTAAGCTTTGTGGAATGCATAGGATGAACTATCTACAATATGTTTTTTTTTTTTAAATATAACAGGCACTGGGACATGTATAGCTGTTACATTTCTTTCCTTAATTGATAGCCCCTGCAAATCAAAATGAGGTTTAAATGTCTGGCTATGGGGCTGKTTTTTCCACTTGTGAAACTTTTTAGAAGATTCTGTAAAGTCACAAAAAAGTATTCCTTATTAATTACATATTTGAATATATTAACATGACAGAAAAACAGTAAAAGTTTCATCTGATATGAATGAAATTGCACAAGAAGCACTTTAAAACTGCAGAAGCAAGAGGAAAACCCAGATTTCTCTCATGCAGATGTGCTGTTTTAGGAGAAAAATACTTCCTTTTGAAGCKGAATTATAGGCAACTGAGGTACCACTCTAAACACCCGAGTCTAAATTACTCTAAGTAATGAGAATTGTATGTCCAAATTATAAGCATCTTTTTAATTGTCACATTTTAGAATAAATGTTTGTTTACAGTACAATTTCTTTCTTCTAAATGTTTTATCGAGAAAGATTCAACTTAAGGAATTCTCTGTTTGGAAAGTAAGCAAGAACAATGTGGATWCACATCTGTAGGTGTCCTTAAGCCAAGGAAAAAATATACTTGCTCCATGACACACCACTAAACCAGAACAACCAAAACTTTTTGGTTAAACCCTAGTTTAAAAACTGCATAAAGTGCTAGAGCTTAGGAAGAGCCTTTTTACCTTGAAGTGCACTGTCTTTAGTGCTTCAAAACAGAGTAGATCAAAACCAGGTGGCAAATATCATGGCCACAATTTTTAACTGATAGAAAAGTCTCCTAAATACAAGTTTAAGCAGCTGTAAAGAATCCACAGACATAAGCATGCTTAAGTTTCTAGTCGAACATTTCTGAAATAGCAACATGCTTACTTACATTAATTGACTCTATTTGTCCAAATTCTTCAAACAAGTTTGTTAAATCTTGCTGTGTAGCCTTCTTGTCTACTTGACCTACCCAAAGAGTAGTACTGCAAACTGTCAAGAGACACATTCACATCAATCAAAATACTGAATGTTAGCTTATGAAACACTCTATAGCATGAATGTAAAAGGTTTTGAAACTACCCAGGAATCACTGCTAAAAACCCAAGAATGGTAAATCTATTACTTACTATACAGAGAGTAAGTACATTAACAAAAATGATAAAGGGTTAAACATCAAACATATTCACCACAAGCATTTCTTCTTCTTGTTTCATTTTCTTTTAAACAAAATAGTTGTTTTCATAGAAATAAAACTGTAAAATTCTGTAGATTAGCAGCTAGGGCAAACTGAATTATAAATTACTTCTGGAAAAAAACCAAAACATTTCTCTTCCACTTTCCATTAAAAATCCCATGCCTTTAGGATTCATGTCAATTATAACAAAGTAAGACTAAGTTCTAACTGGCTAAAAGTGTCTTACAGATGGAACTTAATACAGCAGTATTATGCACTGCATTTTCACCTGAAAATAGCAACAATACTATTAATTTACCATGGGCAAAAACCCAGAAAGAAATTTAACCGAGGCCAGTCAGGCTGAAGACATGCATGATACTTCTGATTCTTGTCTATTCCACCACAAGCCCAGATCCCTGCCTTTCAAATGTCCACCCATCCTCCTCGCCAAACACAAACACTCATCGACATGAGCTAAGACTTCCTTCTCCCATATGTACATGGCTCCAATTCCTCTGTCTTCCAAATACTGCCCAATCTATATGTGCAACTTGGATTTCTTGGTTTGCCCTATCMATTATGAAAGAAACACTCTTTCTTCATCATTATCTTGATACATCACATCTCCTTTCTGTACCAATCTCCTTTCTGCACCAAAATGGAAACCAGAGCTGTGCATTCTGTCAATTGACATTTTTCACTGACACTAGTACTCTACAGTGGTGAGAATGACCAGCTGTAAGATTTCTCTTGCACAAAACTTGTCCCTCACATGCTTGTAGACATCCCTTTTACAWCTCATGGTGTTAAGCTCTAGGAAACAATTCTTCAGATCTCAACAAGTAATAGCGTCTGTCACTGAAAAAAATTTCATGAAGTAGAACACTTGTYAGGTGAATTACTTATTTATTTAATCACTTACCTCCCCCCCAAAGTTTCCACACTTCACTTAGCCTACTTAATGTCTCCTTTAAATTTCACARGACCTCAAATGTTACTGCTGTTCGTTAGGTTACTTAACATCTCTGTCTCTCAGGTCCCAACCATTCTGATCATAGCTCCCTRCCTTGTAGACTTCTGGGAGAAATCTATACCATAAAACCAATTTGTCTCTTTTCATGTGAAAAACCAGAGAAGAAGAGGTAAAAAAAGTGCACCTAAACTGTAATACAGTCCCCAGTTTAAAGTCACCTTGGAATGATATAAAATATTAATGTGAAGAGAACAGAACATTCTTTCCTTTACAAAAATGAGTTGTGAGCTGCTTTCTTGTCAGATAAACCATATAGTTCTAATACACAAGATAAATGCAAAACTGTATCAGAAACAGTTTATAACCTATCTGAACAAAACTAAATTCTCAAAATATATTCCCTTTGATTTAAGCAATCGGGTGGAGGAAGTTATTTTTTTCCTTACTACCTTCTTTTTTTTTAAGTATGTAAATTCTCTGTGGAAATGAACGCAGTACATGGCAGCATTCAAGTGGATTTCAGCCTCTGCAGATTTTTGAATACTTTCTTAAGATACTACCATTATGGTCTGTCTTATACAAGCAAATTCCACCTACTTTGGTGCTACATTCCTCTGAAAATCTATTTAAAAAACAATGTAAACGTCTTAAAACCTGGGCCTCTAAGATTTCCATCAAAGTGTTTGAAGCGTGCACCACACACTTTAACATTTTAACAATTTTCAGACCAACTGCTGGACATGTTCAAATGCCAAGTTAATGACAGCATTAAGGAGAAAAGATTGTAACTTAGAGACAGCCCTTGCTGCTCTGTGTTTCRAAGCATCATCAGTGGTACAAGTGTGACTAAAAACATCAGTAGAAGAGTATGATACTTGYTCCTGTCTAAGATGACATGATGTACCTAAGCTGCAAGAAACATCAGAAATTAATCTTATAAATATATAAATAGTCAAGATGAATCTTGTTTTGTCAATGAAAACAAAGCCTTTTTTCCATTTAATCCTACATTATTAAAGCACTACGCAGGTGCTACATACCACTTAGTGTTTTTGACCGTATAGGAGGCAATCCCTTTTTCTGACGTTCCTTTTCCCTCTCCCGAGCCCTTCTTTCACTGGAGTATGACCGAGATGACTTTCTCTTCCTTTCTCTTGATCTCGAGCGTGAACGTTTTCTGTGTTTCCGTTTACGAGAACCAGACCGTGATCTAGACCTTCGTTTTCTTGGTGACCTACAAAATACTTAATTTTAGTATGCTGAGTTAAAAAAAAATACTCTGATTTAGTTGTCTTTTAACTATAAATTTTAGGCACTACACAGATATTTCCATTACATTCACTAAAACTACTTCAGGAAATAAACTTAACRCCATTTGGGTGAGGAACAGAACATACACCTTAAAATAAAACACATTCAAAATGTTCTGTATCTACAGTACCTAATTCTCTGGCACAGAAAGCCTGTCCAGCTGGCTAGTGTTAGCTATCTCTGTRACCTGAATAGGTCTTAAAAAATTTCAGTTAAATCACACACATGGTAAATGAACTGTCATACCAGAAGTCTGCATCTAATACACAAATATTTAATGAACATGTTTTTCTTTGTCAAAAAATGTTTATGATAAATTTGGAAAATACAGAATTAAGACTGACAATCACAAATCGCCACTTTTTTTCAGAAAAACTTCCTTTACTTAATGCAAGGTAATTACAAAACCTTGAACGAGATCTTGAACGAGTTCTTGATCTTGAACGAACAGCTGATTTCTTTTCTTCTTGTTCAAAAATTTCTTCTTCAGCAATATCTTGACCTTCATCTATATCCATGTCCTGAGATCAGACATAGAAGATGTTCAATAACACTTAATAAATTTACTCAAAATACATATGACTTGGAATCGTGTTAGTTTGTATTTTCTTTTCCATTTCTGTAATAAAATTTTAAACAATTTTACCTGTTGTTGAATATCCATGGAATCATCTACATTTGCTTCCACTTCTAAAAACTGCTGTTGGCTACTCCCTTGTGATGGTGACGCAGAGTGCTCTGAACCAAAGTTTCCTTCTTGATTCTCCTCAGGACTTGCCTAAACAACAGTTAATAATATACCATAAAGCCCCTTGAAATTACAAATGTAATACTATATGAAAATAATATTCCCATTTCTCATTAATATGAAAGCTGAACTGGATATCAATCCATTCCATTCCATTTTTATGGTATCAYCCTTAAACACAAAACTTTGAAAAAATTAGTATTTCTGATTACAAAATATTAGTATCTATTTGCTAAATAACAAAACTACAGTACACACAGAGTACACAATTTACTGCTTCAAAACAGAAATTCACAGGACAAACGTAGCCATGTGTACAGTGACCCTGAAAGACATCCACTCATCCCCCCATGCATATGCATTAATAAATGCTGATACTAACATAATAAAAATATTTGCAATACCAATTGAACTAGTTAAAAATTTACACTAGCCTAAACTTTTTTACAGTGAATGATTTTAGACAAGCAATTACTGAAAAATAAGAGAGGAAGCTGTGCCATTTGTGTCAACATGGCAATTTCAAGAGATCTAACAAAATAAGCTGTTCTGAAAAAAAACACCAAAATTAATGAATATGGAATACCCAAGGTGTTGATGATTTGCTAAAGAAAAATCTGTAACAGCCTGTGCATTGCCTGAAAGTACAGATTTGGAAAAAACATCTCTAAGGTACAAATAATTCAAGAACTAGAACAAATGAAATTAAAATATTCAGAAATCATATGAGAACAACTTTGAAAAGCAATTTAAAATCTATAATCCATTACTGCAGGTAAACATTTCCGTGATCCTCACTATATTTTAACTTTTAATCAAACAAATCCYACATGTTCTATCTGCCCAGAGAATGACAGGAAGTTAGCAGAATGACTAGCAGTAACAATTTTATCTTTATAGTTTTTAAACATCTTATAACAAGTTTGTAAAAAAATATTCTACTATAGTTCAGTTAATTTATTTGCCTTCTGACAGAATGTTTTGTCTCATTTTCCTTATATTTAATTATTCTTCAACCATTGGTTTCTTGGTATCAATGCCTACAATTCTTGTGCTCCTTCTGTTTTTATCTTCTGTTCTCTCCTCCCTTTCCCTCTGCTCCTCACCAGATGTATAATAATTTTKTTTTGTGCTTTATCTTTCCTTCTCTTTCCTTTTGATCTTTCTCAATGAAACTTACACATGGAAATAAAGAAAATATTACCCATAACATACTGCAGTCACTACAAAGTAGTTCCAGCAGCAGTTTGTATCTTGTAGCTGTTATCAAAGTGAAAAAAAAATCCTTTCTCTCCATACTGACTAGACAAGAAGACTGGATCTGAAGGGAAAATTCATCAGGTCTTGTAATAGAAAATCAAATAGTAAGGGGAGAGTCAAGTAAACGTTCTACCCATAAATATATTGTAAACTTTGATTTTGCTGATTTTACAACCAGGTAGRCTTTTGATATTTTTATTTTTAAATTAGCAAGATACCTTTTGATATGACATACCAAAAGCTCCTCAAACAGATTATTCCTTGCTTTATTCCTTTACAATGTTTTTAGTGTTTAGAAAGAAGAAATGGCCAGATAGCCACCMAGACCTGAAACTATTTAGTCTGTAGCTACGCTGTATATTTTTTTCCATTTACTACACTTAAATGAGAAATAAAAAGAAATCAGAAAAATAAAGCAGTAGAGAAACAGTATCTAGTAAAAATTAAATTAATAAAGTCAGAAATTCAAAGCTTAAATGGCATTCTTGAATGAAAGCCGAGCCCCTTGGCTCAGGCAGTGGAATAGATTGTTGTGGGAGGTGGTGGGGTCACCATCCCTGGTGGAGTTTAAGAGGTATCTGAATCTGGGCTGGGTGATGCAGTTTAGTGGTTCAGGGGTTACAGCGGCAGTGCTGGYTGACAGCTAGACTTGATGATCTTAAGGTCCCTTCCTACCCTGACTACTCAATGGTTCTATGACTTGGCCTTTGCACAGCTTGAACTAAAGTCTCCAACAGATGTTTGTTAAGTTTGTGATTCCTTGTCTTCTCTTTCAATCAGATTTCTATTTTCCTGTGAAACTAGATCCAAATACTCCACATGAAGTCCACTTCATACCTGGCCAGGATCAAGACAAAATACTTTTGTTTGTTTGTTTCGGTTTGGTTTTTTTTTTAATGGGATCAGAAGGGAAAAAGAACATTTAGGTGTGAAGGACTAATCTTAGTAGAAATAAGCCAAGTTACTTCAGTGTAGAGAAGACACAATTCATATAGTTTAAAGAAACCTTGGGTCATCTCAAGCACCAGTTCTTAATGAATAATTTCTCAGGAAATACATGACTACACTTTAGCTCAGATTCTTCAACAGAATTATTTAATCTATTATTAATCAAGACAGAAAACCCGGGGAAATTAAAGCTACTCACAGTCTCTATTCTGTCCTCCCCTCAGAGACACAAGCATAATCCCTTTATTGCTCACCTTATTCCATCTGCAAGCATGGGAATGCTTTTTTCCACATGTAAAGAGCTGAACACCCAAAGCACAGTCATGTCTAACTCACCTAATGAGTACTCTTCCCTAAGAGAAGCAAATTGTACTCCTCACACATTTGGTTGTGGGTTTTTTCTGCTTTAAGCACTTTTTTCCACTTACCCCACACTTACTTGGCAAGTTTCTGTTACATGGTCAGCTAGTGATAAAGACTTTAATTATATAAAAYCTGTCAGTAACAACAGAATTGTTTTGTCCTGGAATATGCTTTTTTAAATCAGAGAACATAAATTACTACAATAGCCACAAGGTGGAGTTCTTACCTTTGGAGGCTGCTGCTGCTCCAGAAGCTGTTGTCTAAGATGTTCTAAATTTTGCTGCTGTAGCTGTTCAGCTAGTTGGTGAAAAAGTGAGTTGTTCACAGACTCTGGTACTAATGGCCTAAAATGAAATAACTTAAATTAAAAATAAAAAAAAAGCCTACCGTTTTTCTGTTTGTTTAAACAGTTAGTAAATAGGTCTTCACAACTGGGTTTCAAGTTTAACTAAAATGTAGAATGAGGATAATGGAACTAGTTCCACCTTCTAATATAATCACTATTCCACCAACTGTATAAATACAACTATAAAAAACAAAGAGCATGCTAACTTTATACTAAAGTAAAAATATATTCTGGAACACAGACTTACAGTAAAATGTGTATGTTAATTCAGAACACTGTCTTTTCTCTTCCTACTGTTTTAGTGTACTTATGCTCTGAAATAAGTATTTTCCTTACTTAATCCTAATTTTCAACTAGCATCAGGGAAATTTTAGTGTTTTCCATAAGAAACATAGCTTGGTCTTACAACTGGGAAGAGGGAGTTTCCTTTTTAGGCTCTTCATTTTGTTCAGATTCTTCCCCAAAGTCAAACCTGTCCATCAGCTTCTAGGAGAAAACAAAATAAGCATTACTGAACACTCCTGATATGTCTCTTTATATATATTTCYTTTTCATTAGGAAGATGCTCTCAGTTCTCAACTTAAAAAAAAAAAGTTTGGCAAATAACCTGAACAGAAAATTAAGTGTCATACTGCTATTGTTACCAAACTCTTGACTGCATTAAATTTTGGCCCAGTTTTCCTGAGCTCTGCTGCAACAAGTACAACCACATGTTCTTTTCCACAGTAACTAAGAGCTACTTTGGTGTAAAGCTTAAATAAAGATTAATTTTTTGTAATGGTACCTTTAATTAGAAGAAATTACTACGAAGAGGCCAACTATTCAATCCTTTGGTAATCATCAAACTGCTCTGCTCATATCAAGAGAAGACCTACAGCTTGATTACTTCACAAAGAATTACTGTATTTTCACACACACGTGTCATTTAGACAACCTGAATTCCTTCAAATATACTGCTCCTTGAAAACAACTTCTGACATAGTCTGCAAAAAAAAAATCAAAGCAAGCAGTTATCATGTAAGAGGAATAATCCTTCTAATGGATAAAAAGAAAKGTATGTGACAAGGAGAAAAACTTGGATGAACTTCCTGTGTTATCTGTGAAGATGTCTACACTGGAGTTCTGCTTAAGTAAAAAAGTTTGTCTATTACTTTTWAAAAGTTCAGAAGTATTTTAACAGTACCTTACTTTCTTGAAGAGAAAAACTAAGGAACAAGCATAAAGAAATACAACAGATGTTATTTATCAGTGAGATTGCATTTTTTCACTGTTATAGAAAGAACCATGCTATTAAAGCCATGTCCATGCATCTTTACACACCTTGGAAGTTTTCTGAAAAGCAGAGCTAATGCTATACTACCAACCCCCATAACTTCCTCTCAAACCTTAGTCTCAGAAGAGAAAAACCAAGAGGATGAGAATGTATGGCAGCGACTTTGAAATGCTAAGGCAAAAACATCTTCAGCAAGACGCCACGATTACTCAGTACCCCATATTCTCTCTCAGGATGTTCTATTTACTGTCAATTACTGGAGCACAGCAAGAACAAAGCATAAGCTAACTAGAGGATGGATCAATCACTGATCAATCAAGAATTTTTAGAACCACTTTTCCCAATATAATATTTATGAGAAAGCAGGACTGAATATGTCTCTGAGAAAACACAGTAGAAACACAGACCACCAAGCTTATGTGAGATGGAATGTTAAAACCCAGAACAACTTTCACCATATATATCTTTTTTGTTTGTATTGTTAAAATATTTTCCAGTGAGGCACTTATAAAAYGTTGCTGCTCTGAAAAAAGTTGTGCATTTCAGAAAAACAACCTCAAACTTAAAATACTATTGATCATCACGTATCTTCCATCATGACAAAGTAGGAGGGAAAATAACAGAATATACACTGTTTATATGGCTGAGAAAATAAATAAATAGAAACTAGTCACCAGTTCACAACAAACAAAACAAACATTTAGATTAACCAAGGCCAGAGAAAACAAGAGAACTTCCAGCCAAGACAGGTAAATGTGCAGTATGATTTTTGTCTACATTTGGTTTAAGTAACATTGTACATACTGAAGCAAAAAATCTGAACTATCTTGATTTTTACATAGTTTGTAGAAGAATACTCTCTACAGTGAAGTAATAGAAATTAAATCAAATTAAATACTAGGATACCAAGTTTAATGTTACACACACATGCATATAAAAGGTGCAGAAACTTCCCTTATGCTACATATGTTATTTTATTATATAAGAAGAAAACGTGTTCAGAAAAAGCAACAGAAAGGAATAAAGACATGAAAAAAGGTTTTTATTAGAAATGAAACTAATTTTTTCATAAGAATCAGGATATTCTCTTTGGAAATTAAAATAAAAGGAGTAGGGTAAATCCATAGGTAATGTTGATCAATTTTTTCTTTACTGTAATACAAGTATTTGGTTCTATAGCAAGATCAGAAAACATGCACATTCAATGTTGCCGAAAGAATTTTTTACATAATGCAGATTAATTTGCACGATTAAGTAACACAAGATACTACAGATTGAAGAGATTGAAAACAAAGGATTGGAAGAACTGCCAAATAGGTATTTTTAAAAAAGATGGATACTTATGCATTCATCAAAACTATTTTCTTGCACWATTTATTACTTGTTATCCAATTCAYTAACATGATGTCATGGAATGAAAACTATGCTTCACAGTTTCCTTTGGATCACAATACTAATAAATGTTTGGGGGGGTACAGTTTCATAAAAGCTGCCCTTTCTTTTGTGTCTGTACACAAAYATCTCATCAGGATGTGAATTCCCTCAATTTGCTTCAATTTAAGTTGTCCAAAATTAAGACACTGACACGTACAAATAAATCAATCCATGGAAATGCTGGAATTCAAGTCTGCAGAACAACGCCATACTATAAAATACTTTCTGTATGTAAATAATACAGCAGTCCCTATTAACTGATGCATCATTCCCTGGGATTATGCCCTTCTCAAGTTGATGGTTACAGCTGTGGTATCGCAGAGTACAGGCCATTCTTTTCCTGACTTATTTTTACAGCTGTGTTACTTTCAATAAAAAGAGATTATCTGAGTGAAGAATAAGAAAGGGTTTTTTGCTTCTTCAGCTTCCTTATTCTTACTACTTATTGACTCCAGGACAATTCTGCAGAGATTACGTACACACCAACTATTTCTTCCAAAGACAATAGAACAATGCTTATTACTTTCTTTCTTTAGTTAGTTAGCTATAATTCTTTGAGCAGAAGTTCTTCCTTTTCTTTATTATAGGTATTATACTACTATGACTGCAATTGCCTGCATGGTTGTTGCTACCTGGCATGCAGTAATATTAGTACTCTTAAATTCCTGCATTCTGTTTTTATTCGTAGTTTGGTTTGGGGGTTTTTGGCTCTTGTTTTGGGGGAGGGAGGGGGTGGGTGGGTTGTTGGTGTTTGGCTTTTTGGTTGGTTGGTTTTGGGCTATTTGCAATGATAGTTTCTTTACCTACAGGCTTATTTATTCACTTACATCACTCTGTGGCTAAGATAAAGTTTTTTTGGCACGTACTTTACAATGAAGGAAAATTACAAATCCAACTTTTTACGCTTCTGAGAAAACCGTGTATATTAAATCCTTCCATATTTTCCATTTATTACCTTGTAAGAAACATTCTCATTGCTGTGTTACAAAGGGTGCAGAAACATATGGCTTAACTTTGCTAAATCATAAATCAAATCCATTCCCATATTCAATAACCTTTGTGGGTCTTTCCCAACACTAGATATTATACAATGGGCTATTTAGCCCTAAACTCATATAAAACTAATATTTTCATTTACACTACTGTCTAGACATTGTTTTTTATTTTTAAGCWGTATCACTTTATAGTGTATTAATGTATTTTTAAAATGTCCAAAGTCAAACAATAAAATCCAAAAGAATTTCTCACATATTTAAAAAAAAAAAACTTCTTCAAATTTCTATTATTTTACTTCTACCTTATTAAAAGAGACACTCTGTTCCAGCGGATTAAGTGTGTTAGCAGCAGCAGCTGCAGCTGTGAGTTGTGCTGTGAGGGCCTGTAACTGGACAACGAGACCTGCATCCAAAGCTTGAAGTAGCGAAGGCTGAGGCTTCTGCTGCTGTATCTGCAGTGTCTGTATCAACTGCTGAAGCTAAAAGAGAAAATATAACCAATACATTGAACAAGATTTTTTAAAGCAAAAAAGCAAAGTACAAAATAGACTTTTCCCCTTCCACTTAGTAAAAAAACTCCCAGGAATGAAGTATCATCTAACCTATGGCTATTGTTTTGTCTTTAATTTGTTTTTATTTACAGCAAATTTTGTTCCCACTTACTGGCTAATTTGTTTTCTGGGGCTGATAAGATAGGCAGATGCTTCTTCTTCCTAACTTGCTCTGACAGGTTTCATGATGATGCCAGTCACCACTCAGGATTTCCTGCTTTCTAGTGTTCCCCCTCTTCTGCTTCTYCAGTTTGATTCCTTTTGACCTGAAAAAAATCTGTTAGCCTATTCCAGCTTCCTACGGGCCCACCTAAATTAGGATAATCTGTGTCCTGTAACAGCATTTGTACAGAGAAAAGAACTGCACTGTGGCAAGCTCCACTTTACGCCAGTGCAACCTCTTCATAGGGAGAACTTGCACTCATGTCTCTGCACAAGTCACAAGTGAAATCTCATGGTGAAACTCAGGTGTGGRTTGATAGAATGCAATTCTCCTACCATGTTAACAAAACATCAAAAAAAATGTACAAACCAATCACTTGGTCTATCTTGATGTCCTTACTTCAAATTCTTATCTCTATATAATCTTTTAGAGAAGCTGTCCCAATGAGGAAATAAAAGGCTTTTTCAYAGGGAGATCAATTTATCTGTTGGACAGGAATGCTCCCAGAAWACTGTGCAATCTGCCTTAAGAAAAAATATTAGCCCTATTGAAAGAAGCTCTCCTAAACCACTGTGGAATTAGAGGAAGAGGTTCTTTGACATTCCTCGAGATAAATCTCTAGTCTTATCTTTAGATATTTGTAGAAAAAAGGTTGAGCAAATTCGGGCAGTTCAAACTTGCTGACATAAGTCCCTGATTACCCTTACCTTCAATATTCCAATCCCTTATAAGTTTCCCCACTAAACTCTTAAAGAGTTCAATCCTTCCCCTCTTACTAGCCTCACYAGAAACTTCATAAAGTGAATTTCTTTTCCACAATGCATCAAAAATGTGTGACCCTTTTTCAAGATAGTTTTAGAGTAACTTTCTGATAATGTGAAAYCATTTTCCCTATTCTTTTAAAAACAGTTATACAGATTTCTTATACAGCAGAGCCTCTGAAAAGGCTTCAATTGTTGTTCTACCTCAGCAGGAGCTTTCCCTGATTACTGCAATAGGCAAAGCTGAAGAGTTCTCCCCTCACCCCCTTTTATTTGATACAGTTGGTCCAGCCTGTGCATTGCTCTCAGTAGGAAGGAATCAAACTGAAGAGGCAGAGATGGAGGYCCTAGAGTGGAAAAATCCTGGGTGGGCACCATTCTTGCTGGTCACATCTTTCTTAGCCCCCTCTTAAGTTTAGACTCTCAATTTACCTGCACATATTTTATTCACCGATAAAACACAACTGCAGGATTAAATCAAGGTCTTTGGAGCTGGGGAGAGGCTGTGGCAGAAGGACTGGTTTGAAGAACAAGAAGAAAAGAGACTGACAGGATGTAAGCAAATATCATAGTTCCTCTACCAATCCTAGACATCTGCATGTACATATTTATTGTGTACCCAGTCTGTCTCTTCCCTTCTGCTTAAGACTATTTTGAGCTAAATATCCAAATGTTCTTTCTTTGTGATCTGCTGTCTTTAAAACTTTAATTCCCTTCTCATCTTCATTTTTTTCTCTTGCTTTTCTTTTTTTATACTCTCTAAGCAAAAATCTTTAAAATTACCTCACTGACTTTCCACRTATTTACCATTCTCATTTCATATCCTTTCCTTTTTTAAGAGSTAGTCCTCTGTTTTTCCTTCATATTTCTCAAAGCATCCCACAARCTCATTTTGCTTTGCTTTTTAGTGATTTCATTTCTTCCAGTGTAAAGAGATAAAAATATTCCCTCCCCTTGACTTCAGAACAATTACAGACAACTCTAGCTAGCTAAATACTGTAAAACATTCTCACTAAGTAAAGTTGTTATTGCCAGCACCAGAGCTTTCACTGGCCACTGCTTCTTATTCATATGCATGAGATTTTTTAGTATGCCAGCAGGTAAAACAACCTCAGTCCAAATAAAAATCACAATGCCAAAGTTATGCAGGTGCCACAGCTCTAGCAGAGCCTGAAAAATTATCTACATTCTTACAGAAAGCCAATTGTGTGTGCTTAACTTATGCAACCACAGGTTATGAGGGCAAGCAGTTCTTGTGATGCTGGAAATCAAGACATTTTTGGAGTTGAGCATTTAAAGACTGAAGAACATAGTAACTTCAAAAATCTTATTTTTGAATGCTGCAAAATAAAATCTATGTTTAGCTGATGGAAAGATAAAAAAAGAAATCAATATACAGTACACTTCCKGAAGAAGTTTGCTCCCATTCTGTAATTCTGTACAATGTTTAGCTCTTCTTCAGGCATCCAACAGAGACCTRTACTTTAACTGGCATTCTATTCCATTTCTATATTCACGAAATCTTATTGTTGCTCTTGATTTAGACACCTGCAATAAAACTGTACTTATCATCTATACAGACAAGCATGTATTACCATCTTATCTGAAATCACCTTCTCAGACTCTTTACATCTTTAAAGGTGCTGGCTTTAAACAGGGCTGGCTACAAAAGGTAACACGGAGTTTTAACTGACCTGGACTTAGTCGCGATGAACAACTTCATGGGAAAGTTAACATGGACACCAGATATAAAGACACATAAGAGATACACATGAAAGCATTCCTTACCTGTACCTTAAAGTCACAAAGTATCAGACAGTCTACAGTGTCTACAGTGTTGCTGTCCACAAAATTACCTGTTGGCCTTGAGGACTCTGTAAAATCTGTGCAACAGCAGCMAGGGTGTCTGTGTTAGCAATCTGAGATACCCAAGGATCAGGCAAACTCTGTGCCACATTGGCTGGGGTAACTGGAGTCACAGGTGTACCTAAAAAAGAGAAAAATCAATATGCTAAAATATTTCACACAGAAAATAAAAATAGTGTTACAGAAGACAAAAGCCTGCTGTTATTAAACACTGAGAAAGCACATCAATTGAAATTATTTTTCTGACATACACAAGAGCACACAGAAATAATACAGACTCACATCAACATTCCTCAAGTAGCAGAATTACTTAGTGTTAGCTGGCACTAGTGAGACTACTAACAAAAACACTGATGAAGACAAAATAAATAAGTTTCACACAGTATTCCAAAACATTCARTGGAAACTACATATACCAAAAGATAATTGCTAGCAATCTACTTGTCAGCTAGTCCAAATTTCACTGGACTTGCACTTTATCCCCAGGAAGAGTCCTAAAGATTCTATGAAAAATTTCAACCTGCATCAGCTGGATTCATGAGGACTGCTTGTTTTATTGTGTTYTCTAAAGAGAAACACTAAGACTAAATAAGCACTCTGATAATTAGTTTCATGCCATAATCCAGAAGAATCCTCCATACCCACAAAAGAAGTAGAGGTATACYAATGAATGCTAAATATGACTAAATTACTGTTTTGAAAGTCAATTTGCATCAGAATTTAAAAGTTATKATTCCAACAATTTAATGTAGTCATACTATATAAAAATAAAAAATACTGAGCTGGAAGATGCAGAAAAGGCACTCCAAGATCTGAAAATCTCACATATTTGCTTTGCCAATGAAAGCTAAGGTGAATTTCCATCTCATTCCTTTTCAGCATGGGATCAGCAAAAGGTGAGTTACAAAAGCAGGTGCCAAAAGCCATTCCTATTTGGCCAATTTACCATATATCCCAACCTCAAAAGAATAAATTTTGATGAAGTGAAAAGTTAAAAATCCATTTTCCTGCTACCTACCTACATAAGCAAGGCAGATGCTCAGAGCCCAAAACGATCAAGCCCACTTTTATAATAACGTTTTCCTGTTTCCCTGATCCTGAGTRTTTGTAATATACTTCTTTCTAGCATTCATCTGAGTGAGATACTTCAGCATGTTAACAGGCAACATACCAAAGCTGACAGAAGTGTTTTGATTCAAAGTATGACTTCCATCTAGTTTTGTTTACCTGGCGTATTGTTGCTCATAGCAGCTGTAGTGCTGGGCAAGACAGGGGTCACAACAGGAGGAGGAATTCCTGCTGCCATATCCAAGAGAGGCTGAATAATTTCACTCTTGAACACATTATTCTTCTGCCATAAATTCAGCACTCTAACAATTTTACTCTAAAATGAAGAAAAGACAGCAAAAGATCTGAGTCATGCTTATTTTTCTTGCTATTGATTATGGAATTCTTAGCTAGCAATTTTAATCTGTCTAGACTGAAGAACCTTTAGGTTTGGCAACAGTAAGGACAGCTATACTGGGTCACACCAAAGCTGTCTTAACTACAAACCTGAGACTGATCCTAGGCAACAGCAAAGAGCTACTACACACAGGTGACAATGTTCTCTCAACCAAAAATGTGCCTTTAGTTTTAGAAGATGACATGGAAGGAAAATTATTTTAAGGAAGCATCTTAAAGCATTACTAATAATTAAAATAATGAATTATTAGTCTGCTAATTTTTTATAGTTAACATTTATAAATGCAATTCTGTTCTGCCTGTGAACCAAAACCATTTAAGTGCACTGAAAAATGGGCATATACTATTAAGACTGCTAAATATTTTTATTAGAAAAGCAGCTTCATATTTTGCAAGATCTCTTGATGAAGTGAGGAATTTAAAAGTTTAAACTGGAACACAATTACCTGCCTATTGAAAATACATAGCAATATTAAAAAAGGTGGATCATGGGGAAGGAAAAAATTTAGATTTCATACGATTCCATTAGCAGTAACTCATTGTTCAGCTTACATTTCTATTACATTTTTTTCTATTACAACAGAAGCATTCTATTACAAACAGATCATCATTTTGATATGCTTCCAGTCTTTTTTCAATAAGCTCAACTTTCACCAAAAGGAAAGATTTTGCTTTATTTTGGGAAAAAAAATCAGTTGCATTACAAAAAGCAGGAAATCCTTCACAGAATCTGGTGTTTGCTGTCACAAAGGTTTAATTACTTGAKTTCTACAAAACAAGAACATAGAGCACTTAGCTACAGTGTTGAAACAAAGAAAAARAAGTCTGTTTGTCCAGAACTACAAGAGGATCTTTAACTATAAAAAAGAAATGCTGAATTTTCACTGCATGGAAAACGCAATTTAGAGTTCCCTTAAATCTCTGATGGYTTCCACTCAGCATTTTGGTATCTGAGTGCTTCTTCTTCAAAGTCTGTATTATAAGCAGTCCTTGTCAAGTCCATCAGAAGCTCTAACTTCCCTCATCTCTCCAGAACAGGAATATAAAACTGTTTTTGTGGCTCCATATCTATCCACACCTTGAACCTCTCAGGGCCAGACAAAGGAATCAATGGGGTGGTTTTGTTGTTACTTTAAATGAAATGTTACTGCATTTCTGTTTAATTTAAAAACAAATTCTACACTTGCTCGTATAAAGATAACTGCTGTGTTTCTCCATCATGCCTTTCAATCAGATTAAACACCAAAATGTTACAAACCTTGGTACATATCATGGTCTCTGACAGCTCAGTTTTTTGCTAGGCAATGTATAGGATAACTACTTTCACAGCACAAAGACCCTCCTATAATAATGAATCCATATGCAGCACAGCAGCAGGACTTCAGATTGAAAAGTACATTTTCATGCTGAGRTGAAAAATATCCTAGAAATGAACCTGACAGGAATTTTGTGGACCCTAAACAGACTAGGTTTTATTATCTGTCTTCACATCAAACACTTCTAATGCAATACATTAATTGCTATGCATTGAAATATCACAGGCAAATAGTGCAATTTCTTAGCCAATAAATTTATTATGCATTTTTAAACTAAACACAAACTGAGCACTTGCATCCATCCTTGTTCCAACCTCTCCTTCTTCAATACATCAGAGTCTTTCTGTATTAGTATATTTCCCAAAGCAGCAAGCTAAACGATTTACAAAACACACTAAAAAAATATAAGTAAAAAAACTGTGCCTATTTATAAAAAAAACACACTGTGGAATTGAAGCAGCACAAGTTAATCACACAGATAACCTAAAACCAGATTGGAAAAATGTCATTTAACTTAAATAACTTGTTCAGCAACACCTCAGAATTCAGTTGCAGGAGAGAAGACAGACATCCTTAGCCAAGTTTATCCAACCAAGCAAAATTTCCAGGTCCTGACACATTTTCCTGCAGCAGTCTTAACTACTCTAAAAAGGCAGGAATCCTAAGATAACACAATGGCTAAACGTGCCTTAATCACCTTCCATGGATGCCTTGGGTTTTCATATCTCTGGTTGAAAAATACAGCTCTAGGAATGCATGTAACTATTCTAAATACAACTCTTCCTGTAGCATCCAGCCTCACTTACTACTTTACCTAATGACTCTATTACACAAATTTCTGTGAAGACAAAACCCTTAGAATCCTCCACATTTCTGCAGTTATTCAATAAGAAGAAACACTATTTTACAACTAAGGGACAAATATGAAGGAAGTTAAACTGCCTGCACTCTGYTATTTCCAGCCAATCTTTTAGAAACAGAATTTGGTAGCCATCTCAACTATTGGGATCCAAGGGAACAGCTGAACTAGTGAGTCAACTATACAAGTTAAACCTTATTTAGCTGCTGGATAATCACAGAATCAAGAGAAAGACAACCTTTTCAAAACTCTAATTAATCTCATTGGATGCATCTTTCCAATCCCTACACTAAGACAAGMATCATTAAGAAATACACATATAGGGCAAGTTTATAAGTAGATCCCCTCCAGCAAGTAGAAAGCAAGATGAAAATCTTTATTCTTTATAGATTATATGCTAAATACTAATGTTTTAACTAGAAGGATCTGTAAGTGGTTTACCTTATCATCACCAGGGCAACGGTACAAGTTCTGGAAAGTGCTGATGATGTTATTGCTGAATCTTGGTGCAAATACATCCTTTTCTTGTCCAAATTGATGGCGGGACTGTCTCACAATGGAGTCAATGACATACAGACCAGGCACCTTGTACTCTGGTTTGCACTATAAAGAACAGTAATTTAAAAAGAGCATATGTGAAAAATAACCAAAACTATTAACGGCAGAGTAAATACAAACAATCCTCTCTAATTTTTAAGTGGGTCCAAGTATACTGAAATGTTATTTTATAAAYTGTCCTGGAAAATGAAGCTTTCTCAAGTAACACCCTATCTCTAATGTTTAAATTATCACATCTATGTGCATTCTATAAATGGTATGAAATCAATTTCTTACTGCTAAAGAATTAACTTTTAAAAATCTATCTATTAAAAAATTAGCACACAAACCACATATCCTTTTAAAATGTACACTCTATTTTAAAAGTACTGCATAAAGCATGACCAAATTATGATCTTTATGATCAAAGTAAACATTAAAGTTGAAATTTGTTTACTTTATTTTACATTGTTGTAATTAGGGTGTGGTATATCCTCCCCTGCAGCAGAAAAACATATTTATGGGGACATCTGTTTGGTTKAGAATATAACAATATTTATTTTACAACTCTGAAAAACTTGCATAATTTACAAACAGTATGATATATTTATAAGGCATGTCTGCTAATTAAAATACTAATTAATTATGTAATTTTACTCTCTTAACAACTAATGGTAAATTTTTTGTCTTTTAACTGCAAAGTAATTGCACCACATTACTGCAACCAGTTTTAAGACAGAACAAAACATGGTCCAAAAGTATAATGAAGTCATCATCAGAATATATTATGTTATGGATTCACTTAATAAATATTGGGTGTATACCACACAAGGTATTATGGAAAACATGGGAAAGGACACCCTTTTCCTCTCTGGTCCTGTAGACATATTATGCAACACACTAAGTTAATAATCTTTAATAAAGTGCCAAACAAGCACTTCAGAATATTAATTTTACTATGCCCTAGATACAAATGTTCTGTTTTGAAAAGTGCTGATTTGCCAACACTTGCAACCTTTAGAAAGCCACCTTTCTTTAGGTTCTAAACATGGTTCAATGTATTTAAGTAAGGCACTCTTTAWTTTTAGAATGTGTGTGACATCCTTTTAGGAATATATGTGCATCATTAAGCTTAAATTGGATATAACACACTGTCTTCAGAAAATCACTTCAATGTATTGTAGCCTCTGAAACTTTATTTAAATTATTAAACAAGAGTATTCTGCATACAGAACAGGTATATAACTTTTCACAATATTCCAATGAATAAAGCTCACAGAAATTCAAAAAGAAAACTCAGGACATGTATTAGCTGAAGTATTTTAAAACATGGCACATAAAGAAAGCAAAGTATGAATAATGTAATAATATAGATTATACGGGAAAGGCAATAAAATACAAGTAAAAAATTAAATAAAAATTAAAACTGGGGCAGTGAATCTGCAGATCCCTAATCTCAGACAGAACAACCTTTACACATAAATATTTACTTATTTTCTGGGTGAGTAATCAATAATGTAATTTGATTACTCAAAGAAATTAAATCTGGCTCTCCAATGGAACAACCTCACATATACGAAACGTGATCATTTGACACCTGAAATGATCTTTTGCCAAAGAATAAAACAGTTGACCACAATAACAATAGACCAGTGAGTTAAGTGGCACAAAGTTAAGAATGTCATGAGCAACTATTTTATCTGAAATTTCAGTAACGTCATGAAATTACAAGAGAAAATACTGGAGCTGTGAAGGATGAAAGGCAAACTATCTGAGATGACACTGACATCATTCTGGTCAAGTCTATAGCAGACTTTAATGGAAGATTTAGTCATCTTGAGCTTTAACTTGAAGTCACTACTTGCAGAAAACATCCAATTAGTCTCCAAACATACAATTCAAGCCTTTTAATATCAAATACCCAGCTTTCATCTGCTTATCTCTCATGCTAGTAAAGCAAAAAGTTATTATTTAAAGTTATTAATAAGTTGCATATTTCACTAAATTGTTCATGAAATAATTAAAAACCCTTCAGCAAGACCACCAAGGTGAATCTTCTAATCCAGGGCGATCATTAACAAGGTTAACAATAAAAGCATACATCTGCCTTCTCTAAGCAGCAATGAACAGTGCAGAACTTCCTCACTGGAGCAGTCCTGGACACTGAAGGCACGCAAAGATAACTCAAAGTAGCTTGTGGAAGGGTCATGAACAACCAGTCCCAATCCTGACAAATTGCCATTCATACATGCAGAGTGTAAAACTTCTCTTGTGCCTATGAATACTGAACTGCCTATCACATCCACTGTAACTAAAAAGCACTGTTGGAACTCAGACAATTCTGAGCTAAGTTCAGGACATGGAACGGCAAAGTGTTACTGGTCAGAGATGAATAAGATGTATTCCTGCTCTTCTCCTGTGTTTACCTGCAGCATTGAACAGGGATCAGAGGATAGTGATCCCTGTCTCAGAGATGGAAGAAGTCAGAGTCTAGGACCCAAAAGACAACTACTTGATAAAAAAACTAGCAATGTTGATAAAGTATACTACCRGTCTTTACTATTGCTTTGAAACACATATATGACACTTTTTTCACATAGGACTGATGTACCAGTACCTAAATATTTAATTGATAAATAGTTCTGAGACAGATAAAAACACCAGGCTGAAGCTGAAACCTGTTTACACTGCCCAGTCGCTGTCAAAAGGCAACACAGAGTACACTGGGCAACAAGGAATAAAAGTTAATGAGGAAGACGGGTTACTAATACAGAACAATTCAGACTGCTTTGTAAAAAGAGTAACAGAAGGAAAATTGCATCCAACACTGCAACATTAACAGCCTAACTTCTCTAGCTTGTTTGTCAAAACTAAATTTCAATTTGATAATAATTTACAGCTATTTACAAAGAGAGAAGAAATTCAGTACCAAAATGACCAACTGAACAATCAGGTACAACACAGATAAGCAAGGAAGACTCACAAATTTGAATCCATGCATTTCCAGCTGGAAGTAAAATGGAGTTTTACCCAAGAATAATTAACTGTTGCAAGAAAAGAAAGTGCTATAAATTTATTTGCTAGAAAGAATCTTTAAATTAATACTACCATCTTCCCAAAAAGYAATTCTAATCTAGCCATATAATTTTTTTTTGTTTTAATTTACTTGCAAGAACCACCAATAGAAATGCTACATCTCCTGCTACAAAAAAAGATGAGGCTGAAGGTCATCTTCCCTTCAGCTTTAAAATCAATGGGAAAACCTGGCAGAAAAGCAAAAGCTACTGTCACTAGCCAAACAACTGTCAATTGTTTTGCTGTTAGCTGTTCACTGACAGTCTCTTTTAACATTAAATAAATACACACAGAAGCAGTCCTAAAACAGTACCCACAGTGATTCAGATCAAAGAACAAAATGAGAACAAAGTATTTGTCATTCTGCATCATGGGTTATGAYCTGCTGCCAATTATTAGCAGAAACTGAATGCCATTAAAAATGGAGATAAACTAATATGTGCTAAAAATATTAATCTATATGTGAATCTAAACCCTCACTTGACTGACTTACCTTTTGAATGAACTTCTCAACACTCTGGACAACATGCTTGTAGAACTGAAAAATACAATAGTATTTCAATAAAGAAAATATGAAGATGCATATACTTGTTCAAGTATGTTGCTATATTGACATCAAAACCAGAAGCAGAAACTTTGGATCGTTAAATAGCAATCCAATTATCTACAGCTGAACATGCAATCTTCCTTAAAACRCTTAATAGCCTATAAAAGAGTGTTTCTTCTTTTTCTTGAAGGTTTTTTACACTGGATTTTTTGAATAGCATGCTTATTTATTGAGAACAAGGAGAATAATCTAATTGTTCCACCAAAACACATGGTTATTTTACTGTACATGACTGAAGATGTTCACCTAATGTTACTAAACATACAACTTCTCTGCATTTCATTAATTTATAGCATCGACTGCATACTTGTTCTTTAAAGTTGGCCTGTCTTTCATGTAGTTGTTTTTTTAAATCTCACATATAATCACAGTGGCTCTAAATCATGCCAGTAATTGAAATAACCACTTGCACAATTAAACGTTATCATTGAAATGGTAAGAATGGAAGTAGGATTTCCAAGTTGAGTACATAATAAAACATTTGGGTATAATTTCATTGTTTAATTCATAGAACCATCTATTATGATTTACTGTTTAAGTTCAATACAAGTTTTCAGCATTTCCATTTATAYAGCAACATACCGTCTTTACCTTACAGACATACTTAAGAAAGCCACCGAATTTCACTCTTCAGTCATCAAATTACTCTTTCCCAATTACACAAAACACCAATATGGATTTCATTATCTGAAAACATATCTGCATTGTCAGCAAAGGAATGCAGATAGGAAAAGCATAAGTTTGGTCTGTCCTCTTTTCTACCTCTCCAGCCCTCACTGAGTTTCTATTTGTTTTAATGCTTAACACTAGTGGCTTACTTCCTTCATCATTTTTCAGTGACTTTTTCTGCTGTGCTGTTGTTTAGCAATTAGTTTTACTTTGTGGCAGGAATAATCTTTAATGAGTGTACTAAGACTTGAACTTAAAGACAATTTGTATCCAAGCAACAAGAAAACTGAAATCTATGAACAATATCCATGAAAAGGTATGCTAGGAATCCAGAAAAATGAACAGTTGTATTGATCCAAAGGCATGCATAAATTTTGGGGAGGGAGGGAGGGAGAGAGGGGAGAAGGAAGGGTGAATTGTAATTTTCTATTTATTCATCTGTTAACAGGCATGTCAGTGTTTCCTTTGTAAACTAAGGAAAAAGCCCTGTCTTTCAGATCTGATGGAATTCAGACAGAGACAAATTGGTATAATTCTTTCTCACATATGACAACTAGCAAATGAAAGTCACACACCACTTTTAGCCTTCTGCTGTATTTTCCTGGATATCACATATGAATGTAACTTGGAAATTGTAAGCACAAGGGAGATGGAAAGTTCTGAAGCAAATTCTTTAGACTATTTCACAAAATTATTTTGACATACATAAGAAATGTAWAAGAGGTCAGAAGAAGATAACTGGTTTCATACCTTTATAGCCTTGATTGCTGCCTTGGTGATCTGTGTCATTTTAGCTTTAGAAATGGGTGGCTTATAATCATTTAGCGAGTACAACTGCAAGAGAAAAAATCACTATTAGAAATACAATCTGCAGAATTGTAAGCAGAATACATTATTTTTCCACAAGAAAACATAATTTCTAATTTTCAGTGGATTTTATGTATTATGCAAGAAAAGACATTCCCATTTAAGAAAAAAAAAAAGCTCAATAACATATAATGTAAGATTCAAAATGCTTAAAGGAGAGCAGGTTCTTCTTTGCAACGGTCCCTATATATACACCTAGCTTTACCAGCACTAAATACTGGAGGCATTTCAGGCGAAGTTACAAAATAAATACATAAAACATTGCAAATACAGTAGCTCTTACTAAGTTTTCCAGGGCAAAGACACTGATATACTTGAATACCTTTATGGAAGCATAACAAAACCTTAACTTAGTATATTCATCATCAYATGCCTGCTGAATCTGGTCTTTTCATTTTCCATTAAACAAACGAACAACAATAAAATCAAGCCCAGTGMGCATGAGCATGTAGCAATTTGACASTTAAAACAGACTCAACAAAGAATAGACTTCATTCATTCACTGCATTAACCCAGGAAAGTAATATACTGAAAGTATTACAAGTGTTTAAGCCAAAATCCAGTTGTGTTCTCAATTTCAAGCAGAGCATCTTAACTTCATTAATATCTAACCAGCAAAAAAACTAGAGCACACAGGTAGTGTAGTTTTGCAACAAAGTTCTCCCTGGATGCAGTATTAACCCTGTTTGACTGGTGCATACATCTCCCAGCAGAAACAATCCAGCATGACAGGTATTCATCACAAATTTGCTGCACAGTGAAACTTTAACTAAATTCACAGCTATGACTGATGGGTTCTAATTAGAAGTAACTCCTCTCCAAAGCTATTTACTTGTTGTGAAAACCTCTGATTATCCACAATATCTGATTTTGAACAAAATGCTGTTATTTTCTCCTTCAGGTCTAAGTGTTATAAGAGAAGGGACTGGCTGATATTTGCTACTTTCAGACATAAAAAGACCAGACACAAAGTGCTAAATCTGATTTAAGGGCATTCTTAACTTATATTTTATTTTTGTTTACAACACATGTTTAGAAGCATGTTAGTTCAAAAATGGAGTTCTGATAATAGGAATGATCATCCATAACCAAATTTTTATTTCCTTCCTAGAAAACAGGAAGAATTGCAGTTCTTCCATAAAACAGTAATTGAAACAGAAACAAAGCCAAAACCCCCTCTCCTCTCCTATACAGCCTGAGAAATGCAATATAATGAACCAGATTAATATCCATACAGATATTTACAATATCTTTAACTTCCTAATATTTTCTCAATTTGTGGCAAACTTCGAGCTCAGAAAACATAGTTCAGAATTGCTTATATTTAATAAAGCAAACTCTAAGACTGAACAGGATCACACAGTGGAAAGGATTAGACAATCTTAAATTTAGATCATGCTCCCCAAGTTGCTTATAATAATTTATGGCTGAAGGTAATAAGTAGATATTCTTTCATCATACTTGAGTTTCCAAGAGACAAGGATTTGTCCTCCTTGTAAACATTAGATACTTTTTTCTATCCTTTTCTGTCAAAACCAGTTTTAACCAAAACCTCCTGTAGCTGTCAAAACACAAAGTGAAAAAAAGGCTTGTCCAAGCATAAGTGTCTGTCTTCTCAGCTTGAAAGGATCTCCATTAAAACTGTGAAATTATAACCACTTCACAGCTAGACATCCACTTTTAAAACAACTGTTACTACTTCTCACTAATGCTAATTGCTGTTGCAAAATATTCTGAATTATTTACATGCTGCTCACACAACAAAAAGCAACACATTTCTAAAAYGCAGGTATATGAATGCTCTTCACCACCACAAGGAAAAGAGAGAAGAGAGGCAAAACCCCTAGTCACTAATCAGTTTCTTCTGTTTTCACAGAAGAGACAGAAGGTTGGAAGAGACCTTCAAGATCATAGAGTCCAACCCATGCCCTAACAACTCAACTAAACCATGGCACCAAGTACCACATCCAGACTTTTTTCAAACACATCCAGTGATGGTGATGCCACCACCTCCCTGGTTCTCCAACTCCAGTTCTTTATCACTCTTTCTATAAAAATTTTTTCCTAATATCCAACCCTTGGTGCATCTTAAGACTGTGTCCTCTGATTCGGTCAGTTGCTGCCTGGTGAAAGAGACCAACCCCCAGCTGACTACAACCACCTTTCAGGGAGTTGTAGAGAGTGATCAGGCCACTCCGAGTCTCCTTTTCTCCAGGCTAAACACCCTCAGCTCCCTCAGCTGTTTCTCATAGGGCTCGGGTTCCAAGACTCTCACCAGCCTTGCTGCCCTCCTCTGGACATGTTCAAGAAGCGTCTCAATGTCCTTCCTAAACTGAGGGGCCCAGAACTGRACACAGTACTCCATTTGGACACTGTAGCCATTAACTACAACTCTCTGGATGCTGACATCCAGCCAGTTCCTTATCCATCAAACAGTCTATCCACCAAGCCCACTTTCTCTTACTTCTAGGCTGACTAGAGAAGAAAGACTTGGTTGCTGCCTCTCTAGTAATGAAAAGTTCAGTTTTTCATCCAGCATAGATTATTTTAAGACATTTGGAATTTGAAGAATAAGGACATATGCATKATTTTTAAAATCTGTGCTTATATCCTAGTGTAATTTTTCCTGTGCCATCTCCTACAGATGTTTAGCTAAACCAGTTTGCTCTCTAAGACCAGTGTCTTAGTTTTCTAAGACACTCATGCTCATTTGCAGAAGGTAATTGCTTGCCTTCACATAAAAGAAGTCTTTAAATAAACCAGGAAAAAAAGGGCAACATGGTTAAATAGTAAAGTCAAGGAAACTCTCTGAAATAAAATGATAYACTTGAGAAAATCAGTAGTAATAATCAAAGGGATGGGGAGGAGTGGGAGGGACCATAAACTCTGGCTGGCAACGTATGTGCAGAAGACAGTGCAATCAAGTTTGAGAAACAAACAGGAGAAAGCATGAAAATCAGTGCTTTTCAGAAGAGGGAAGGAATTGCAAATATACTAAAGTGCTTGTCCCAGACAACCAGCACTTACAGGAGGACTCATAGGAAATAAGGCYCTACAGAAAAAGACACACACACACTCCCTCACATCCTTTTTTATTTTTTTTTAATCTATACACTAAGGAAAAACTGATCCCACACCAGAATCYTCCTGAAGTGTGTTTACAATAAGGTAAATAACAAGCACACAATGTAAAAAATAACAAAGTATTAGAACAGAACTCCAGAATGCATGACTTGGTAGCTATGATTCGTGAATTCTCATTTAAAACAGCCTCAAACTTATACCTCTGAAAGACAGGAAAAGCAACATGAATTTCTGACAGGGGTYCAAGGGGAGAATCACAAAACAATGCATCAGATAGGTTAAATGTTAAAAAATAGCATAAATTACTTCAAATAAATGTATTAGTGAGGACACAGAGAATTCCGTGCAGCTGTTGTAAGGAAAGGTAACATCTCAGTATATTGTTCTTCTCTGAAAGATTCCAGGAGCACTGTGAGAAATCACTGATATAATACCAACTGGACCACCAAAACACACTTATCAAAGATCTCTCACAAAAGGCTCCCAAGAAACTAAGCTGTCCTAAACAGGCCCTTGCATGACAAATAACCCAAACAATTAGTCCTTAAATACAGGCAGCAAACAATCTGAATAAACAGTCAATTGGTGCATGATGCAAAGGGAAGTCCCAACAGAACCCACTTGTGCCGGCTGTCACCTGTATTCCGGTTAGGACAAAGTTAGACTGTCAAAAGTTGGAGAGAAACATTGGTGACACTACCAAGTAGTAAGTACACAGGAAGTAGTGGACACTGGCTTTGAAGCTAGCTATTGCCATTTTGCCATTCAGCAGAGATCTGCTGATCCATGAGAGATTGCATGGAAGATATCAACTCAAGAGTAAACCAGAAAAATCTCAGTAGTAAATGCAGTAAATGGACATTTGGATCTACATTATTTAGGCAACAGTACTAACCTACAGGGCACTCTCAACTGTACAATCTCCAAGGCTGGCATGAAATCATCAGGGATAACTAAAACCGTGGAGAAGCTTTCAAGTGAAGAACAAAGGCTCTTCAGCTGGCAAACAGGATTACTAGAGAGCCATGTCAATACAACCTCAGTACTGAAGATCAACTGGGAAGGATCTCCTCACCCAAGGAGCACACCACATGAGATGAGCAGGGAGTAAGCAATAGTCCAGTTGATGGATGTGGTTCCAAACTGCCCAGTGTGGCTGTCCTTAGCCTGTCAGGGCAGCTCTGGCATGCCTCAGAGGGAATTGACTCAGAATGTAAACTGTCACCATGAGCTAGCTAAGTCTGTGCCCTGATACCATAATGAAACCCACCCACTCTTTTAAATAACTGTATAAATTACAGTCAGCTAYCTGTATGATAGTATAAAATGTAGCTCTCTATTTAAAAGGTCTTATTCAAATGAAGTTCGAGCCTTATCACATCAAGCAGCTGCATTTTTTCACAGTAGAAATACAATTCATTTCAGAGGGTCAAAAGTGAAACACTGTAATCTTCAAGTGCCAGGTAAAACCATAAGTTTCAGAYGTTTTGAAACAGACTAGTTCACATTTACAAGCTGGAAGAAAAAAGAAAGGGAGCAGACAGAAACCCATATGTAAACTTAAAAAGTAACACTTTAGAGCTGAACTACCATATGATTACGAAAAAAAATCTTCCATTTACTAGCCACTTACTGCTTTTCTGGATATACATCAACCCATATGAAACATTTGCTCAAAGGCAAAACCCGATCAGTATCCTTAAATGTCTGATTACTACTAAAAGATATTTGAATACCAACTTAAACTATTTTTTTCTAGTTATTTTCCTAAGTTTCATGTTGTAGATTTGCAGTGAAAGTATTTGCACCATTTCTTATATGAAAACCCAGTAAGTACAGACATTTSCTGTTGAAATCTGAGGCATTGCTGTGGAAAGCACCACAGTGTGTGGAGTCTCTTTTTAAAATATGCATTGAGAATTTCTCTCCAAACACTGAACATTTATCACCTGTTGATGATGTACATACATAATAAAACTTAATTTTAAAACCACCTTACGAGTTGATGGATCAATTTATTTTTCCTATTCATATAGTAACTGATTTTGCAGCAGAAAAGAGAATATGCTGATCTCGATCAATCCAAAATTTATCTCCCATCTATCCTACCATCTAGAGAGAAGAAACAGTCTCCTTATGTTTGCCCAGAAAAGAGCACTGCTCCAGTGACTCACGTATTCACCCAAGAGTCACTCTGACACAGAGACTCTCCTAAGCAGTCACCACAACAAACACAACATCTGGGAGAATGCTGCTTAAGTCAAGGTGKAGTGCCTTAAAATAAACTGAAAGGTTAAACCCTGATTAAAAAAAAAAAMCAAMCAACAATGAAACTGCAAATATACATCAAAATTTACACAAAGCTTTGTTTTGTACTGTCCGTTCTTGAACTATGGCACATTACTCAGAAAATTAAAGATGAAACATTTCCTGTCTAAATGCAGATGGCATTAACATACAAGAACAAAGAAGGAACAAAGACTAAAATTCTACAGAATGGGGAGGGGGAGAACAAGAGGGGATGAGGCAAGAGTTACACAATCAATGACAAGTTACAAGGAGTCTGACTGGYAAGGTAAACCATTTTCAAACTGTTAGCTCAGGTTCTGAAAAAACAAGTGTTAATTATTTAAGTTAGAAAGAGCATTAATGCATGATTCYCGTATGATCTTTTGGGAGTAATTTTATTTTCCTCTGGGAGAAAAAGCAAAGCCAAAGCTAAGAGAATACTTTCAAGTTGCTGTAAAAATGCCAGTGTTTTTTTCAAGACAGCACAGTGAACAGTAGCATACATTTGATTTCGATATCAATGAACATTTAAAGATTTGTCACTTTCTTCTAGGAACCTGAGGACAAGACTATTCTCCGTGCTTCAAGCATTCTAGATGACTGAACATGCTCAGCTCCAAACACACTGCCAACAATACAGGAAACTACAAAATACAAATGAACATTAATMTTCCCAACCCATTTAAGCTAAAGAAAACACCAGATAAAATTTACAGTGAATTTGTGGGGGGAAGTTGTTTCATTGGTTTCCTGTATGATGATTCCATCCAACCATGTCCTACACACGCTGGCATTTTCATAATTAGGTGGGGCACAATCAATCAACTTTTCGTAGAAATATGCATTTTTAATTAAATGCTGAATATAAACCACAGGAAAACCTTACAGGGAAGACCTCAATCTGAATGGCACCTCAGGGACAAAGTGAGTCAACAGAGATATATACTTGCTACAAATCCTAATCTGTCTCAATGAAAGCAATTCCTAGGGTCATGTTCTTGCAATGTAAGGATCAGATGACAGCCAAATGTCCATGTAAAGCACATAACAGCTTATTACACAGATAGCATTAGAAGTCTTAATATGATCAAAGTAATAATGCTAAAAGTGGTTTCTAAGACTTTATCTTTCCTACAGAAATGCACATCTATGTATCAGGACCAGGCMAGCAAGTAAAGCTAGTTAATTATATTCACAATTCTGTATTTTCCTCTATCTGATAAAACAGTATTATTATTTGTACAGCAAAAAGTAATAATGGGGAGAGCTAAGACACTACATACAAGGCAATATTCCAGTGTACACAAAGGTTAACAGCATTGTTAATACTCATTTTCCCCAATACAATTTTAAATAAACCAAGYCCTCTTTCCAAATTTTGGGAAAAAAAATACAGGCTTCCTTGAAGATCTAATGAGCTATATAAAGTACATGTTGGGATTAGGGGAAAATGCAAAAGATCAGGTTGATGCTATAAATAAAGCAGTGAATTTCTACTCTATATTTTTCTCTCTAATTCTGTTAAGAAAAGTAGTCTTCAATAGAATCCCTACTGAAAGTCAGGGAATTTATCAGCATATTTCAGAYTTTCATCATTCATTATCGCAAACAATATTTTTATCATTGCAATCATAATTAAAGAAGTACTTAAAGTGAAATCTACTGTAAATACCCATAAAAAGCAAACTCTACTGCACACAGCTGTACTGTACTACAGGCTGCTAAGCTACAGCTCAAAGCTTCTCAAGTGAAGACCAGACATCATGCACATGAGCTTACACCCCCCCRAGGATGGGCAGTCACTTACACAGCAAGTTACTACACACATCCATGGAAGATATGGCACACTGCAGTTCTGCAAAGCCCAGAACTTAATTCCAGCATCTTTCAGTGCTCTTATTCAATAAGCAAAAGAGCCAGACAGCTGYTCCTGTACCAAAATTTTGAATAAAAAAGAGAAAGCAGTACTAACTTTATTAAAACTTAAAAAGCTTCATAAATAATATATCTCTTTTTTTATACCTCTGCCACATCCTATAAATACAAGAAGAGTGGCTAGGAAATAATTTTTCATAAGATTTTGCCATATAATTTTAAAAGGCTTGAAAGCTGTGAACAACTCTAGTCTCATGAGATACAAAGGAACAGATATTCACAGAGACAAATCTCTGTAACACTGATACAGCAGCTAAGGGAATAAACATTTTGATGCTGATACACCAGGASTCAGCCCATCTCTTAAGTATGAGATAATGACCAGTGTGAGGGATATCAGTTACAAATCTCTCTACAGAAACATTTTTAAAGTTTTCTCCGCCTGTTACCAGGACACAACATTAAAAAGACATCAAGTAATGACATGGCATTAACCTGACATCATATATACTAAMAAGTATCTGCAATTTCAATGCAGAAAACCCAAAATAAATACTTAGAAGTCAAGCCAAATTTTCTTTCATATTTCAACAGCATTAAAATAAATCMAATTGGAAATACAGAAACAGTCACTGAATTGCTTACTAAATATTAATATCAACACACAGTAGAGAACAAGAAAAGAGTATTGTCATTTATTGCTTAAAAAAAAAAAGAGAGAGAGAGAGCTTCTAAGTACTCTTGCTACAGTCTGCTTTGTACAAATATGAACATAAAACTGGAATTTAAAGAAACCACCTGGATTTGGCTCCACTTTCCTGAACTCCACACAACTGCAAAACAGATGCTTACTTCAGATAGTCTCTAGAACATGCTCCACTTGCTCTTGGCCATTTTTAAGTCATCAAATACAATTCCCCTTTTTCTTTCCAGAGTAACTTGGAGTGTTTGCTGCATGGGGACAAAAAGCTTAGAAAGACCTAAATGGASCAAATGAAATAGGCAGGTGAGAGTGAGCACTTCACCAATGCCTGAACTCCCAATAACAGAAAGGAAGGATTGACAAAAAATCCAGGTAAGAGTATCACACAAGAAAACAAGGAAAAAAATGGAAGCATTTCACTTCAAGCAATTTTCTCATCTTTCCTGCCATATGTCTAATTTCCATCACTAACATTTTATCATTATTATATACCTAGTTCTTGATCAAGAGGAAAATGGATCAGCTTCTGTCACAATTTCAGTCTTCACAGATTTCCAGATGTGAGCCWGGGGGCTGTCCACACTGGAGAAGTACCCTCTGTCCTTGTTCCAATGCACTAGTTTGTTAAAGTATGGCATAACACAGAGTTAAATCCTAAGAGAAACCTAACTACAATCATATCTCTACAATTCTGAGATTTGAAATATAGGAACAGATCTTAAACATTTTGAAAATCAGACTCACACATTTTCTCTGCCAACTGTTTTTAGAACTCATAACAAAAACTGTCTTGTTGTGTTGATTTCAAAATATCTCCTTGGATATAGTTTAAAACCCCTGCATTCACAATGAAAACTTAATGATTCAAAATTTTTTTTAAAATGTAATCACAGTTTGTACTGGACTGGATTTCTCCAACCAATACACTTGTCATATAAATGATCTTAATTTCCTGTTAAATGCTTAAATGCTCCACTTCACTCTTGTGAAAATTAAGAAGCAAGTGGTTACTACTACATATCTGGTAACAAGTTACGAAGATCAACATGTTATCTCAAGCTATTCACTTTCATGTGAACTAGCTTTGTTTTTTCATACATATGGGAAGATTTGGTATTCTGAAAGACTTAGATTTGATTTGATCAGGTCTTTCCACTGGTTTCAAACAATCTGGTTAATATATTCTAAGCTCTTCCCCTCTGAAAAAGCCAAATACATKTATAAGTATGATTATTTCTCTTTTTAAAGCTGCAATCACATCACTAGCAAAATATTAGAATTGTATTTTTATCTATCATACTGATTTCTAAATTATGCACTGAGAGCTCCATAAAGTCCCGCTACAAGGCTAACATTTTTAAACCAAAAGTTTTATAGTGAGAACAATTTACAGTATTTTGCACTGTACAGAAAAAATAAACTATAGAATAAGAGAGGTGGAAAGCAAAGAATGCACATAATTAATTCTACTTAGGTTTTTGAAAGTAACTAATAAATACTGAAGATGGAGAACCAAAAAAAAAAAGTATGGAAACCTTTACCACTCAACTCTAAGCTAATTATTTGGAAACACTGAGCCCTAGACTGAACCATTCAAGATGATGGATCTTCTAAATTACCTTTCCCAAAAATGCAAGCTATTTCAATAATAAATTTCAATTCAAATACATAAGACAGCTATTTATTTCCTCTCATAAACGCAGTGCACCCTGTTCAGCTGTTATATTTTTTTATAAAGCACTATTTACTTCACTCTTTCAAAACTAATGTTTTAAACAGTATCTTATAATAAAGAAGCTCAACGCTACAAAAATAGGCAGCTTCAACCTTTCRGGTGTTGCTACCCTCCACTCCTTTACTGCTTAGCCACCATCCACCCAAACCACCATTCCTTGCTCCTGGATCTTAGCTTGGCCACCCTTCTTTGGGGCACATCTTCTTTTGTGCCTTCATTTTAAMTGGGAACCAGAACACTCTCCGCCAACCCTCAAAACTATCAACAGCAAACACATTAACAAAGTTGCCAAGCCTCATTTTCCACACATGTAGTTTAGTAAACTAAACACAGGCATTATATTTCTGAATGTCAAAGCATCAGCCACCCACTCATATAACCAAGGACAGGAGAAAAGAACAACCTCATGCAATCAAAGGCTGTACCCAGTAAAACCAGCTAAGTTATGTAGGCAAACTCTGGCAAAAAGAAGTGGAAGCAAAGTAAGTTGTTGTATATCCATAGTAATCACCTTTGTACAAATGCTAGCTCACTTCCCAAAAGCCTAACAGCAGAAACAGCAGGCTATTACAAGAAATATGCATTTCTAGTAGGGGTAAATCTGATAACGAGAGGGTCACGGTGACAATGCACTCATTTCTTCTTACTTCCTCCAAATGTTAACATTTTTAATTCTATTTATAAAAATGCCTCCTTGCCTACATGTGGCAAGAACAGGTAAAATAAATACTAGTACAGCAGTATCTGGACATTGTGGTTTTGCCTCAAAGAACATGTACCCTAAAGTGAAGAAGCAGCTCCTGAATAAGGTTAATAAAATTACCTACCCAACTACTGCTGTTGTCAGTGCTCCCTGAGAAATACCGCAGAAAGTAGCTCCAAAGAAGTGAAAAAAGGGAAGAATAGAAATACACATGCAACTTACGAAAAGTTCCAAACAGGAACAAGGACTAATATTATTTGGAACTTTTTTCAAAAGTTGTTTTTGTTTTTGAACTTTCAAAGCCAAGCTCACTGAACTCTGGCTACGCATAGGAACAGCCAATTATGCACCTCTGTCCCGGGACTCACAATGGAATTACACCAGTGGCTGCTGAGCCATGACTGTGGGCTATAACCAAGGCTGAAGGAGCCATTCAGGATGAATTTTTTTGGTGGCTGTCCAGAGGTAAAATGATGAATCAATTTTACAGACAAGAAAATAGAAGACCTCTTCCTAAGTGAAAAACCATTCTTATGGGAGTAATTTACATACCTTAAACCTGCCTTACCAAAAAGTTTTGTTCTAAATGGCTTTTTTCCTGTAAAAAAGCCATCTGGATTACCAGACTCCACTTCTACAACTGCCATAGGAAAACAGACTGTTGGTCACAGAATGGTTTGGGTTGGAAGAGAATTTAAAGGAYATCTAGTTCTAACCTCCCTGCTATGGGCAGGGACATTTTCCACTAACCCAAGTTGCTTTAAATCCCATCCAACTTAGCCTGTAACACTTCCAAGGATGGGGCACGGCTCAAATAGTGGCATATTCAAACAAGACTAGTTAAGATAATTTTAAGTACTCTGTCAAAGACTGTAGCCCCAGGTATAATCTTAGTAAGCAGGTGACAATCAAAGGATCTGAAGTTCAGAAGGGCATTTGTTTTAAACTGCAATATGGCTCGCTGCCCTCTAAACGAGTAGCAAGTAGGATCAATACTTGTAACAATCCAGTTACAACTCCAGAGAGTTTGCAGAATCTGGAGAGCTACACAACTGCTCCAGGCTCACAAGGATCTGATCTAGATCACAGTTTAAGAACAAATTTAAAGTCTATGTATCTAAGACTGAAAACCTATCAATGTCYGTCCTATACTATTTCACTAAAGAAATAAGGTTCTTCAGCAAGACATGCACAAAAATAAAACCAAACCCTAACATTTTGGGCCTTTAACACACACTTGAGCATGAGCATGTCTTTACAAGGCCACAAGTCAAGGTTCTGTGGCCAATGAAAATCAAAGGTCAGATCACTCTTTGAAAGTGTGATATTAAAACTGCAAATATTTATTCAGCACACATGGAGACATTTAACCAGGTGAACATCAATTTAATATTTACTGTATCTTGAAGAGAAAAGGACTTTCTTTCCCTACACTCTTAAAAAAAATTGTTGAGAGCCAGCAAAGTTCAATTCTTGCTGGGAAACAACAGAGTAAAATACTTACATTTCACTGATACTGCTCCTAATGCTCCTGACAGTAAACAGGAAACTAACAAATTCTTGTTAGTTTGCAACATATTTTGTTGCATCTTAAGGGAATTCGTGTGAATATGCATGCTTTTTTTTTTGAGAAACACGACAGGATTATACAGCCAACTAAAACAGAAGACATTTTTCACATCCACCCCAGAGGTTATGAATGAAACACAGAAACAACTTTTCAAATGTATGAATGTCTACATGCAGATACACGTATCACTTTTTCTTTTGACAAAAGACAAAAGTAAACCAGAAGCTCACATCCCAATTTGCTACAATAAAATTTACAAGTATCTGACCATAAATGGGGCAGCGGATAAACAAAAAAGAAGAAAGCATTAAACTTATCACAGCTGCTAAGTCCTTCATACAGCAGAGGATATGAAAGAAGGCAGTACTCTAAAATATAGTGACAGAGAAAACAGGTACAGGTTTTGCCATTGTCACAGCAGCTAGGAAAAAAACCCTGCAGATGTTTCAGGTGCTTCAGTCAACATGAAACATGCAGCAGAATACAAGAAACAGGTAGTAGCTTATGTGTCTTCTCACTGATTCTCAATATAACTACTAGTATCTACTTTTAGTAATCAAAGCCCTGGCTGCTCATTTTATAGAGAATCCCTTTTTTCCCCACTTTCTCCAGCTATTCAGCATCAATCTCTATTTAGCATCTCCATGAGGCATACCATTTAGCATTTTTTAGCATCAACTGGCATTCTTTCACGAAAAACCCGCCTCGTTGACTTAGAATACGCCATTTAAACAGTCTGAAATAGAATATTTAGTTAAGCCTTCTGTACTTTTATGCACCCATACTCCAATGCTCAGTATTTAAAATGTGGGTCATTTCCAAGTCTCACATTTCTGAAATTGTAGCCGACTGAACTGTTCCTCAGTGACCCTCAAAATACACCTTCCAAAGAATTGTCATGATAAAGGTGGACAACATAAAATGAAGTACAAATGAAGTATAGAGACAACAGCATTACCAGTAAATGATCAGTGTCTGCCACATCTCTACCACTGACCAATTTCAGAATGACAAGTGAACCCAAAAGCAGCAACAGCCACTAAATGCATCATCTTACTCGACTCTCAAAAGCATTATGCACAAGAAAAGCTCAGTGTATTTTATGATGAACTGTGCAAAGAGAACCATTTTCATTGTCAATAACGGCTCAACACCAACCTAGCAATGCTGCAGAAGTTTAAATTATGACTCTCAAACCCTAGAAAGGGTACAGCAACCACTCTTTAAACAAACAGTAATCACTACCTTAACCTTACAGCACTTTATGTGCATCCCACTTTAAGATGGCAGATATTCCAGGTCTCTGTGATAACACTTAAGTTTTCTATTTAATTCCCTTGTACACGAAAGTATCAGCACCCAACTGCATAGACAAGAGAAACTGAGCTTTTCATACAAGTGAACAAGGTATTTGTGAAAGGAATCAGAAGACACAAGACTTTCTTGCTCCTGAGTTTCAAGGGACCAACTTCACCTTATTCTATTTTACCCTTTTAAAAAATATATAATTGTCCTTTTCTCAATTGCCTCTCCAATGCCATAATATACTGCATTGCATGACAAATACAAATACAGCTGAAATTCATGGCACTGGATGATAACAACTATTGTGCACTGGATTCAGCAATGTAAATTCCAAATCTAGATATGCTATCTAACTCTCCTGATTTTACCACTACTAACCTTCTAAATGGCTGTAAATCAAAGATGCAAGTACCAGTCTCAGCTACTCAAAATGAAAACAGTATTCAATGATTTGACCAAAGCATGCATAGCTTATGCAGGAGCTATTTTTTCTTTTTTTTAAAGAGAATGCAAAACCAAAAACATCAGTAAACATCATCAACAGCAAGACTTGATGAAGCTCATACATGATGAGATGTGTGCCTGTATGTGAGTAAAGATATTGACAAACTTTAAATTATTAGAAATGCTATGTTTAATTGAACCAGATCAGTGAATTACTATTGCAATTTTTAAAGAAATAAATATCTAAGTTGAATTAGCTCTGTCTTCTCAAGATTTCTATTATTTAATTCTTACAGATGCAGTTAGTATGGCTAAACAAAGCATAACTTCAAATATTCAGTTTGTGCTGTACTTAAAAATGAATTTGTGATCTCCATTCTCCCTAAAATAAATTACAATCCTGTGACTATTTACGTGACTGTAAAACTATTCACATTTATTCTACACGTTAACATAGAAATAAATTTTAAAATAATTAAATATGTCTTAGAATTAAAACATCCATTACTCTTCTTTTCCCACATAGTCTTCACATTACAAAGTGAAAAATAATTTGGCTTGCTACTGCAAAAAGGACAAGTATTGCAAGAAAACTCTGTGGAGTATAGCACTCAAAATCAACTTCAAGACCAGTACCTGAAAGCAACGTGACAATGGCCAGCTAGAGTTGATGATGACAGCAGGACTTTAACACTGAGCCGACTATGTAACGAATACTGAGTTTTAATTATATACACCTGCAATTAAATCATTGTCATCTAAGCACTTGAACTGTGAGGAYACACATGCTTGCCTCTAGTCCATTTCAATTCCTCTTTAACAAAATACATTTTATAGAACATATAGAGAATTTCAAATACTTGACTCATTTTCTTCTGTCAGGACCTGTTCTTGAATATGATTTTGTGCTTTTCCGAAAAATCTCAGAGCCTAAACTGAGGCCTGGAGGAAAATGGCTCTGCAGTGGTAAGCCTTTGTGGTGCCAACTGCAGCAAATGATAAACTCTGTGGTATAAAACATTGCTAATTACCTCAACACTATACTAAGTCAGTCATATATTATTCCAATTTTCAGTTGCCAAGAAGTTTTAATCAAATAGTAAAATGTCAACCATTACATGAAAACAATACTGAGCATGTTTTGTTCAGGAGCTTGACTACTCCTCAGCTTTAAATTTACCTTTCCCAAGACTTGAAATGTTAGGGCTAATTTTGTATGTACAACTAGGTACAGCACAGACAGCACTACCAGACATTGAAGAGCTTTCCACAACAGCCACCATTATTTCCAGTAGTTACTGTTCAAATAAACTCGAAATTCTTCTTTCTAATCAAATTAATGACAAGCCCATTTTAAGCACTTCAATCCTGACTGCCATATAGGATAGTCACAATACAAGGTATTTCTCAGCTCACATACGATTCTGGAGTTAGCTATACTCCCTAGATGGAAGCAGCCTTTATTTTAGCTTCACTGCAGAATCCAAACACAACTCCTTCCTTTAAAAAAACCAAACAAAAAAAGTCAACCTGCAAACTTGAGTGTTTAAATGCAGTGAAATGCTCCTTCTAAAGTGTCATCTGGTTTTCAGCAGTAAGTTACATAAACTGTTGTAAAATCATTAACTGAATGCAAACGGCATAAGAAAAAGTACGTTAAAAGTTTTTATACAATTTATTCTGTCCCATCTGCTGCYAAATTTAATTTACATCTATATTAAGCCAAAAAACTCTAAAACAGGACTCAGACGTCAGTTCTGGAGTTTAACATGACCTTAAAACATAATATAAACAAAGAACGGGATTTAACAAGTAATATTTACAACCAATATTTTGTACATGAATCAAAACCATTTAGGAACAGCAATAAACAGACCCATACACTTTAGCTAATTCAAATATTTAGTGATCATTTCACAGTTCTAAATTGTGTGTGCAAAGTGTGTATAGGCAAATTCAACCAGAGAAAATGACAGAAAGTTAAATTCAAGTTCAGTTCTGCACTGGGTACAGAGGTGTTAAGAGTGGCTAGCAAYGACACTTGGGATTCTTTAACTGTAGCAAGTCTGGTACCATTTACTTCCAGGATCAGGGTTTGTTTAGTCATGGCATGTTTAAAACCTTCCCATCATTGTAGCCCAGCATTCAAATACAGAGGTTAAATCAGACATACTGTCTATTTATACCACAGCAGATAAGTTGGTTAAAATGACACYGTCAGATCTGCATTTTCTTTTCCAACAACCTACTGTCTACCATTTTTAAGCATTTAGAAAATCTAAGGCATAATCTTAAGCTCTCCTCTTCAGCACAGCTGTCACCTTAAGTCTCAGACTTATTTTTACAATACTTATACCCAAGTGCTCAGCAGGTCACTCAGAAGCTGTTTTTCAACATGAAGAGGAAGACTTCTGCTCCTACTGATAGGTATATAGCAGGAAAATGTTCTGAACAACTTATGTTCTTCTGTTTTTTTGACCAGATTCTTCCTTTTCTCTGCATAATATAGCACATGTGCCAATCAAGTAATATAGGAATAAAATTTTATAGTGTTTATTTTCTTCTAGTGGCCACAATGTGCTTATTATGCTACTTAAGAATTCAAATTGCATAAAGTGCAAYATCTAGAACTGCACATCTAGGTTAGAGCTGTACAACTGTTACTGGAGAGTACTTGCTCATTTTAGAAATCTATCTTACTGTGCTTGTAGAAATAACAACATGGTTGTCACACTGTTCCACCACAGGTCAAATGAAACAGCATTACTTAAAACTATTAAAACTGTACTAAATCCCTGCTGGGACTAGTGAGAGGGCAACTGGGAGCTTCAGTGCGTGAGCAGTCTCTGGAAGTATACATTGTAACAAATGCTGATACTATCTAAGGTCAACATAAGCTAAAAACTTCATTGTAAAATGTAGGACTCGGTAAGAAAATTATGTRTTTGTTTTTCTTGCTCGTACATTAYCTTCAAAATACAAATTATACTYTCATAATGACAGAAACAAAGCAGAGTTGCCACAAGAACCATCTTGCAATAAAATAAACATTGGCTCTCAGCACAAAAGAGAAGCCAGGTGCAATACGAACACCTCAGCCTATATGTATGTATGTATGTGTTCTTGGGTTCCATAGYCTGCTCTCTGCACAGTGCTTCAGTGCAGGATCTGAGCTCTGTGCAGCATGTAGGGAATGTCTGCTTCCTTCCTGACCACTGCGACTATACGACTCTCAAACACGGAGACGAACCTCCAGTGCCTTTGTATTCCTTTCCCCAGATTTAAAGCTTAGCAGCACGAGGTGTTAAAAGTGCGCGCTGGCGAGGTTCGGACACACATGCGAGGAGGAAGAGGCTGGCAGGAGAGAYGAGGGAAGGCGTGGAAGGGCACAGTCCCCGTGCCCGGCGAGCCTGGACCCCCCCGCCGCCCAGCGCAGCCTCCTCGACCGCTGCGCGAAGTTGGCCGGGCATCACCCGCCCCAGCGCAGGCCAGGCGCAGGGAAGAGACCTCCTTCTCCTCCTCCTCCTCGGTCTCCTCACTCGTCCTCCTCTTCCTCCAGCCCGCCGCCAGATCTATTCTTCCCCTTCAGCCGCCCCCAGCTTCACGGCGGAAGAAGCTTGGGGGGAGGGGGATGTCTCCATTACCCTCTCCACCCTCCCGCTTCCCAGGGACGGCGACAACGGCCCTTTCCCGCCCGACGCGGGGGGGAGCCCCGGGCYGGCCTGCGGGAGCGCTCCCGCACCCCTGGGCCCCCCGGAGCTCCCCCAGTTCCCGCAGCTTCCCCACTGCGAGGAGGGGGCAGGGAAGGCGCCGGGCCCCGGAGCCCCGCCCGCTCCCCGGCCCCGAGGAGGGGAGGCCGCCGGCAGGGGGTTACACACCTCGCTGTTAAAGGCTTTCACAGCCTCCATGTCGCGGCGGAGGCGGGAGCCGGGCGGCTTCTCTCCGCTGATGGCGGCCGGGCCGGGCCGGGGCAAGTCTCAGTCCGTGTGTGCGTGCGCTCCTCGCTCAGGGGCCGCCCGGCCTCCTCTCCATGGCGGGTGGCGCAGGGGGCGGGCGCGGGGGGACGCGGGCCCCGCTCGTTTCCGTCTCCTCCTCGCCCCGCTYCCCGCCCGGCGGCGCCGGCGTTCCCTTCCCTCTCTCCTTCCCTCCCTCCCACGCTCGGCTCCGGGCGGCCGCGCCGGCAGGAGATGGAGGAACAACGCGCGGCGGCTGCGGCGCGGGCGCCAATATGGCGGACACGCGGGGGCTCCTCGCAGTGCAGCGCCGGAGCGGCGCAGGCGGCTACAGCGCCCCCTGCCGGGCAGCGCCCGCAGCGCCGCACCGCACGGGCGCTGCTGGGATGGCGCCGCGTCCGCCCCGCCCGCTCTCCTCCCTCTCCTCCGCCTCCTGGAGCGGGCGGCAAGGAAAGGGTTACGGGAAGGAGGTGTTAAATGCCGCTGCGTTTCGTCACCGGGGGACAAATCCAGGAGTTCCTGAGGCACCCTTTTCACCGTTTCCGGATCCCCGAACCGTTCGCCGCCTCACGGCCGGGCCGCTGACCCTCCCTCTCTCYGCAGCAAGGCCCGCCGGCCAAACTGGGAACGGCGTGCCGGCTGAAAAAAGGCAGCGGGAAAAGGAATCAGCGAGGCGTAGGAGGGCAAAAAAAATTCATAATTCGATAAGCCCACAGGCAAKCAGTACTATTTATCAAGAGTAAAGGCGAAAGCCCAGGCAATCGTAATGCAAATCAGTCACAAGCCTCATTGCACTTACTGCATGAATATTACAACTCACAATTTCACACCAAAAAGTCTCCAAACCCACCGCGAGGCGTTAAGGCATTTCTGTTTGACTACCCAGGGGATCATGTCAGGTTAAGTTTTGGATAGGGCACACTTCCCCATGCCCTCAACACCATGCCAGACCGGCAGAGCACCTGCCTCTCCCTGAAGCACAAACACTTTCCTTAGCTGAGAAATCTCAGCACGAGCAGCTCTGTCAAAAGGGAGGACTTACTTCCAGGGCATAGATTTTTGTTCCCTCAAACACAAAACCACYGCATGACTCACCTTTGCCAGGAAGAGCCTCAAGGGTCTCAGAAGCACTGAAGATGAAAACTTAGGTTTGTCTTTTGTTGCTGCTTTTCCCTGCTTGGTYATGTCCTTTCAACTCTACTGACACAGTAGAGATGTGACAGTTCCCATCTGAATTGCATTCCATTATTTCCAGTCACAGCTCTAGGTCAGGCTCTGGATGTGCCTTGATGGTCTCAAAAGTGCCCCCCAGACTGGAGCCACAAAGGCTCTTTATGGACAGTGAAAATCCCTCTTCAGGCCTGAGTCAGGGTCTTCAAACTGAAGTGGGCTTTATTCAACAAACAAGGTGACGTAAATTAAGATAAAACCAACACWGGAGGGAGACCTGGAATCTTGCAGCTCCATTCGTACAGGAACAAGAGAAATTACTAAAGGAATTGGAAGTTCCTCCCATCTTACCCGCCAATAGTCTTACCTTGCTGCCGTATCAGGCCACCATGAGGGTCAGGAAACAAGAGCAAATACCCTGCTAGGATGAGAGGACTGTGTTTGTTCAGACTGAAAAAAAAAMCAGGTGGCCATGGAGTAGGAAGGACACCCAATGCCTGCAAAGTAAAATGACTGAATAAGGCTCAATGGTGTTTGATTGTTTTTAAACAACTGAATAAAATTCTTTGCAGACCTCCTACATAGCAGGAGGTAGTAGTCTTCACTTAAAGCAGGGGAGGTCCTGACACAACCCAAGCCAAAACTTTTTGGTTGTGAAGATGGCCAAGCAGTGGAGTAGGTGTTCCAGACAGGCTGTGCAGTCTCTAGCTCTTTATGAAGTTCCTTGGCATAAGGACCTTAGTAAGGTACTCAGAGGTCACAGCATGACCCTGCTTTGAGCCAGAGACTGGACYAGACAAGCTCCCCAGGTCCCTTCAAATCTGAGTGGCTCTGATATTCTATGAACTGCAGAGTTCAGTGCAAGCTTCTGGCAGCCCCTCTTCACAGGTGATTCAGGAGAAGTACACTAGGTTTATCAGGAGGGACAAGGCCTCTGTTTCTCTTTCTGGTTTTGTTTTGTTTAGGGCTTTTAAAATTTGTTTGGGGGTTTGGTTGTTTTTCTGGGTTTTTTTGTTTGTTTGGATTTTTTTTTTGGTTTTTTTTTTCCTGTGGGAGTTAAGAGTAAATAAAATATGAAGAGACAACTCTGTTCAAATTCTTGTGAAGGCTTTACAGGGTACTCATTGTACTACAAGAGAAACTGCTGTAACTATTTATCTTGTACTCCTCTGGAAAGCTTACTGAAGTACTGCAGTTACAAACAGTCCTCCAGGATCTGCTAACTTCCCTTTTAGGTGAAATTGAAGCAAGCCTAGTTTTCCCTAGCAAAATGGATGGAATTCCACACTGCAGAAACTTTTAAAATAAAGTTTTGAAATTGACTTCAAAGTGATCACAAACTCCCACTCAGTTGCTTTTCAGGAATGTTTTTTCCAGAAGCATAGAAGTTATTCCAATAAAGGAGAAACCAAAGAAGGAGGGGTAGGATTTACACTTAGAGATACATGCACAAAGCCTTGACCTCAAAAGCAGATTCTGAATTTGAAACTAAGTGGTGCTCCCTCTCCCTCCCCCACCACGCCCCATTTTAAGCTTGCTTTCTGTAGGTCTGTATTTTTACCATTGAAAATGTTGAGGTAGCAAAGCGTTTTAACAGCACTTTTTAATTCCAGCAGTAGAAAGAAGAAGAGCAGCACATTACATCCCTGATCTCAAAAGGAGCCAGCTGTCATCCAAGAATGAGAAATAGGGTACAGAATGAATACTGTAAAAAAGCATCTCAGATTATGTTTACATGGTCTAATTAAGAAAACATACAAATCATGTAACACTGAACCAGTGTTAGTGCAGAAACACTAGCTATTTTGGGGCAAGGTGGCCTTGCCCCACAAGGCTCTCCAGTTCAGTGACTCGGTATCACTTCTGACATACCAAAGCCAGGAGAGTTCTCATTGTGCTGCACAGCAGAGTAAGTTCCAGCTTCCTGCACAGCACAACCTTTCTGCAGTTCCAGTGCTCTTCACAACTGATCAAACTCATACCAGAAACATTAGTTCTGCAGATGAAATCCCACTTGCTTCCCAACATCTCAATGAAATGTGGGATTTGCAATGATGGGGCACACTTCCTGTGTCAGTACAAACAGGTTAGCAATTCTGAAAGAAAAGCAGGACTGAATACATCTTTAGTCTCCTGTTCTTTTTTTTTTCCCTGTAGAGAAGGTAAAATAGGTATGCTTGCTTTTTTCCTATTTCCGACAAGTCCAAATAGAGACTCAACAGATCAAACAAGTGTCATGCTGGCAAATGCCCTTAAAAAAGCTGTCATCCAAGTGAGCAGTTCCCTGTTTCCTCTCAGCAGAGGAAACCACATGGAAGTGTCTGGAAGGAGAACTGATGTTCCAGTTGACAGAGAGCAGAGGAAAATAGATCTGTTATTACTAACTTAGCTTCAGGTAAGAGAATGTCACTCAGTTTTCCTCATAYTAATGCCATGATTTTTTTTGAATGCACAACTACACGTCATCCTCCATGCACCATTTCTACTTCTTTTTCCTCTTCCCATTTTTACTTAACTTTTCAGTGCATTTTCAAGGATTATCTTGCATTTTTTACTGAAATTGAACTAATTTCTCCCCTCTGACCTTCTTTGCTAACTTTACCTCATCTTTCTCTTTCATTTGCATTTTCAGTCCTCTTAACCTCTATAACCATTTTAAAAGTTTAAACTGTAACAAAAAAAGTATGAAAATAAATCTTATGTTGAACTTTTCCTAAGTTTGTTACAGACATATGTTCACATAAGGAGCTCCTTTTCAAATTTTAAAAATTTCAGAGGTTGAAAGAGAACTTTTGAGTCATTTGTAACCACATGTTACTCACGAAAGTCTGACAGTTTGGAGCTCCAGTTAGTTTACTATGCAGTTCCTTCTAGTCAAGCTTGAATGACTCTTGCACTTATGCAAACATGATGGTGTCAGACTCTCTCAGCACAACAGCACAGAAACAACCTCAAAACAACTGTATTGAAAAAAGCATTTGGAGCTTTAATTTACAGGCCAGCTACTTCTCTTGGAGGCACACTCTATAAATCTCTGTTGATGTCAAAGCAAACTGCTTTAATCAGGAAAGGAGAACAAAGTCTTGGAAACTACCTTCAAGTAACATTTCTCAGACATGGCCATAGGAGGTTTGGATAACCTGATGCTAAAGCGTGCTGGCAGTACAAGTCACACCAACCGTGGCATTTCTAATAAGCTCAGCCAGAAAGCATTTACTAATGTTTTGTTATTCTGTGTGGGGTTCTAGTCCTGAAGCTTGAACTCTGTGGCATCCTGTTTATTGATTGTAGTGTACAATTACAAGGTAGAATAACCATTGTTTCCTACAGCTGCATAGTTACATTTCGTTCTGCTCCTAACAAGACAATTCTTTTAAAATGAAGGCCAGACAATGGTTTTACAGAAGCAATGCTTGTATAATTTTAATGTAACAGAAGAAGTACAAGGATAGAAAACCCACTAGATTTTAGCTTGCAAGTATCACAGAAGACATAAGAAATGTTTTATAATAAATTCCAACTACAAACATTCATTTATTGTTTAAGGGAAGCTGAAATTAGGGAATTTTTTTTTTTCAGTAGATATGTTTATAAAAACATGTTTCTACACTCAAATTGCCTTGAAGAATTCAATCTAAAGAATTCTTGATGAATTTGGTAAAAACTAAAACTTTCTAAAATATACTTAGCTGTTTCAAGGAAAACTCAGGGATGATTCATTAATAAATTTCAGACATAATAAACAGCAGAAGACTCCTTATTTGGAGTACTGCTTGTAGAGAAATAAGCAAACGTACAGTCAAAAACCTGAAGTAAGAACATTAGAGATGATCAACTGAGAACAATTTTACTTATAGAAAGCGTTTACCAGCTGGCTTTTTATATACAGGCTAACAGCAATGAGGGCAGACCATAACCAGTAATTTGGGCCATTCCCTTCCATTCTGTTACTTTTTCTCTCCTGCCACACAGCTCAAATTTCCAACTTGCAACAATAAGGCTGCAAAAGCAGAATTATTTCTCCCTTTCTGCTAAATCAGCATAACAAAACTGAGCACAATACACTAAGAGTGATTTCCATAATATCTCTTTACTGTATCTAGCAAATAACATAGGAAAATGAGCAATTTTGGTTCAAGCTTTTTTACTTTGCTTTGACCTCAACAATTTAGCTTTAGAAGATCACATTCATTATATTAAAAATCTGCAAAGACTTGAAATCAAAATTTTAGCCAATGCTTAAGATCACTTTTTTAATCAAAAAATACCACAACAAAGACAATAAAATCAGTAGGCAGATCTCCTAGGCACAGGCCTTTGCCCCAGGTATTTATGGAACTGGACACATTTTTCTGCAGTGGTTGGTCCAGACTCACCACATGCACCTGGTACTGTGATAGCTACCAAAGCCTCAGTCTGCAGAAGCCCAGAAATGGAGGAGTAGCCAAGGTTTATTTTATACTGATTGAACCTAAACATCTTCAATGTCTAATCAACTACTAATAAAAAAAAAGGCTTTCAAGGAAGATATTCCACACATATGAAATATGCCTCCCTATCACACTGACAGTTCTTTCATCACATTCAGCTGCAAAGCTTGAATTTCCCAGTTTCAGATCTTCTTTACTGTCAAGTTATGACCTCATTGCAGTCATATCATTGACACTCTTTTTTGGTCTAAAGAAATGGAGTTCTTGTGTCATCCTTTGCATTTCAATAAAGAGTAACTCCAGTTAGAAAAGTAAATCATTTCCTTACACTTTCTTCTGGTAGATCTTGGACAGTGAGACTCAGCTCATTAACAATTTACACTTCAATAGGAGAGACACCAGAAGTCCATGCTGGCACAAACTATACAGAAAGTCTGTTTTCTTTCTAAAAACATGCTCGTCACTTAGAAAAGAACAGCTCAGTCAATGAAATGCACTGGAAATGTTAAATGCAAACAAGCAGAACAGATGATTGCACATGCACACACAAGGTATAGGCCAGCACAAACATCCAAGGAATTTTAAATAACCACCACCTTACCCCGGGATGATAAGGAAAACCCTGGCAGGAACTAAAAAAATCATTAGCCACTTACAACTGTTGCAGGAGAAACTTACATAACTATGCTTTATGCATACTTGTGTGTTCCCATTTCAATGTGTTTACTGAAAATAGATACTATAATGACAATATTTGCTATTTCCACTATTAACTCTATTTTGTAATAGTATATGTTCCTGACCTGGCAGTTAGCTTTTTTTATCAACCATTAGATTACTCTCCAGATGCCCTAGAAAAGAAATTACTCTATTCAGTTATAGGTTAGGATAGGTTAGGATGGTTATAGTTAGGATAAAACAAATTTTAAAAAGTGATCTCTTGAGTGTAATGCTCAAATTCTACAGGAGGAAACATTTTCCTTCTTGAATGTTATTAGGCAACACTATCTGCATGCTTCAAGCTAGGCATGAGCACATGTTCACTAGTTTAGGTAAACCATTAGTTAGACCATCTGCAAGAATTATTGACCAGAGCTGAGTAAAAGGAATGATGGCAAATCCATTTCTACCTCCTCCAAGAATGAGACTTATCTGTGTAGGCTCACAAAGAAAATTTAAACATGTAATAAATAAAATTGCACAGAAGATATTAAAAAACAATAAAATCACAGAGTATGAAGGTCAACCATGTTGAAAGGATAGGCAGAAGAGAGTAAGCTGAATCTGCAGTGTAGCAGATGACAGCATGGCACACATGGAGCTTGGCAGGAAGAAATACACCCCCTGTGTAGGCAGAACCCTTTGTCCATTAAAGCCTAGTGGTTAATAATACCTCTTAATCCTTCACCTATCCAAAATATTCAGGAGTCCACAGACCTACACTGTTATTTCTTGGCATACAACTAGCACAAAACAGTAACAAACAAAATTATTTCTAAACTTCACCCAGGGAAGGAAATGCTCAGCACCTGAGTATACTTAATTTTAACACTTTTGAAGCTACAGTTTCCTAAAGACTGTGCTTGCCAGATCAGAAACCGTACAGAAATCACCCACCTGGTTAACCCTGACAACCACCTGCTTGTGAGCATTAAAGCCAAGGACGCCTAAGACAATATTTGGAACAGCACACTGTCACAGTGGTTGCTGGTGCCTGAATTAATGGAATTGCTGGGGATAGAGAGCAAAATGTTCATTATTGTCTCTGTAGGAACACTGGTATGGACTTCTCAGTACAGTCCAAATGCCTCTGTTTGCTTTAGCTCTGCTACAGGACAACCTGTAATCCACCTGGCCTTTTTAAGTAAATACCTTTACAAACAATGCATTGCCATGCTTGATATCCCTATGTACCTAGGATAYCCCACTCTCAACTTTCAGGCTTCTGTTGTAGACTTCCTAAGGGCATTTATTGCCAAAATGTAAGATAAGGAGGGGCATGTGGCCTGTATAGCCTTTAAATTCCATACAGAACTATGTAATACAGGTGAAACATTAATGCTACAAGGATGGAAACACTAAGAAACTTTATATAGACTTGTTATAAGACTCTCAGTGTAATAAAATATTGGTTTTTTTGTTTTTTTATTTACCAAGCAATAACGAGTAGATCTTACATTGGTCAGAAGTTATGGGCTATTCAAAAGCCCTGTACTGGCTTTCTTAAGACTTCTGTCTTCTGCCAGACTTCTTGTCTGGCAGAAATCATCCTGTCYAGTCTGATGTGTTTTACAGTGGCCACTGCCTTTAAGGGCAAGCCTTAAGAAATTAACACTGCTATMCTGTGTCTCAATTGAAAGACTGTTTTGCTACTAAAAGAACATGAACATCCAAGAACATTTGGTTATCATCAGATCTGCTCTTGATGTGAATGCATTAGTCGAAAAATGGTTCCCATTAATTCCAAATAACTCAAAAGATGCTAAATGAGGCATTCAGAAGCACAGTAGGGCACAGCAGAGAGCCAAGCTTTGGATGTGTTCGTGGAGCTTTACAGTTCAACAGCAAAGTGATGTTAACGACAGTGCTTTAAAAACACRCCTCCCCAAAATCCTCCAGAACAAAATGCAAATAGTGAAGCTTATCTCTCCAGACTAGAGCTCAGCTGCTATTATAAGCCAGGTGAGACGTCTCAGTCTTATGCTTACCTTGCAAAATCTACAGAACAAGATCATATAATTCAAAACCTCTTACACAACCAAAAACATGGTATGTGCTGGGCAGCTGGCCAGAAAACCTTAACCAAACAGTATTGAGCTTCATATGTATCTATTCAGGTATAATTTAATTGAGAAGAAACTAACCTGCAATCTGCAAAAATATCAGTCTCTTGAATGTCTAATATAAAACCACTGTAAGGATGGTACAGAGATAAATCAAATGCACGTAGTWGACAAACAGCATAAAAAACTAAAAAAGATTAATGTATTAACTTTTTCCCAAGTTTAAAAAAGTTTTCAAATGCAACCTTGTCTTGGTTTAACTGTGTTAAAATCCACGTAAGAAGATGTACTAAGATTTATTCTTGTGTCCTTCAAATGGAAGTTACTGAGAAAGTTGCTTCTGATGAGAGCTTTCCCCGAGCCACAGTTTTCCTGGCATGCTGGCGGTGTCCACCAAAAGCTTTACAGCTGCATTCCCCAAAGGGAAATTTGCACCAGCAGTWGCACTTCACAGGTTAAATGTCTGAAAATGCCCTAGCTCCTGGCTCCTGACTTTTTGGAGACACAGCCTTGTAGTCTCTTTGCAACTTTGGTTGGGAAAGAAGTATGACACAAACTTTTGATCAAAAACCACATGGAGGAGAAACAATTCTCTGTAGCTTAATCACAGTGTCATGAGCCATCAGGACCAGACGCCTCAACTCGAGCCCGGGCCTTGCTCATCCAGCACAGACCGACAGCAGAGTAACGCTGAGGGCAGCGCTAAAAGGGGAAAAGATGGTGGCGAAAGATGGTTTTGTGTTTTCGCGCTGCACTTACAGTCCTGAAGGTTTTTTCCTCCCCTTGCTGCCCCCGTGGAGGCAGACCTGCAGCCCCCGACAGCGAGCTCAGCCCTTTGCGCCCCCAACAGCGGCGCGCAGCGGGCGGTACCATAACTCATCKTTCAGGCCGGTGCTTCCAGCCGGCTGCCGGAGCCCCAGCATTTCCCGTGCCTTCCCCGGTAGGAGAGCGCCCCGGCACTGCCCGTGCCTTCCCCGGCAGGAGAGCGCCCCGGCCCCGCAGCCCCTGAGGGCCCGGCCGGCCCCGCCGCGCCGCAACGGCGCCACCTGGTGGGGCACGAAAGGAAAGCGCCTCCCTCGGGCAGCCTGGGCCATCCTCGCGTCTCTCTTTTCTTTTTTTTTTTTTAATTTTTAAAATTTTTTTAAAATTATTTTTTAGCGAAATAAGGTTCCCTTCCCTGTGCTCGGAATTCCTTGTTTCCCTGCTCACATAACCTCGCTTCACGCRTACCACTGAGGGCTTCACGCCTGCTCCCCGCGGCGCTTTGCTCCAAGCGCTTTGCAGCACAAATCTGGAAGCAGGCGAGTCCCTGCCCGCCCGCAGCTGCTGACCGGCCTCCACTCCCGGCTCCCTAAAAATCAGTGCATCCTCCCCAACAGCACGGCCTTAACAACCCACCTGAAAAGAGGTGGCTGGTTCATTAGCCAATCTTTTTTATCTCCCTCTACCATTTCCCGCTGGTGGAAGTGATTTTAAAAAACAAACAAAAAAAATCCCCACTATTCTGATAACAATCTATATTAATAAAAGATTCCCTTTACTTGCATGCTGCTATGCTATGCTAATTATATATGCCACATCAAAACCAAAGCCAGATTATTAGCATATGATTTGCACTTCAGCTATAGTTTTTGCTGATTTTTATTCAGTTTAGGTACTTGTCCCCAGTGTGCTTTGCATACTGAGAGCCATAACTTGTGAACTCAGCTTTTGCCCATCAATCACCACATTCATACAGAGCTCTGCTCAAATAAATGCGAGTGGTGAATCACCTATCTCCTCCTAGTCATTTATAGAGAAATGATACAAAGTGTAAATACATATGAAATGGGAACTTAGCAGTTTATTAGTGCCATTATAAACTCATTATTTTTCTCAATTTAATGACTCAGTTTTCTCTTTTTAAATTTTTGTTGCATTCTGAGTAAATATGGTTCAGTCACAAGCTACCTAAAGCCTAGGAAAATGACTGCCTCTTACAAAACACACAGAGGTGGGACTCCAGTCTTAATTTTGGTCTCTCAAAGCTCCTAGTTTTAAGCAGTGGTGAATCTTCAGACTTCTTTAYACAATTCTATACCCCCTGATTTAGCATCAGGTAGGTCATATTGGTAATACAATGTAACTAGGCTGAAGCTATACCTGAATAAAGTGCATTATAACCATAGGCGTAAAGTGTGTCATCTATAGCACCTGTATTTGCTTAATAGGTCTGACAATCCTGTAATTAAAATACTAATTATAATAAAGGGAACCCTGGCACTAGTCATTTCTGCCTGGTAGGTTCTCTTCAAAGGGTGGCAAATGATGATCTAAGTACAAAAATGAAAGAGAAAAACTCCAGTTCTCTCTATGCTCAATACCCAACAAGTTGTASTTGATGCTAGAAAACTGACAACAATAATCAAAGTAAAAGAAGACTCTTTAGTAACAAATGCTATGGCAGACAGCAATAAAAAGGAAACAAGCCTATGCTCCTATCCAAAAATACTCCCAAAATAATTAAGTTAACAGTTACATGTTCATGAACTAGTAAAAAGGTAATATATGGCATTTGGATCTTCTAAGCATGCTGAATAACTGTAGGTGATAATTTCTATAAGCCTGATTCCTACATTCATAGTGAAGTCAACTTTTGAAAGAGAAAAAGTACAATACATCCCTAACTCAACATGCTATTCTTATATTAGAATTCTCTCTGACAAAAAAAAAACCCCAAAACACAACAAATAAAAAAAGCATTTATTACAAAAATTTGGTCCTAATAAGTCACTACAGTAATTATTCTCAACTCTAACATCAAATTGCCTGAGTTGGTGGATCTGAGCAATCCCCTGAAGTTTTACAGAAAGGAACAAAGTGGCATCCAATTATAGGATCAGACTGCAAGACTGTAACTGATGTTGACAATTCCCTGGGATTTCTCTTCAAATCTGTTTGAAAAAAGATTGGCTAGACTTGGAACACAAGGATTCAGTCATGGGCAAAGCTTTCATGCTTCTGTTGCTAGTGAGAATAAAACAAGCAACAACTGTTCCTCTAATAAGGAAGGTACAATAAATGCTATTGTGCACAATTTCTTTATCACAAGTTAGATGTAGTCCTTAAAATTTTGGTAAGTTTCCAGTGCCATCCTTCACACAGAGTTACCTACCAAGAAATTAGTACTGAGTTTTCATCTGCTGTGACTTATTACATATTGTTCTTTTTCTAATACCTACACAACATAGGAGCTTTGAGATTTGAGGAAGACCTCCAGAAAAGGGGAAAGAAGAAAATGCTACAGAAGGAAAACAACTTCAGAAAGCAGGTTAGCACTAATTAGACTGTTGTTAAATACACACAAACCAAACCTGTTTAAAAAATCATGGTATTTAGATCACTAATTCTGCATCATTTCGGTCCAGAGACCACTTCTATGTAAGCTTTACTCCATCAAGTAGAGGAAAAAAATAGCTTGCATGCATTTTGCAGTTATTATTAACATGGCTAAATTCTATTATCTTGAAAGAGTGGTACATGTTTTTTTAGGCATCATTACTAGTAATGCACTTCCTCTCCAAAAACATGACATCCAAATTCAGAAAGTAACACCTTACATTTCCAGGTTAAAAGTCCTTACTTCACTTTAAACTATACTGTTAATGCTAGGTTTTGTGGAAAAGAGAAATACTATATTAGTTTTTCCAAGGAGGCATATAACATAATTAAATGGGGAAAAAAAAGAGATAGATTTAATCTGTCTATATCTAAGGAACATAATGAAGAGTTCCTCCTCCTGAGCAAAATGCCTGACAAAATTAAGGTATGGAGCAAATACTGCTTTAAGAATAAAAGTGTTGTTGTTTTAACGAAACATCATACACCTAAGATGTAAAGAACACATTACTGGATGATCACTCTGTTTCTGTTGGATGTCTATCCTTTTTCCTATTCTCTTATTGGGCAGTTCCCTAAAAATGCTTACCTGCAAAGCCTCAGCACTTACCTGAAAAGCCTCTCCTAGGATAGGTAAGAAAATTAATGCCCAATACTAGCAAATTTAGACCACTGTACAAGGAGTGGGATTTAGCCTAGAACACAGCAATTTTTATGATGAAGTACAGGAAACCAGGGAGGCTGCTCTGGTTGCTTCAAAGAGAGGAGCTGTAGTAGCCTGGCTCTAGAGAGATAGACACCAGAAAAATTGCAACACAGCCACATGATCATATATAAAGTTTACACAAAAAAAGAAAAATTATAAAACATACAGAAAAGCTTTTCCAGAACTGCTTTTGTATTTGAAAGCTTTAATGCCTGTATTTGAAAGATTTAATAAGGCAGCCTTTTTTCTCTGTCTTTTTGAGTGCATCCTCAGCTACATCTTTCTTCATCCAGTCTATCACAATAGTACAAAGTCTTCCTCAGTAGAAGGTAGAATAAGTGAAAGTGAGTCAGAGCTTCCTTAAGCACAAGAAACAAGAGAGGAACTCACACTCTGCCTAAGTGCTCATGAGAAAAAAAAATCCCTTTTTTTTTTATTCTACATAATTAACGTGCACAGCAGTGTTTATAGAAGACAAATGCTTGCTGCTACTTCTTAGAAGAGAACCAAGGAAAAAAAATCGACTTAGCTCTGACTTAAGACTGCCTTGAGACCCAGAGCAGATGCAGCACTTCTCTTGCCTCAGACACATGAGTTGCTAACAACAACTGCTTCTCTGAAAACACCTGAGGTACTTGAATTACTTCAGTGATGTCAGTCAGACACCTCCTTGACTGATAAGCATGGGCAGAGTTAAATCAGGAAAAAATAATTCCATCCTGATTATTTATCCCAGCCTTGGAAAGTACTAGCAAGCCCAAGTAAGCATCTTTTGGTGTACTAGTTTATAACTCTGCATGTTAAATGCTTCTTGACCTTAGTGTGGCAGACCCTTAGCCATAACTCTTGGACTCTGACTTGACACAAGGTTCAGCTTTTCCTGCCAAGGAGTTGCAATCACTGGAAGAGAGAAAAGAGCAAAATTAAGTTGCTTTTCCATTTTAGATCCYCTTGTTTTCTTGAGTTTGTGCATTTATATTGGATGGTAAACTAGTTAAACCAATTACAAATTCTGTAACAGCAAGAAGAGCTCATAATAGAGGTGTGAATGCTTTAAAAGTTCTTAAAAATTGAAACACTTCAAACTATTAGCATATTTAGATTAGAATGTTACAATTATTAAAAATAGCAGCTCTTTTTTCGTTGTAAGGAATAAATATACCGAACATTTTGCATCTCAGTTGTACTTATTATAGAGGGAAAGAAACAGTAGATTAAGTACGTAAACCCCTTTGCTTTTTGGCTTGGCATGGCTTGTCTTCTAGGTGGTAGTGTGAAAAAAACCACCTTAAAGAGGTAACTTCATCTCCTTGATGAGAATAAGATGCAGGTGACAGAAACCTACTTAAGGTAGTTTATTGAGATGGGGTGGTGCACTTATTTGAAAGGGTAAGCTATTACAAAAGGTTTTTATTACCACATGCAAGGAGGTTAGAGGGATTTGTTTGTTGTAGTCTGGGGGTGGGCAGATTTGTTTCTTTGTTTGTATCTTTTCTCTTTCCCTAAAAATTAAAATCTTGATTCTGGTGTTTTGTAGCTAAAAGTTTTTGATGTGCATGCTCCTGTTAATAAAAGATATAGATTGAAAGGTGTAATTAGTTCAGGGACAGAGGAAAGCATGCTGTGACTGTGTTGAAAAATATGTTACTCTGTAAGTTTTTCACAGAAAGAAAAGACAGTAATGCTTTGTATTATTGGTAGTCTTCCAGCTATTGTATTATTGGTAGTCTTCTATGCTGTGCTGCTGCGTGGGCTTCTTGCTCATCACTGATCAAGGTGGATGCTTTCTCTCAAAGCCTCACACAAATGAATGAAGTGGCTTAGAAAAATTGAGCATATTAGAAAAATGAACAAGGAAAGGGAAGTGCTAAGATTGTCTAGGGAAATAATTTGTATTCAAGGTAGAAAAAGAAAAAACCCTTGTGCTATTTAGTGAGCTATCTCTTGTGTAGTTTAATCAGTATGTGGCTTGTGTGACAAGTAAAAAAATTCTGATTAGTACTTTCAATTTAGATTTCTATAGGGACTTGATACAGTAGAGTAGGCTTTTATTGTAGGGTTCAGGGTTTTTAGTAGCTTGCATTGCTCAAGCTGTCTATGTGCTTTGTGTACTTATTGTGTTCTGTCATCTCTAAAAGCTGAGATGGGACTGTCTGGAGTTGTACATAATGGAAATTTAAGCCCTGAAATTTATAGTAACCTATAAGTTAAGAGGAGTAAAAAATACCTGAGAAAAACTATTTCTCCCTGACGTAAAACATAGCATCTCACATGGAATTATTGACCTATTTTCAAAGGTGGCATTGTTTTTAACCTGAGTATTATTGAATTCTAGTACCTGTGAGATAATACTGGAGTCTTGAGTTGTTTTGTCCTTTTTATTTGAAATCTCCATGAAAATAGTGAAAGTGTGATGTAGAAAGTTATTAATGTTTATATAGAGGTATCTAGTTCATTACAACATAGGAGAAGTTTAGGAAACTAGCTTAATTCAAGCAAAACTTGATATCTGTTAAAATACAGTTATAGTTCAGTTATCAATGATAATACTAAAAAAGAAGTCCTTGTTTCAATTACCTCCTTTTGGAACAGAGCTGCAGCTATATGATGAATTACATGGACACACTCCTTGTAGAGTTTGAGCTTTGTATATAGAAATTTGCAAAACAAGTGTTACTCCCTTTTCGCTGCAGATTTTTTATAGACAGGTTTGTCGTCTTGAGAGCTGGTTTCTTTTTCTCATGGAGAGAAAGCTGTCACCAAAAGATATTTTAAGAGTGGTAGGAGTTGAACACTTATTTACAAATATGTACTTTTTCTTTGGTCTCTTACAGGCTGCTCCCTGGATAGTGTTGGGTGAAGACCTCGAGTCATCAGCTTCAGGCTGGCTGGGGCAGGGACCAGTGCTCAGGTAAGGAGCAGAGGTGGCTGCTTGAGTTAGTCAGCCCTCAAGAGTTGAGGTTTTTTTGCCAAAGTCCAGCTGCCAGTGAAAACTCTATGTAATGCCTGCCTAATTTTTTCTATAGCCCTTAAGCCAGAGCACCTCCCCATCTCTTTTTCTGCCTATGCTACTGAGGGTTAGTTAAGGCAATTTACACAAAATAGGTCAGAATAGGTTTTCAGTCTTGGTTATATGGAGATCCTTATCCAATGACCCCAAAGAGAGGGTGGCTGTTACACTTGTAAATTCAGTCCATCTTAGTCTCAGTAAAACTTGCGTATTTCTTCTCTTAAAGGGCTCGCATGTAACTTCTGTTCTGTTCCTTTAAAATTAAACCAAGAAAATTCTGCTGAATAATGCTTATCTGATTGAGAAAAATGAGAGAACAGAACAAATCTTGACATGCACACTGTAAAAATCTGTTTTAGGCCTCAATAGCAGTGTATGGGTGTGCTCCAGTTTGCTTTCCCTCCTCCAATTTTGGAAGTAGATAACCATTATTTTGATTCAATGTTACTGCGTTAGATGCAAAAAGGTCCCTTGACATCACATGGCTAATTGGGGCTCCTCAGTGAATAGGATCTGGCCTTTTAGCTGTGTTCTGAATGCACTATTGACTTGCTGACAGGAAGCCCTGTGGCGATAACAAAGGAAGAAATGATTCAGCAAACACCGGAAAGCCTCCCTTGATTTYACATCTGCTGGCCCATCTATTTCCATGCTGGTGGAGCTACCTTCACATGAGTGCAGTCTCTCATTATTCAGCACTTGTTTCCTCTCTTTTTTCTTCTTTCTTTCTTTCTTTTTACTTTAAAATGTCGAATTTTCCACAGGCAGTATCAAAACCAAAATAAAACAGCTGCTAGACTGATGGAGTGTTGAAAAGTATTAAATACTGCTGGCTGTAGCAGAAAATGGATACGTGAAGACAAAGTGCTGCATTATGAATGGCAGAGTGATTTCCAAAATTAACTGAAGAAAGTCCAAGGGATAAGGGTATTGTCTTACTGAACTGCGGCAGGCCATTATGTTTCTAGTGTGACTAGACTCCAGCCCTTTAATGGCAAAATCACAAATCCTGCTTTAGATAAGTTGATTTTGGTTTGTTACTGTAACAGAGGCAGCATTCAAAGTTTAAAATGCTTTTGCTTTGTATTACAGAATCCAATGTGCCTAAACAGCTAAGAAAATACTAGGAGATTTTTTTACTTAAATAATAAAGCAATAAAAAAAGCAATAAAGCTAATTTTTCTGTTGACTCATGTTCCTTGTGAGGGTACAGTGTATACCAGCATATTTAGCTTGACTTGGAAAATTCTTTCACTGTATTTGGGCAATACATAAACCAGGGCACTTTTTTACTTATTTGGATAATTTAAAGCATCAGATGTTCTGGTCCAGATATTGGAATACAGTAAATATTAATAAGTGCATTAGTAAGTGCATACATAGTAACAGCGGTCTAACCCCAATATGTTTATTTCAAAATGTGTCACACACTGCGTTACATGTCCTTGTTTTAATGCAATTTGTGACATAGGAACCTCCAAATTACTATAGGATATCAAAGCAGTTGTCCATATGCTTTGTCATTTAATCTCTTAATTAAAGAAACAAGTCTGAGGGATCCCTGAAGTTGTTCTTTGCCCAAATTAAATCAGAGGGAAATACAATTTGCTCTGCCTGCTCATGGAGAACACTGTCTTCCTGAAGGAGCTTATCTTTTTCACGCTGTGACTTGGCTAACTCCTTGCACTGTTCCTTCTCTTCCATTTTTTCAAAGTGTCTGGGTTTTCCATGATGCTGTATGACTGCATAGTTTCTGAGGTTTTTTCTTTGTAATTTAGGCCTCTGGATTAGTTTCCCTTCTGTGAGGGGTTGTAGGAGAGGTAAGGATTGTTTGCTGAGTTTGCTTAAGGTCTGGTGTGAGATCTTTCTGAAGGCTCAGGGAAAATCCTGGCAGACAACGTCCTTTTGCAGAGCTGGTGGGGATGCAGTTTTGTGTCAGAGGCACTGGAGCCCAGCCAGCACATGGCAAATTTCTGGTTAATCCTGTCTGGGGAGAACATAAAATTCAAAATAATGAAAGAGAGTCCTAACTTTAGGTCATATCTTTGGAAAATGGTTGTAGTTACTCACCACTGTAGGATTCTGCACAGTAGGACGGAGGTGACCTGGGGAAGGACAGAAGGCAAAACACTTTCCTCCGTGGCCTGAGCAAGATGGCAATCTCTGTAAATGTTGTCAGGGTCAATATGAAATACAGTATTAAGCTGGTGTTAATCTACCAGTGACACCAGTGTCCATATACTCACTCCAAGGCAGCAGTGTCACATCCAGTTATGATCCTTAATGGGATTTTTCTGGAGAGTGCCTGTGGACCCCAAAGGCATGAGGCATTTCCCATGTGCTTTTGCTGTTTCCAGCAGAACTTTACAATTGTTTTTGGGAAGTGTTTTAGGCATGCTTTAAAATTGTCACAAGAGTTTTACAGAGGAAAATATGACTCAGGAGCACAAACCCCTTGGTAAAGGGAGTGTCAAGCTTTAATTATGACTTTCTTGCTATGTCTGAAAGGCCAATCTTATGGAAATCTGGGAATAAAAATAATCACAAAATCTTAGGGGAGGGGAGAGGGAGAGAGCATGTATTTATAGAGCAAGATGTTCCTTGTTGATACGGAATTCAGCTGTGAAAATGAAATGGGGATGTAAAGCACCATCTTTATCACATAAGAACCTTAATTTGTTATAGATATGAGAATTCTTTGACTTATCAGTGTTTCTTCATCACACCTAGCACTACCCTCATGCATTAATTGCTGTACTGTTTGTCCCATGTGCTGATATCTACAACCAAAAAAACTACAAATGCATTGTGTGTGTAAAGGTGCTTTTGTGTGGAACAAGTGTCAATATTTACTTGTAAAGGGGAGTGTATATGTAATAAAATATATATCTTGTGGTAGATATATTCATAGAATGCATATAGTTCTGTGATAGGGACATAGCTTTATAGCTATATTAATAGAGTATGTATAGACCTGTGAGCATGAAGCTCTCTGTATGTCCTTACTGCGGTTCTGCCCCCAGGAAAGGCGTGTGCGGTCTGCAGCCGGTTCTGGCCGGGGCTGAGCGCAGGCGGCTCCCGGCGCTGGGGGGCAGCGCTGGCCCGCGGCTGCCCCGCTGGGACCTCCCGCGCTGGAAAAACCCCTGGATTTGGAGTGCGAGCAGCGCGCCGAGGGGCTCCCTGAATCTGCAGGGCAGGCAAAGGCAGCCCTGGACAGATGCCCTGCCCGCTTCCCTCTCTTTTCTGTTTTAAATCCCTAATCCTCTTTGCCGTGTGCGTCCCTCCTGCGCTCAAACCTGTTAGCAGAGCGGGGGGAGCTTGTAAGCTCTGGACCGGGCTATGAGCAGTTCTGAGCCAAGCCGTCTTCACAGCCCATTTTTGCACTCATGTCTCTGCCCGTGGAATCACAGCAGTCCACTCCCTAAAAGGCCTGGAGTGTGCGGATTGCACACACGGAAAAGGAAAAGTCAGGGGGATAAGTCTGGCTGTCGTAGGCAGTAAAATCATTGTCTATGTCCAGTTGTTTATTGGAAGTGTGTCATTCCTGTATGTCTGTAGGAATACAGTGATTAGTTTTGTGTGTCTGCATGCTTCATCTTTACATGCCTAGCAGCCCAGTGAATGCTGAAGAGATCCACTACCTTCTGCTGGATTTGAAAGAGCAGTCTATAACAGGAAACTGCACGTTATGCTCTCATGGAGACATTTTTTCCCCTCATACTGCTCTTTTCCATTAATTCTAAGTGAAACTTACAGCTCTTCTCTGACTATGTGAAGTATTAGCCAAAGTGACAGAAGATGTATCCCATATAAAGRAAATTCTTGATCACCAGTGAAATGAAAGTCCATTCTAAAAAAAGCTAAATATTTAGTGAATGCTGCTCCTAACATGAACTTTTTAGCTGTCCTGGGATAAGAGGACAGCAAGCAGTACTATATGTGTTCTATAAAACTGTACAAGGCATCCAGCTTTTTTTCTGTCTCTGAGGAGGCTCCAATTCTTCAGGAAACACCATATATTTTTAAAAATTGTCTCTATCAATGATTGTCTTCATTGATGACTTTGCTTTGTGTCACTGGGAAATTATAATTTTTTCTTATCTGCTGTCTTGATGCTTTCTTTCTCAGGGAATCACATTCACTGAGTCTCTATTCACTAACAAAACATAAGGTGATTGCTTATGGACTTCATTTATCTATGTAAAGATTGCTCACAGTGCTAAGATTGCTGTGATCAAGCCATTTCTGTGTGGGTTTCTTAGGCTGAATGTAGGAAATCTTACATGATAAATAACATCTCTCATTCCTCTGAGTTTTTAAATGTAGTTCTTATCCCCAGGTGGGAAAATGATGCTGTGAATGGAGTGCATTTACTTGTTTTATTTCCTGATGGAAGAGGTATCTAGTCCTTGTTTATTTTCAGAGTATTAAAACCGCAAAACCAAGCGGTGAGTGTTTCCTTTGGTTTAGCAATAATGATAATATCTGGTTCTGATATCATGCTGTTGGATAATATTATTTCCATTTCATACATGGGGATCTGAGCACAGCAAAGTAAAATGAATTCCTGGAAAACACCCAAGAAGCACATGGCAGAAGCTGGAAAACAATCAAGTATTCTCAGTACTAGTCATCTGCTTTGTGCACAATGGCTCTCCTTCACTAAAACTGGAAGGATTTTCTTGAGAATGAGGAGGTCAAGCACTATGTGAGAGGCATTTAGAATCTAATGTAGCTTCAACTGGCTGAAAAAAGAGTACAACAATCTGCACCTTTCGAAAAGTAATTAACTTAAACATTTTACTGAAGATTATTCTATGTAAAGGGGGAAAAGAARGACTTGGAGATGAGATTTTAAAGCAAAGGAAGGAAGAAATATCAGTAAAAAAGTGAAACTGCTGTTGTTGTAACTAACCTGTTCTAAGGGTTTGTAGGCTTAATAGAACTAACCTATTAAGGCTTCCATGGCCTATTTAAAGAACACAAAGGTCAGGCTAAGATACATTTTATGGGTACTTTCAGTTCCATATTTTCATTGTTCTTTTCTTCCATAGCAAACCGGAAGATGGCCTGTCCCATGTCTCCCTGCTGTAGGTGGTCCCTCAGCCACAGTGTGCCCTGGAAGGTGACAGACCCTATTTACAGGACAGATGCCATAAGGCACATGCTTATCAGCCATGGCTGAGCTATGCTTTTGATCCTGGCCAGTCACATTTTCCCTTTGAACCTACAAGCGCAGAAAAGTGCCTTGTGGTGCTGAAACTGCTTCTTACAAAACATCAAACGTCCCACTTTGGACATCAGGAAACAAACTTGCTCTGTCAGACTGGAAATAAAAATCTCTCTTCTTCCATCATCATCCTCTGATATCGTGCCAGTAGGTCACAACAAGGGTGGTTGTCATTACAGTGCTGATGCATCCCACTTTTCTTGTCCTCCTCCTCTTGTGACTCAGCATAGTATTCTCCAGCATTCTAGCTACCCTTTATTCTACCTTCATCCTAATTCTAATATACCTCTATTCTACCCTTTTTTCGTAGCTCGGCAATAATTTTTTGGGGGTGACAGTGTGCCCTATGACAATTCATGTTCATCTTATCTTGGGTCAGGCTAATCTTTGTCCATCATGAAGTGCTTGCTCTGAGCATCCTGTAATCCCTATACTGTTGCAGGAGTAGACAGCAAGCTTTCCTCAGATGGAATTTCTGCCTGTCCATGAGTTGATATTTTTGGTATGGGCACTCTGACAAAAATAATAGGAGTCTGCAAAGAAATTGATGTTATGGTTTTACATTAATTCTTTTGAGAAAACAATCAATGCATCTCCAAATAAGTACTTGCTTGAAGGCAACAAAACTTCAAGATTACTCTGGGACTACAGAAAAATATTAGTACTTCCATCTCATGATCCTTCAGAAAGTGAAAAAATATGCCAGTCCTGGTGGGATTTAACAGTCAACTGGTTAACAATTAAAACCTTGAATAACACACAATGCCTATTCACTGAGAGACTATAAAGAGAACTGTAAAAGAGAAACTGAAATTTTGCTTTCTTTTCATTGCTGTGATTGAAATTGGGGGGTACTGTTTGTTATATTAGAGGCCTCCATTCCTTTCTTGTAATGAGTCATGTCATAAACAAGACTTTGGTAAGTGGAAACTCTCCAGTATTCCAGGATGTTACAAGATGATGCCCAAAGATGTGCATGAGACACTGAAGGCAAAAAGAAACCACTTCCAAAACTATTACATTTTGCAACAGGTCTTGTTTATGCTGTTAACCATGTGCAACACTGTGCAAGACAAAAACCAAATTTTTTTCAAATGGGGTCAGGTTGGGACACAGCTGATTGGCTGTGCTYGGGCAGCCAGGAAGTCTGCTGGTTAATACCGGTGTGCCTTAAGTGACAGGCAATGGCAGAGAAGGGCTGCCCTGTGGTCTTACATGCTGGAAATACATGGCAATGTTTGTGAGTTTCTAATTGGAAAGGTATGTGCTGCTTTTCCAGAAAAAATGAGCTAGAGATCTATCGTAGTTATTTCTGGTGATCACATGAGTTTGCTGGTTTCTTTGCAATACATTATTATTTAGGAATGTAAAAAGATGGCTGTTCTGGTCATTTTAGGAATAATTTGTTCATTACAATTTCAGTGTTATGTTTCCTATAAGCCTTTATTTTGACTGTAAAAATGTAGTTGGAAAATAATGTTAGTCCCTTTGGTTTTTCAATGTTTCAAGCATTATTCAGCTCTAATAAAATCCTATAATTTATAAATATCTTTGAACAACCACTGTTGCATAGGAAAAAAAATTCAAGTTCTTAAAGACACAGTTAAAGGAGGTGTGCGAAGGTTTGACAGATGGCCTGTCTGATAGCAGCTTGAATGTGAATTTTTGAAGGTATAAACCAGTGCAAATGTAAGTATTCTTGGTTTTAGTTAGTCAGTGTACGTACAAAATGCTTAAAACCTTGGTCCTAACTATTTAAATCAAAATATTGCAAACAGAGTTTTTAACTTTGGAAAGAAGATTTTAAATCAGGTTTGATGAAGGAAGAGAAACTGAGGGTTAGAGGTGAGAGAAACACTGCAAAGGAAGGGGTGGGAGCAGGGAGGTGAGAGGAGGGAAGTGTGCCTGGCAGAAGACAGCAAGGAAGACTTTGACATTGCCACTCAGAGGGACAGGGTGCTTAGAGGCTTATTTTGTGTGTAGAGGCACTAACACACTGAGCCTGGGTGGCACAGGAATGCTGGAGGTCCTAATGCAGTCAGGAGGATGTGGATGAACAGATTGTGCAGTGTCATAAGAGTGCTCTCATGCCTCTTCCAAACCAGATTTTTGAGCTGGTTAAGCATGTGCAGGGCCTATGGCTGTGCTGGGTTAGTCTGTGGATGGACAGGATGCAAGCATTGTTTAAAGCATTTTCTCCCTGCCTCAACTTCTAGTACAGCACTGATTCAGGCCAAAGAATCTACTGGATTTCATCCAGATTTCCCTTGTTCTTAGGGCTGTATTTACTAGAATTCAAACAACAATGAAATGTGAACTGATTTTGCCAATCTGGCTTTTTTTTAGGTCTCAGACCTCTTTGTCTGCTTCTACTACTTTATTTTATATATATATATGTATATATATGTGTGTGTGTGTGTGTGTAATAAAGGACCTTTTCCAAAAGTGATGCAACCACAGGTCTGGCAAGCCAGGATGCTGCTAAAATCAGTGCATGTAGGAATTAGATCTCAGAATGCCAAAACTGCTGGCTCCTGTGCTAAAGATCCAGCAGTGGAGAGTTCTGGTATCCTTGCATTGATATCAATCACTCTGGTTGATGCTTTACATGCTCAGACCTTTGCATCCAGAACCTTCCCCAGAGCAGCTGCTGCCTTTGGTGAGCTAGAAGCACAGCCTAAATAAGTTCCCCTGCTCTGGGCTAGCTTGGCCAGAGAGCAGTCAGAGTAATAATTCCAGTCCCAGCTCAAGGAAGKCTCCTTCTAAACAACACCAAGAAACACAGCTCATTTGGAGGAGAGAAAAAAACCACTTACTTGGTACTCAAGTACCAGCTCTGGTCAACCAGTTAAGGAATATTTGGTGGTGCTCCAACTTCTCCTGCCTACTAATGGCTGAGCCACAGGTCAACTCTAGGGCAGCTCTGGAGAACTGCTACAGGTCTCAGTATCCCCATGTAGCTGCTAAGACATGTGGGATGTGTACATGTGGTGGTGAATGAAGGCAGTGACCAATTGCCTGGAAGAAGAGGGGGAGAAAGTTCATAACATGAACAATGTGAGCTGGGGCGACAGCTCCTTTCCAAGCATTCTGTGAATGTCCTGTGAGAGTGTCTGAGCATTTGTAGGGTGTTTGCATCCTCTTTCCTCTCCAACCAGCTTGCTAACTTGCAGCTTGTTCAGAGCACTGAGATCATGTCACAAAACTGACTCTTGGAAGCATTCATGTTTGTGGAAATATCTTTAAATTCTCCTTCCCAAYCAGAATTTTCCAAACCTAATATCTGTTCCTTTCATTCACAGTGTATTTGGGGATTTTTGGAAAGTGGGCTTTTGGTTTTGTTTTGTTTTCCTGGTACTCATATGGTCTGAAGCAATGCAAAGAGAAGTTGCTTATTTGAATACCAAAATTTTAAGAGTGTTCTGATATTCACAGAATTAATTACGGCCTTATTGATGTGAGGCTTTTTTTTTTTTTTTTTTTTTTCAAGCAGAAGACGGCATCCTGGGTAGAGGAACCAAAGGCTGTAACAATTTCTTTGACAAAGTACAACCATGCTTATCTATTGAGCAGATTCTGACCAGGTAAATAAACTTCTGAAGTRTATATAAATTGTATAGAAGTGGGAAGGTATTTGGAGAGGAACTAGGGATAGAAGAGGGTTTGTCTTGGAAGGATTTTCAGGAAATCTGGGGTTTTCAGGGTTTTTAGTTAGCTGAGAGTGCCAGAGGAAACGTAATGCAAAACAGCCTCTCGTGGTTCTGTGTGAGGCTGAGCACACTGGGTCACGGGCTGTCCCACGGGGGTCTGTGTCCAGGACCTCCTGCCCCAGAGGCTGTGGATGCCCAGTGCCAGCAGGCAGTATCTGTTCTAAAGTTGGGGGGACCATCTGTCTGACCAGTGGTGTTTTCTTGCAAGATAAGTCAGCATGGGATTTGACTTTTGYCCTTTTTCTCTTGAAGTTTTGATTGCTCTACTCATTAATACAACAAAGGTTGATATGTTGCTCTATTCTATTAGTTTATTTCTAGCTTTAGGGTCCTTAAGCCAGTGTTGTCTGCTTGCTGTACAAAAGCTGAAAAGGCAGGAAATGGGAAGATGGGTTTGAGTTAATGGTCAGGAGGTTTTCTGGGTTCTAAAAATGTTTTGTTTYGTGAGTATTGCAGCATGGGGCGAGAAAAGGGATTTTTTTTTTTTTGGGTAGCAGCAGTAGTGATAATGTCTGGAGGTATCATGTTTAGTGGGAGTCCAGGTGGGAAATCTGCTGTGCAAACATCCTGCCAAAAAAATCTTCAACCCCCTGGGAATGCCTTCCCTGCTTTCAGAAGTTTCCAGTTAAATTAACTAAGACAAAAAGGAAGGCAGTCATTGAAGTGCCTTGGAATTGCTGTATGTAGAAGTTTGCTTAAGCTRTATACTAATCTATCTCTTAAATGGCTAGAAAAATATAGAACTATAAACATGTATAAATCTATCCTTTCCATTTTTATGGGGCYTTTCTATGACCTGAGAATACTTTTCCATCAAAACACACTGCACTAAGGTGAGCATTCAATTACAGCACCTATGTCCAAAGAGCTTGTAAAAGTAACATTCCCTTCTTCAGTTAGCATTGRATATGGCTGATTAAAGTGATAAGGAACCTCTATGGCCAAGGGATAGGAATGGCTCTTCTACAGGAACTTTTACTCTATGAGGAAGAAAGAAAAACTATAAAACTGAGTTGCTGCAGCACAAGCACTATTATTTCTGTTGTTTTATATTGTATTTACCAGGGGTTGTCCAGAATATGTGAAGATAGAATTATGTGGGCTCTAAAATGATAAATGATGGTCAAAATTCAAGTAGAAGGCTAAGAATTATTTTGTTAACTTTTTTTTGTTGCCCTTTTTTTTTGGTTTTTTTTTGGTAAATGTAATGCTGCTTTCCCATTCCTCATCACATGTTTGTGTATATTTAACAACTCTTGTCTGCTCCTAAGTTGGTTTGGGGGTAAGCAATCCAGCATTGTGGAGATGTATTCATGTACAAACAGAGAACTGTTCATAATCCTCTTCCCTAGCTCTGTCCTCAGCATGGAGAGAAAGTATTCCAGACAATAGCTTCTGTATTCTGTAAACACACCAAAGGTCATAAAAATATACAGTGCTAACATTAGCTCTGGCTTTTCAGCCTTTGCTACCCTCATTTGACTCCATATGATTGCATAAAAAGGTGAATGAATAGCTGTCTTTAGCCTTAGCAGTGAGGAAAAAGTGAATTTGAGCACTTCTGTGATAGAAAAAACATTTTCTCTGTTGGTGTTACTGGCTTTTGAGAGTTCTGTTTGGTTTTTTTGTTTTTCTGTCCTGCCTGCACTGAGGACAACCATAATAGGCTTTTGCCTAGAGTTTTACTTGAGTGGTCAGGAAAAAGTCTTCTGTTACCTGTGGTTAGAGACAGTTGCTTTACCTCTTGGTTAAAGTTTGCATACTCTGCTGTCTGGGGTCATTCATTTGACTGCATAAGTGGCAAACATAGCAAGAATGGAGCATTTAGCAGAGTCTAAACTTTTAATGGCACAGGCTTGCCCTTTCCCACTCTGATAGGTTTTTATTCTGTGGGTTTTATTCGGTAAAGGTAATGAAAAAAATCTGTGCTCTCTTTGAAATATTTGATGAGCTCTTTCAAGAGAGGCATTAARTTACATGTCAACAAACTGAAGTCAGGCCTATAAAACTGAGCTTAGTTTTCTCGTAACATTTACTGATTTCCAGGCTCCATGTATCTCTGTCAAGCCTGGCAAGGCAGCGAGGACATCTGTTTCTGCAAATGAGCAGAAGGTGTGTTTCATACTATGGTATCATATTTTTGCTGTAAGAACTTTCAGGACATAGCTTCTGTGTGTTTAAGGTTGGTGGCAAACAGTGTGAAAAATATGGAAAGCTACTTCTGGAAATATGGAAAGTTACACCCCTTCCTCTCCTCTCTTGTTAAAAGTATCTTACCTACCCCCTCTTAAAGAACAGGTAATGTCAAGGTGCTAACTTTCCCCAGCCTATGTAAAAGGATTTGGAGTTCCATAACCTYGCTGTAAGTTGATGTGTCCAAGTGGGCTGCTGGAAAGAGCTGCATTCAAAATTGGCAACTAGCTCTTAAAACTCTTGTTTTCAGTAACTTTTGTTTGGAAATGTATGATCTGAAATCTGCTGTTTTACTTAGATTTGAAARGTTTGCCTTTTTAATCTTGTTTCCTCTGCATGGCTCTGAGGAYACCATCCTGACCCCATTGCAGCCAACAGTAAAACTCTTATTTGACATTAATAAGAGCAGGACTGGACTCCCAGTGCTCTGCATCTYGCTTGCAGTGCACAGTCACCTTCTCAGCTTTTCAAAAGGTTGATCTTACTAGGATAAATCTGAAAAGCCAGCAGGTTTGGGGACMTCTTGCCTCAGCCAGGTACCTGGARTCCCASAGCCATAATTTAGGCAGTGGCTTAATCCTAGAGCTGCTGTCCAGGAAAATGGCCACAAAACTGCTTTCCTCTCTGGGGCAGCAGCACTTCCAGACCATTTCTTCCTTGCATGGAGCTGGGGAGCCTTGGGCTCTCCAAAACCTATGGAGGGTGAAGGTTGTCACCATCCAGGCTGCTGCATTGCTGGAGCTGATGACACAATGGGCAGTAGTGCCGTATGGTATGAGCACTTTTGCTAGCAAGCAGTGCCATTCTGCYCCATCTTGTGTATTCCTTGCTCCTCTGGAGTCGTGGAGAAGGAATATCTTTGCTTAGGCTGTGTTAAACATTGCAGGACGCCATCCCCTGTATTTGGCCAGATACTTCTTTCACATGAGCCTTGCAGTCTTTTTAGTCCAGCTCTGTGCCTCCAGCTTCCTTCTTAATTCTGCCTTTTGGACTGACTTGAAATCCAAGGCCATCCCATACTGCTGTTGTTATTTAAATATGTGACTCCCCATGCCCTGAAAATTCTTTTAATTCTTTAGTTTTGCACTCAAAGCAATGATAGCTTAGAAAGAAAAACAAAAAGAGAGCACTTCATGTAACCCAAACTTCAGCTCCCCTGATCATTGGCTCCACTTTCGCAGCTTGTGATGTCAACACAAGTCTTGAAGATTAAGAACTCATATCAAGTTGCACTGGCTAGCTTAAAGTTATCCTGCTGGGAAATGTTGCTTTTCCCTCTGCCAACTCCCTTTTTCTCTCTACCAAGTCAAATTTTAGGAAGTTAAATAAACAAACAAATAAATAAATAAATAAATAAATTAGGTCTGAAGAAAAAGCTTCTACTGAAATGAAATGGATGTGGGCCTCCCGAGCAGACTGTACACTCTTCTGGCAAGGATTTGTCAGCACACCACCTGCCCACCATCAGGAGTTCTGCTGCATCCCATGGTACCACCATAGCTGTCACTCCTGCTCCCTGATCTACACTTGGGCTATCAGGTGCTCTTGGTTCTTGCCTAGCTGCTCTAGGTCTGCCTTTTCTCCAGGGCTGGGATGTTCTCAGAAGTTTGTCTTTTCCATCTTCTCCCCACCCCATCAAATAAGAAAATCCAAGCTGCTACACTGTGTTTCATTTCTCTAAATAAATCTGAATTTTTTAAGATCTAAAAATGAGGTTGTGATGGAGTTTAATACAGAATGGAAGCCGTGGTGTGTTTTTACTTATAATGTGTTTGTGTACATCTAACACAAGAACTTTTTTTTTTTTTTCCCAAACAAACTTTTCTTGAAAGTCCTTCTAATGTGGTGAAAAATAGGCCCAGCCCTTGCTCTCATCTGCACTCAGCCACGCTGTGGTCAGCAAGTGGGGAAGCTCAGTCTGGATGTGTTTTGATAGTGGCACCAAATCTTACACCTTAGCTATGCACTCACTACTAATCCCACACATTGCTTGTTGTCTGCTTGTTCTTCAGGACCAAAACYGTGCCTTTTGGGCATTCAAACACATAAGAGGAAGGGCTAATTTAAAGAGTTATTGGGAGTTAAGGGTCCAGCTTCTGGGATGGGTTCCTGCTTTCTTTCCCTCTCTGATCAGGCACTGGGTGACGCTCATGGAGGGAGCACAGGCTTCATTCCCTCTTGTATTTGCATCAGATAAGCAGTAATCTCTGATTTAAGTTTTCCATGGGAGCAAACTTTCACTTCATTAGCACTGGCGTCATTAGTGGGCTGGGGTAATTCCCCGTGTGATCCAGCCCCGGCTGCGACCTGCACGGAGCCATCCAGTGGCAGTGCTAATTAGCGCCTCAGTGCCACGTGAACGCTTCTCCGCAGCCCCTTCGGCTGAGGTCACGACTAATTTCGCATGAATCGCTAAGCAGCCATTGCCTGGTAACTAATTTTGACCTTTAACTGCTTCGGCAAGRCCTCCAACCCCGCTGCTGACGATAAATGACATCCTGTTGTTATCTGTTGTCCGGGCAGCTGCTGGATTCCCACAGCCGCTTTGGTTTGCCCTCCCYGTGGGAGGACAGCGCTGCAGGCATTGCAGCCTGTCCCTGACATGAACGTGAGGAACGACTGTGATCAGGGCTGGCTGCGCAGAGACCCATCAGGCCTCKGTGGCAGAAGCTGAAGTTGGAGCCTGGAAATATTTCTTCCTTTTAGGTCTAGTTTTTGGATGAAGGGGGAGAAGAGCTAGGAGCAGAAGTGCTGAGGCAGGGCTGAGAGCTTTGTCCTGTTCCCCGGATACACAGCCAACACTTCTATGCATCCACTTCTGCCTCTGATCATTTGGCGTGGCTGTGCAATTTGCACCTAAGTGCACAGCACTGTGAGAAGCTGCAGGGGAAATACCTATGGTGAGGGATTGTTTGGAAATGCAGGGGAGGAGAGAAGTGTGTYTTGGCAGGGGTGCCGGCAGAGTTTACCCAGGAGAGGTAGGAAAGCTAATTCAAACTCTGATTAGCTGTGTTTTGTAGCTGAGCAAAGCCTTGGAGTTAGTGGTGTTAAGTGAGCTGGTACCTACARTGAGAAAGCATCTTCTTGCCAGCAGTCCAGAATGTTCTCAAGTCTTGTTAAACTATAGTTTGGTGTTTATCCTCAAGGGTCTTCTAGCAGTTTTCCTAGTGTTTACCGTATTAGACAGCTGAGGCAGCCCCTGTTGCCTCAAGAACAGGCCCTGTGTGACCAGAGTGAGCTTTCAGTGTGTGCAAGCACGTCCTGAGAGCATGTTCTGAATGTGGTTCTTCACTGAAACCTGCCCATAGAGTTATCTTCATCTGACCTGTTGACATTAGCTAAGCTAAMTGCTGTCTTCATTAAACTTCTGGGAAATACATCAATAAGAATAATGGAAAACATTTTATTGGAAAAAAAAAATCAATCAAACAAAACTTTCAAACCACCCAAACTTCAAAAAATGCCCCACAAACCCTGCGTTAGTACAGAAATAAAAATTGCTCCTCTGGCACTGATTCTTAACATAATTGCTGTTACAAGTGGTCTCAATTGGGCAATATTCTGAATACCTGCTTTTGAAATTCTCCCTGAGGAGATAGTCTCTATGCTGGTGGAGTTTTGGTGGTGGGGTATTTTTTTTCTCAGGTGTTCAGCTTGCTTTCCCCATGAGAAATCAACCCTTTTCTGCAGAAAAGCTTCAGAATTGCAGTAGGCAATTCAATAGTAAGTCAAGGAAAGAAAATTAGGCAACTGGAAATTCATAGTATCTTTTACAGATGGATTATCATGTAAAGATATCCACACAGTTCAGTAAGTCTGGATATCTAGCATTCAGGGTGTCAGGTTTCAGCTATGGGACTGTGCTTTACCCTGAGATAGATATTTATCTACTGATAAAATTAGATGTGTGCATTTGAACCTTTGCAGTGAAGCAGAAAATCAAAGCTGTTGACCATTTGCAGTCAGTAAAACTTACACTGCCCTGTTTATAAGAGTCTTATTCTGTGATTCAGGATATATTTCAGTTTGTGTTGATGCCTGACCTGCTTAAAATATTTCCCCCCTGGTTTCTGTATTTCACTCAAGTTGTGCTCTTTCCTTTGCTCTACAAACCATCACTGTACACCATTCGAAAATTCCAAATTGATTAAGTCTAGTGAAGGATGAAGTGATCCCCATTTGTGTGTGTTTTTCTGAAGCACTGCTGACAAAAGCTATGTAAATGTAACACATGACCACTGTTTATGGTAGATTAAGCTTGTTCAGCTTTTGTAATGTACCCAGTTTGCAAGTAAAAGAAAAGGATTTGTGATGGGGTTGTTTGTGTGATTTGGGTTAATAATTAACCTAATCTGACAAAAACTGTCTGGCAGAAATTGTTAGACTGGACAGATATGTGGCAGAAGGCTCCACAGCAGGAAGAAGGTGACCTTTGGAAGTGAACAGCAAAGCCAATATGTTAACTAACGAGCAGTCTATCAAGATTTTTTTTGTTTTTCAACACTGAAATATAGTTTAAACTGTCTCTTTTTCTGTTGTCCCTGTCAGCAGTAAGCTCCCATTTGCAGACCCCTCCAAGAATATAGTTCTGCGTGATAGCACACAAACTATGTTATGCAAGCAAATATTTATTATTACTATTATTTATTATTAGAGAATTTGTGGACTCTGGGAAGAAAGCTCTATAACAGCTTTTACCTATGGAATCACACTAAATTTTCTGTGTTTCTGGGCTAATTTCATTTCTGTTTTACCTGTGTAGTTTCCTTTAAGAGAGGTGAGCTTCRTGTGAGAAAGGAAAGCTGTGGTGGTCATTGTCCACCAGGTTTGTGAGAGTAAACTTGGTGAGAAACTAGTTTGGATCTTGAAGSTACAATGTGAGTGGAAAAGAAACTGGTGCTGTGACTGATGGCACACAAATTGAGAGGAAAGCCAACATGTGTGGAAGGATATATTGGATTTTTTGGCATTTAACAAATTCTTCTTGACCTGCCCTTGCATTTTGCCCTTTGTATATAAAAACTAATAAAGAAAAGAAAAAGCTTATGTTTTTCATTATCAAGGGCAGTGGAAAATCTGAAAAAATTCAGGACTACAAAAACAAGGCAGATGAAGTTAGTGGGTGGTCTGTGTTCACTGCAACATCTTCTCAAGTGTCTGGACATTGAAATTGCTGTAATCGCTCTCTCTTTATAAGCATATAACTGGGTGGGAAGGGAGTGGGGGAAAGAGAAAAGTAACAAACRTTATTTACTGGACTAGATGTTCCTACCAGTACTGATTTTAAAAAATAAAGATTTTTTTTTCCAGAAAGGAAACATGAATCAGTGTCTTGTTAAGAATCATATTGTTTATATTTTTGTATCACAGTAGAGCCTTTTGTGCCACTGAATTTAATTTCAGTTTAAATCTTGCTTTTGTTTCTTATTCAAATGAAGCTCATGTTAAAAGCTTCTGGTTCCTTTTAAAAATGCTGATCAGCCCACGGATGCTTCATCTCCTTGTAGGCTAGAAGAGGCAGACTTTGCTTGCCTTTGGGTTTTGGGGAAATGCCTCCATATGTGGAGGCATAATATGCATTTGCCAGCAGTGAAGGAGGCTTTTCAGATGCAGAGTGATGGACACCAACAGGCAAAGCTTTTTAAGCTTTTTTTTCTCTCTCTTTATAGAAGAACAATGAAACTTTTTTTAAAAGGAATGGTTGAGAAAACCGTTTTGTATTTAGTGTGTCTGTCCAGGGCTGCCTTCACTTTCCCTGCATAACAAATATAGTATGGAGATCACTTTCCTGTGCCAGGGATGGCTGTCCTCCYCGTGGGGTCACTGAGGAGTTCCCTCCCTACTGCCCATGCGTGCCAGGCTCTGTGCAAGGTTATCTGAAGAGGCCTTTAGCAAACAGGTTTTGATCTGGTTCTCAGCCTGTGAGCCTTGTGCCTGCTCCTGAGCTTGAGTCTGGGTCTGCGTGCTGGACACCCCTCACTGCAGTCATGGGACAAGACCTGGTGAATGTGTCCCCCCTCCTCCTCCTGAATGGGGAAATTCCCTCGTGTTTCATGCTGGGGGACAGCATGGTATTTTCTGGCATGGTGTTTTCTGTCATATGTGCAGTCTAATGAGAGAAGGAGATAAGGTCCTGAAGTGCACAGGTTCTACACACCCGAGCRTATCAGGGCAACCTCAACTGCATGAAATCTTCAGTAGATAGTACCATGATTGTAAACAAAATGCCACATTTCCAAACACCTGCTGTATTACATCACTCTCTACATTATTGTTATGACCTTTTTTGGCACTTTCTCAAGGAGTTATTCTTTATTTTTCACTTTTTAACACAGCAAACTGAACTGTGAAGGTGAAATTGTACAGGGAGTATTTTTGTTCTAAGGTAATCGAGTAGTATTCTGTATTGCTGATAGCTGAATCTGATTGCCTTGCAAGATTGTGCTGTAGGAAGTCCCTCAGACAATGTAATTTTGTTTYCTGTTTCTTCCAAAGCCAAGGGACAGAATTTTTTATGTCTACAACCTCTGTACTCCTCTTTCCCTTGGCTTACTGGATAAAGCTGAACTCAAGCAGAAAATCTGACTGCTTCACAGATGGGTGAGGTTTGTAGCAACTCTGACCTAATGCAGAAGCCAATTACATTTTAAAGTTGCCTCCTGTGATTGTTTTGTTCCTAACTACTGCTACTGTGTGCCACCTCAGAGCTGATATAATTCAGCTCTCAGACACTTTCATACACTTTCCTCGTTGGGTGGCTTTTGGTTTTGTTTTTTTTTTTTTGTTTGTTTTGGGGTTTTTTTTTTGTTTTTTTTTTTTTTTTTTTTTTTTTTTTTTTTTTTTTTTTTTTTTTTTTTTAATAAAAACTCTTTGGTACTCACTGTAGTGCAAAGCAACTTGCAGGAATATGCAGTATGCTGTCCCTGGAGCTGAGTAACCTTCCCCATCAGTACCAAGGCCATCTCCCACTTTTGAGACCATTTTCTTTTGCGAGTTGCCAAAGATGCAGAAGTAGCTTCCAAATGCTTTGAACTACCTCATGTTATGTGCAGGGATGTGTCTGCAGCCCATGTCCTTGCATGTGTGCACAGTCCTGCTGCCTCTGAGCAAGCTGTTTGCAAGCATAAGAGGAGATATTTTCTGCCTGGAGAGTTCTCCTTGGGAAAAAACATAGTGGGTGAAGGAGGAACAATCCATATTCTGGATGTGGTACAGAGGTTGTTACATCTGAATAAAAATAAATTTAATTTTAGATGAACATTTTATTCTTTGTAAAGGTTAAATGCCTCTTATGTTATTGGTATCACAGAGGATCTCAAAATTCAAATACTTTTAAAGTGAATGAGTGAATTATGTGCTGTGTTTTATGCCATGCATTATATAGCAGCTAATTCAAGGTATCCCACMATTTCTCAGGACCAAACAAATGGATGTGAGGCTTTGTATATCAATGTCCCTTTACCATGTGCTGAGTGTTGTAGAGTTGTTTGGATTTTTGAGTTTCTGTTCATTTGCTCTTTGTCTTGTTCATTTTTTTTTAAACTAATGGTGGTATGCCCTTTTTATATTATACAGTTGCATGCAGCTTAAGTGTACCTTCTTCAGTTTCATGAARGTGTCCTTTCTTGCATGATCTGTATCAGTACTCAGCCCTCTGTATTACCAAAATGGTGCAAAAGATGAATGAAGACCAAAGAAAAACTAATTTTGCTGGATTCTACAGATCTTCCTTCTCTGCACGTTACCAACTATAAAAAAATTAGGATTTATTTATAAAAAATTTTGGTGGTTTCAAATTCAAACTAGTCTAAGTGCCAAAGCTGTGGATTTAATTGTATGGTATATCCCTACAGTTTATAGTAGAAGTTTAGTTAGCTGTAGAATTAAATGACTGTTTTCCACTGCTGTGGGTCTCTATTGAATTTGGCACAAGTTCAAACAGCCTTGTAGCATCCAGCATCTGCTGGATCATAAAGCAAAGACCCTCCCTAGGAACACAAATGGAATTTCTTTCCACTACTGCAGTGAGATTAATGACAGTTTAGCAGGGTTTGTTCTCCCTCTTTGTCCTRTAGATCTGAGCTCTGTTCGACTGAACTGCTTTTTAAAGAAAACAAACTAAAACTCAGGCTGCYGAAGTTCTCCTGAGGCACCATTCAAGGGGCAGTGTTTTGCTCTCCCCACAACACTTTTAAGGCACTGAATTTTGGGCAGGAGGTATATACAGGATCAGGCAYGCTGGCAGAGACTACTGGGTTGTAGGCAAAAGGGGCTGCACATCAGCTGATGCTGCTGATGTGGTGATGGATTAGTGAACAGAGAAAGGTTTGCATTGTGCTAAAAATGGAAGGATTAGCAGCTGCCCTTGTTGAGTCAGGCTAGAGGGAGGAGGATGAGGAGGACAGCAACATACTGTGACACTGGTCTGTATTAGATTGCTATCAGCAGCCTTCTCTACCACTGATCTCCCTCCCCTTTCTTCAGTGAGAAAAATAAATTTTATTTATTCTTTTCTATTTCTTCTGCTATTTAAAAAATTTCTCTGCTTACTACATTTTAAGTTTTCAAATATTTTTAATATGAAGTAATTTCCAGAGAGAAAAGAATTAGTAGTACTATCTTAACTGCAAAGGCAGATCCCAGCCTGAACAGCCTAACGCCCAGCCCTAACACCCAGAGATGGTTGTGCATATGAGTTTATTAAATGCAATAATGTGTGGCAAGACACTGTATTCTCATTGAGATCTGCTCCTTCAACATGAGGTTTGAATTTAGATCCATCTCAAAAATTCATAACCCACAATATTTCCTGTTAATCTCCTGAAAAAAAAAAAAGTAAATTGGTTGCTTATGTTGATTTTTATCACTTAGTTCCTTAGGACGCCTGTTTTGATGCAGATCAGCAGTTAAGAGCCCTATGTTTGGCACAAGACCTGTTTCAGTGATGTCACCAATAATGCCMTTGCTGATGGACTCTGGTAAGAGTCAAGGAGCTTTCTCAGACACCTGCTGCCTCTTGCTCTGTGCTCTGCCCTTTGCTGAGGGCTGCCTCCCACTGAGGTTCATCAAAAAGGTCACCTGCTGATGACTGTGCTGGAAGGGGCTGGAGCTGAACCTTAAATCATTTCTGAGTAAGGCTCAGAGCTCAGTTCTTGGGACATGAATGGGAGCAGCTGTGTGACTCCGTGAATCTCCCCTGCCTGCTCTGCCACCAGCCTGCAGACCCTGGCCGGGTGGTGGAATGTGCATTGTGGCTTCGACTTCCCAAACCTACTGCAGCTTGCAGGGCTGTGCTTAGGTGTTTCACTGAACTAGCCCACTGTTCCTTCAAGTACTTCTAACACTTTTGAATGCTACTTGGCCAAAATGAATTGTACTCCTCAAGGAAACAGCTTTTCATCAACCAGACACCTTTGATCTTAGCAGAGAGCTCAGTCTAATTGTTGGAAGTGAGTGAAATTCCCCTTTTCTTTGCATTGCAGCCAGTGAAGCTTCTCTCCCACAGATGAATCTAAAGTTAGGGTTCCTGTGTAAAAATAATGGCTAAACCAGGGGGTTTAAGTTACCTGACTGTCGAGTGGTGGGACAATGCAGTGGCCAGAGCACTCACAGGGCTCACTGTTCCCAASCACTGCTGCTCCCCACCAGGTCAGCAGAACACAGAGTATTCATGGGGACAGCAGCTTTGTTCAGAACCCAGAACTTCTACTAGGGGCAGCAAAATTTGGTTTGTCCTAACACAGGATAATGATTTGTGGTATTTTTTTAAAGCAAAGAGCTTTGTGGATTAATATTGGTATTTTAGATCTAACTACAGCTTTTAACAAAGGGAAACCACGAGATTGCTAAAAYGTGTTGTATTTGGTACAGCAGGACAAATTGATCTGGACAGCTTTGTATAAGCATCTCTTCACACTTCAAATTACTTTTAATTTAAGGAAAAATACAAGTCTAAATTTAATTGCTGAAATTTGCAAACTGAAGCACTTAAATAAAAATCTCTAGTTCATTAATTTATTTTATCCTGTATGGGTCAAGTTCCTGAGAGTTCTTCAGAAAASAGGGCCATTTTCTTCAATGTTTCACTGTGAATTGAATGCTTAATTTGGGTTAATGTAGTTGAAAAACATAGTCTTTACAAGACAGCTYGCTCGTGTGAAGAATTTTATTGACAGACAAAGAAAGTAAAAGAAACTTTTTTRAGAAGAGYTTGATTTAAAAAAATACTGCTGGGGAGAATGAAAGAAATGTAAGTGCTGTTCAAAACAGATGACTCCTCTTCTTTGAATCTCCTTGCAGAGTCTCCTTGCAGTGCTTGGGGATGTTTSCCACGTGGGGCCTGCTCAGCTACATCTCTTCTGAGTAAGGACAGAGAAACATTTGAAGATGAGTGCTCCTGGTCATTTTTTTTGAATCATGATTTGCTGCCTTAGTTTGTGTCACATAATAATGTAGAATATTTGAGAATTCCAGCTGAAAGGAAAAAGAGGCACTGTGGGTACATGTACTGTTTAGAGAAAATGATAAGAAGTTGCCAAGTGAGAAAGCATTTCACCATTTTTCTTCTCAGAAAGTTGTTTGGGGAGYTAGGGGAGAAAGAGGCTAGGAAGAATTTGGCTATATCTCACTTCCAGATTTTTCTTCTCCTTTGGGGATACAAATCCGTTTTAAAAGCAGAAGTTAGAAAGAAGAGTTTACTTAACGTCTTATCTTTCTGTCTTTAGGCTGCAAGAATGAGTTTTTCCCCATCTCTAAACATTGTTGCTGCATGAGGCTTCATTGTGATGGGCACTGGCCAGAGCTGTAAAAGGACATGCCTGGGAGAAAGCTGAAATTAACTCTGCAAAACCCCCAAATTTTAAAGAGTCTGAAAGGATCTCTGACATTCTCTAGTTCAAACTCTCATRCAGAGAGTAGGCCATGCCTTTACCCATCACCCAAGACTACTTTTGGACAAGATTTTGGCACCTTCTGTGTGGACATTGCACAGGTGCTCTGGGTACGTGTGCCAGGCCTCCAACATTTTCCTCRAGAGGAAAGTAAGGAATTTCTACAACACGTAGAGCAAACATGCTCTCATTACAAGTATGTACCAGTCATCTTTAACTGCAGAGAGGAAGATGATGGAGAAGATGACCTTTTTGTTTGTTTTTAATCCCTAAAACACAAGAAGCTTTTGTAGCCTGAAAAAAAGGAGTGAAGTTCATTTGGAAAACTTGTTCTCATGGAATATTTATAACATGTACTTGAAAATGTAGCTTATGTACATAGTAATATCACTGTGTTGGTTAAATGTGGGAGGGCARAGAACATGACAAGTGTGTGAGGTTTTTCACACGCTGCTAAGACAAGGAATAAAACTCACTCTCATCCATATTAAATAAATATACCACTTAACCCAAAGTCCACGGAACTTGTTGAGGTACTCGTGTGAATATAATGGTAGGGCTACAAGACTCTTTGTTCAATGATTCATTTAAATTAATCCACTTAGAAACCAAAAGTAAAATCAGATATTGTAATTTCCTCAGAAAGAGAGGGCAGTAATTAGGTATATGGAGTTCTTATTGCATGCTGATATATGTAATTTTCAGGAAGGGTACTGTACTGCAAGAATAAATTTGACAGAAGAAGAACAACAAAAAAGTCCTCCAGCTCTCAGTCCTCCAGGTCACTACTCTGAGTTGTTCGGAAAATGGATGTGAGAAATCTTTACGGGAGTTACTCATGGGATCTCAAATTCATTCCTTTCTCTGTTACAGCTCAAACTGTTTTGTAAAGTACTCCAGGTTTTTTTTTTTTYATTTGAGTTTGTTTTTTCTTTTAACATCTCATAGTGGCTTAACATACCTCCTTCCCTTCCAAAGTACAATAAATTTCTTTCTCCCCATGGAGAAATAGCAGGAGAGAGAAGCCCTTCAGCATACCCCACTCCGATGTGCACAAGCTCCTCCCTGTGCTCTGMCAGCTCCTCTTCCAGGCTGTGGGAGCATCTGTTGCCAGCCTCCATGCAGATGGCTGCATCCAGCTGGTGTCTGAGTACGTCAGGAGCTTATGCTAAGATTAATCACTTTCTAACATTAATCACTTTCTACCCCTTTAAAAGTCTGTGGTGAATTGGGCTGAATCCTGCTTCCACAACAAGGGATGGAAGCTTTTTAATGCATGGGCCCAGCATGGCCTTCAGCTGGGCTGGCAGAGCAGTGGCATGGTTTCTCTAGGGCAGGAGGGGCCCCCTGAACACCTGAGTCACAAGTGCCTTTCAAACAGCTCAAGTGCTTGTGCTGTACTGCTGAAAATGCTCATGACATCTTGCATTTCTGCTGACTTCAATGCAAAACCAGCCTTTTAAGCAGGTAAAAGGCTGTATTAACATTTACATTTTATTTGAATTATATTCCTGTATTATTTCAAGACTTTGAATTATTTTCACATTGCCCAAGATCTACCTGCTGCAAAAAATGCTGAAGATTCCATGGTGYCATTTTTTAAATCCTCAAGGTCATCTGAGAAAATATATAATATTTCTGTGTTCTAAAAAGTTTAGATATGACCTTTTKGAAAAATTGTACTTATGCACAGCCCAAGCACCAAAGCTGTTGGAATTTTATGAAATTTTCTTTCACTTTCAGAACTATAATTTTTAACAACCTTCTTCAATAGACTGATAGCAACAAACTACATTTTCAGCAGTGGATCTCAATTTCTTTTTCTGCGTACAGGTGCTACCTGTTAGGATTGATAGGACATTGTGAACACAAAAGGCCAATTTCTTTGTCAGGAAACAACTTTTCCTGAATAATTTATAGCTAAACTCATAACTGAACAAAGTATGAATCTTCCATTTAGTTTCAGTGATAGTGAGTCACTTCCCTTCCTTTTGTCGGCCATTCAACAGCTAAAGATAAGAAGATATCTTGAACTCTGTGAAGTTTCCATTTTTTTATTAAATGGGCTTGTGCTTGCCAGTGATCTTTCAGCATTAACACTGGACGTGACTCCTGTCTCATGCCACTCTTCAGTTTTTAAATTTGAACTAAATTATCCCCACTACATAATAAAAACATCATTTGAGAATTAAAACATTTTAAAAAACCCAACAATGTAAATCTCATGCCATCCAAAAGACTTGCTTTTGCTTTAGCTCCGTGAACTGATAAAGCTACAGCAGTGATGTATGTGCATAAATTTTCCATATGAGATAGATAAGCATGTCTAAGTCCAGTTTGTAGAGTGGATCACACCCGTATCATTCAAAGCCTCACTTTCCTTCTTCAGWTAAATGTATTCTGCAGTTACTAATAATCAAGTACTTTACTTCCAGGCAAAGGGGAGTGGGGAAAAAGAATCACTAAGAATTTCTGAAAACTCTCACARTCTGTGGGCCCTTGAACAGACTCACAAATGCCATTCAGTCAAGGGCCATAGTACAGTGCCACAAAGGTGATGAATTTTTAAAGTGAGGTCACAGAATCTTCACAAGAACAGCAGAAGATACTATACTTCTCATAATAACACCAAGTCTTCATTTTACTGACTTCTGACAACCAGCTCTGGTGGCATCTGAATCTGCCAGCTCTGAACAGCCTCCTTTGAAACACACAAAAAAAGGAATAATGTTTGCACAGCATACTTGGCCTAATCTTGCATTGCCTTTCACCTGTCTTTCAGAAAGCTCCAGACAAACCCAGCTCGGACAGAGTTCCCACTTCCACCCCGCTTTATTTGCCASACACATAAAATCATAGAATCATTAAAGCTGGATAAGACCTTTAAGACCATTGAGGCCAGCCATTAACCTAGCACCACCTTGTTCACCATTTCTCCAAGTGTCACATCCACATGCCTATTGAGCACTTCCCTGGGCAACCTCTTCCAATGCCTGATCACCCTTTCAGTCAKAAATTTTTCCTAATATACAATCTAAACCTTCCCTGGCACAACTTGAGGCCATTTCCTCTGGTCTGGTCACTTGTTACTTGGGAGAAGCAATCAACTCCATCCTGGCTACACGCTCCTTTCAGGTATTGTAGGGAGTGATAAGGTCTCTTATGAGCTTCCTTTCCTCCAGGCTAAACAACTCCAGCTCCCTCAGCTGCTCCTCAAATGACTTGTGCTCCAGACCCTTCACCTTCACCAACTTCCTTTTTCTTCTCTGGACATGCTCCAGTGCCTCAATGTCTTTTTTTGGGGCCAGAACTGAAGACAGGTAAGGGAATGAAAGACTTCATGGTTTCCTTGTATSGTGCTCATGAGAAATGATCACACCAAGCACAGTGGATTCTCTGCTTTGCAAGAAAGTTTCTTCTAGAAAACATGTCCTACTCATGCCTATAGGATAGGTACATGTTGAAAAGTGTTTTTCTAGCTTGGGTCCATAGAAGGAGTGCAAATAGATTTTGCCTTATCTAGCTGAGGTGTACAATAAGTGTACTTTAGATAAAGATTTGGGAAGAAAGATGAAAGAACCGTGGAGAAAGAAAATGCAACAAATATACTAGGGACCTGATAGAGCTCGTGATCACCTCAAAATGTAACAAAAGAAATTGTCTTCTTTATTTCTGTACATCTGTGGTTAGAATTAAAGGGGTCTTTGATAGGAGTCAGGCTAAACTGAAGCTAGATATACCAGCTGCTTCATCAAAAGACAACACATTAATGCTTTTCATTTATCAAAATATGTGCCATTGATACATGAAGTAGACAAATGTTAAACAAAAAGTCTGTATTATAAATACAGAGAAGAAGTGTGCAGACTTATATATTACCAAAGACTCAAAGCTAAAGATCGTTTTCCGTGTACTAATGATATGTCTCAACACTGACATCCTTTCAAGAGAGCTTAGCTCAAATGCTGTTTGCGATCTGGAGATGGTAGCTAGCTCTAGTGAGCAATGCTACTGCAGGAATCTGGCTGAGATTCAGGTATGCAGGAACTTAAGACTGTTTATCCAAAAGCTTGAATCACCCTCACTTGGATCTGAGCAGTCTTGGCTGACAATCAATCAGGAAAGCAGAATTCTTCATCAGCACAATGCTAGAGGCAGGGATCTGTTTTATGGATAGGGAGGATGCAAGATGTCATTGCTGAACTGGGAGGAAAGGAAGCTGTTGCTATGATGAAGGAATAGAAACAATCAAGTGACTTTGTCTTTGAAGATAACAGCATGACTGTGAACCTAGACACGTCTCCAACCTGGGAAATGCGACAGTTGCTATTCTGGCAGCTTTATTGGWTCATTACTGCTTACTTGTGCTCTTGGGAGTCTGTTCTCCCTAAGGTTGCTTGTGTCCCTGCAAGTCACCAAACAAAATTGTTGCTAAGGGGAAAGAATTTGTGTCAGTCCAGATGCCATTCAAATATGGAAAAAGAAGTTAATATCTGATGTCTGCTGAGGTTAAAGTTACTTTGAACTACAGAGACTACAAAACTGTAAAGCACCAAGTTCTGCAAAGCTCTGTGGCAGCCCAAGGACTGGATTTACTGGGCACAAGGGTCAAAAGGCTTCAGTAATCTTTCTTTCTATATTTTTTTGTGAAGGWGCAATTTGAGTAGTGGTCAGAGTGTAGAAATAAAAGCAGAGAGATACATTTGGGTTTCAAAACTGGAATTCAAGCATCAGAAGGCAGTTTTGGCTCAGTTCTTGACTTGTTGTGTGGCCTTGGACAGCCTGGTTTATAAAGAGGGGAGGGGAAGCTGGCACAGGAACATCTGAGGATTAAAAGATGTTTACGGAGTGCTTTGTACTTGCATAATTTTATCCTTTCTAAGTGTTTATTATTTTGGACTAGTCTCTTATGCCACTGTAATAGTACTGAACTTCCCTCAGCTGGATCTGTTTCTTCACAAAAAACCCTCGCATGGACATGAATAAGACAGACCACTGTGCACAAGTTCTAACCAGTTAAAAGCCTTAATATCATCTTATAGGTATTCACTGTTGAAAAAGATTGGAATCCCAAGGAGGAGAAAAAGACTTTGTGGAATAGCTGTCTCATGAAGGCTTTCTATGTCTGCATTTCTTAACTTCTCAGTTAAGGAAATATTAATTTGACTGAGAAATATACCTTATGTTTTTTTTAAACTCTCTGCCATTTTATTTTATATTAATTTAGTGACATATTCTGTGGCACAAAGTCCACCCACAAGTGGATGTTTCTGAGCATCCAAKCCTTACTTTTCTGTATGAGAATAAAGGAAAAGCAAGTGCTAGTAGATCATCCTGCCCACAGGCATTGCTGTGCTTGTTTTGAGAAACAAGAAGCCACATATTTATCATCATTTCAGTATGAAACTTCTTAAATGGAGTCAATTTCAGGATTTTTGCTGAATGATTCCCCYAAACCCATTTGGCTGCATGGCCTGGCTGTGTTCTCTGGGAGACACTGGCTCTGTTGAGCCGCTGAGGGAAGTTAGCTTGTGAAGAGCAAATGAAAGGGAAAAGGAAACCTGAATTCTGAAGTAATGCTGATGATTGGTATAATCATGAACAAAATGTGATGAGTCAAAGGTCTGAAAAAATTCAGAGACAGAAGTCATAAATTTATGCTGAATACTCAAGAATAATGGGATTCAGTCATAAAGGAAAATATGAAAAATATGAACAGAATGAAGATTGTGAGCAGTTGCATAAACACATTCTATGCAGATATAGGAGATCACATTTTGTGCATGCATACATTGAAAGTCTGGAATTCCATGTACAGGAGCTGTAAAGGAAACATTTCTGTACTTGTTTAAATGGCTGATGGAGTTCAGGAGCTCAGGAGCTATAAATATCTGATAGTGGTAGCTAATATCTGACCTGCTAAACATTGTACATAATACACTGTAGTACTATTTGCTTTAGCAAAGCAGCTCTGAGCATACAAGCAGTCATGTGGCAYGTGTTTTGGATGGCTGGAGCCCTTGGTAGGTTTGTGGTACCTACTTGCAGTTCACTAATTGCTGAACTACAGGTACATTTTCAATAAGCTTGAGAAGCAAACTTGCAAGGTCGGGGAATGAGCAGGTGCAACTGGTTCCCACCCTTGAATTTTTCAGGTGTGGAGTCATGAGAGAAACCCATTCAGACTCAAGTACCTTGGTTCAGAGAAACACATTCAATGTTGATGTATAGAGATAAGCAGTCTCATTTCCAGGAATGGCAAGAGGCACACAAGCTACAGACACAGTGAGATTTGTGTAACAACCAACAACTCTGAAAACCAGGCCCTGGTATTAGGTGCTTAACACCAGGCACCTGATCTTGAAGATGTTGGCCAAAAGCTACAAAACTGTGCTCCTTTATGAAAACAGAATCTGGGGATTGTTTTTTAATCAAACTCTGCAGTACTGGATCCTTGTAAATAATCTCAGATATTTCCGCTATAACATTAATGAGTAAGTTATTTACCAATGGAGAAATAGATGGGCTAGTTTTTCTCTCATTGCCCTTTCTTCTGAGATCAAGGTTGAAACACTAGAGCTAATATGATTACTAAAGGAAGAATGCTCTCTGCTTCTGCCTTTGCAGCTAAAAAACTTGCTAGAGAAAGAGTTTCTCTCTTGGCTGTCATTCCTGGGGACTAGGCAGTTCTCCCCCCAAAATGTTTTTCAGTTTGCTTGAAGTGCTTCCCTTGTGCATTTTTATTTAGTGCATTTTATTTAGTTAATGTACAATTGGAATGGAATACTCTCATGGGTAGTTAATGCAGCTTGCAGGGTATGAAATCTTCATGGTGTAACACTATYCAAACACAGACTGAGTGAGACTATTACAAAGGAAGCGTGGCACTTGTGCTGAAAAGTGCTGTTCAGTTGCAGTGTCTGTTACCTAGTGGTATCTCAAACCACCCCTAAACTTCTAAAGCCTTTTTTCCCCACTTTTAAGACATTTATTCAGGAATAAAATGAAATGAGAGTGGGCTGAAGCAYAGCATTCACAGTGGATATATGTGTTGGGTTTCTCTAACGTGCTTTGTCTTTTGACTGTTTCTTCCTGYCCAACAGGCTTTAGTAAAGTTTAAAAATTTGCTTCAAAACTCTCTGCCAGTTCCAGGTGCCTTGGTATTTTTCAGTAGTACAATGACCTCATTATTGACTGAAATGATTATAGAAGATWAACAGATTAATTAACTAAAGATTGACAGGAATGTCAATGGATGACTGGGAGAGCTATGTAGTTTCATATGGCAGAATTTAGACATGGAAACTTGAGAATGAACATTAATTCACTTTCTTGATGCATCTCATGGAGAACTTCTGAATCTTGATCTTGCTGCAAACTGCTCATCTATTGCTTGATGGGCCTGATCATCACTCACACTGCCACAGAGGAAGAGATCCAGAGATATCTTTGCAGGAGAAATATATTCTGATATATAGCATTAGATGGTCCAGTAGCTGGGCCTAATGATCCAGTAAGACTTAAAACCTAACAGGTGTGCAATTTTTTGTCTTAATATGCGGCACTAAATCACTCTGCAAAGCTAATTGCCTCTCTTTCTTTGTGGCTTTGAGTGTTGAAGCTTTAACTTGACAAGAGATTTGAGGTATGCATGCMTGCATGATGCTTGCCACCAGCTCAGTAATGTCAGCAACATCTTTGTCTTAGCAAAGCTCTGTGAAGACAATCTAGGCATGCACTCAGGGARTGCATTAGGCCAGCAAGGAGAATGAAACAGGATATACAGGGTGGATGAGCTTAGGCCTGGATGGGTTGGAGAAGGAAGAGTTTTGGAGATGGTGAGGTTTTATATGGGAGGAACATTGGAAAAAAAAGGAGTACAAGGCTGGATATTCAGCCTGGAAAATACTGGGAGATTCTGAAGAGGGAGCAATGGTGACATTTGATCTCTTGGGARCTCTGGAATATGAGAAGCTGGAGAGAGAATATGTGAGATAGGAGCATTGCAGCTGGCCTCTCTGAAATGTTAGGGACTTGCAGTGCAGAGAGGACCAAGGATACTCTGCCAAATTTCCCTTCCACCAGTGATGGGAGTGGCATCACTGAGGTGCTCTCCATGTGTCCTCTCAGTTACCCTACTGCCCGACACTGTCCCCTTGAATGTTTCCTACTTCCATTGGGATGGTCCAATTAATTTTCAGTCATGTAACATCCTATGTTGGSTAGAAGAATACTGGCTTTCCTGTAAGGAGTTAGAGGTACATTTTAGCTGCTAATTATGAATATAATGTAAAGTAGTATGTACTATAATCCAAATGCAGTTTGACTGTACAATTTAGYAACTGGAAACAAAAAGACTCAGAAAAATATCCCTCATGTAGTGCAACAGAAATCCTTCTTCTCCTTCCCCAGACTGTYTACAATCTGTGGGGAAGGGTCTATGCTGATGCCAAGTCCCCAGGCATGTGCAAAGAGAGTCACTTTATTACAACAAACCTTCTTAAAGCAGTTAGCCCATTTTCAGTTACATAGTTTTAAAACATAASAAGCATAACTCAACCAACCACCATACACCATGATGTGAACCCACAATGGTCACATAACTTATTTTTCTACCCCTAATTCAGCTCAGTCTCTTTCCCAAAGTCCTTTTCTACACAGCCAAAGTAACAGGCCTGAGCCATGATTTTACAGGGCCCTCCTTTCGCACCTTTATGCAGCAATAAGCAATCTAAGAAAATTGTAAAAGTTAGTCTCTGTTTCACTGGAAATAAAATTGCAGACAAATCCCCTAYATTCAGAGAGATTCCTACAGATAAAACTGAGCCCATGGCAGCAGAAATTCCATTTTATAGGCATGTGTATAGGGGTCACCTCCTACTCTGTGGAGAGACTACCTATTGTCCAATGACACTAACTGAGGACATAAGGGCAATTATAACTGAGGACATAAGGGCAATTAATATGAAACCTGGCTAGTTTTCAGCAAATTTTACTAGTTTTGGTGAAGCCAGTATAACTTAGAGAAGAAAGTTTTGTAGCCCTATCAACTGTCATTTTTTTGAAGAACATTTTCCTTCCCGAAGACTGGAAGCCCATCTCCATACAGGAGTGGCAATGCTGTCTCTCTGTTCTGGAGGAATGAAGCTCACCCTGAAGGAGCAGTTTGGAAGCCAGCTTCTGAATTCTGCCAGTGGTAGCTGGAATGCTGCTGAGGCAAATGCTCTGGCGAGCGTGTGGGCGAGCACATCATCTTCCTGCTACCACCCCGCCTGTAACCYGTGTGTGTTCCTCTCTTTTGCCTAATTTGTAGTCTCTTCACCTCAGGTTTGTTTATACTGAACAAGTAGCTTTATTGCTTGTTCTTTGGTTACAGTTTGTTTGCATCCAGGTTACACTAGGCTCGCTGGCAAATCATACCGAGTTTGTGATTCTTCATATAATTAACTGATTTCTTAATATGTAGTTTGCTATCAGTTTACAAAATTTGACAGCGTAATTTTTTTACATTATCCAGGTCCCAATGAGGTGTTTTTAATGAGGTTCAAAATGTGCATTAACTGGGCCTTATTTGGCTAAGCTCTAGAACAGACCATCATGTTAGTGGAATAAAAAAATGGGCTATATATTTTAAGTGGGGAGAAAATGAATAATTCAACAGTAAGGGTCAACTCATCCTGCCAAGAAAAACCTACTGAAAAGGAAGTACATGGAGTTATAGTTATTTGCATTGTAGATAATAATATCAATTATAGCTCCCAGCTGGAATCAAGCCTCCATATTTTGGCTTCTGTACAGCCCTGGAATAACTGTTGCAGTCACAACAAGTTTCAGCCAAATAAAGACAAAGCTCAATTAGCAAAACAACACAATTTGCAGAAGCATACGCTYGACAATATGAGACTGATGTTTGGACATAGTTACATATGGCAGCTCAGTGACAATTAGCAGCTCTAATCATTTATAGTTAATGTCATTTTGCAAACACAAAGTTTTAACCCTTGCCAAAARCTGTAGCAAAGAAAATCACTTGTTGGGCCCACTAGAAACCATCTGCAAAGATTTGAGTCTATGGTCTAAGTGAAATTGCCAGCCCTCTAGGCTTTGTTGTGTATGTTGTACTATCAGCTTATTCTAAAAGCCCCATCTTTTGAAATCCAGTTATTAAAGGGAAAACAAAAAACAAAGAAAAGTCAGTAGCAAGGAGCACATGCTGGCAGGTGCTGAGGCAAGAGGGGATCAGTCTGGCTTGAGGCAAGGGCAAATCAAGCTGCTGCCCTGGCAGACTGATGGGGTGGCAGAGAGCTCTGAAAGCCAGACTAACACTGCTGTTTTCCCAGCAAAATATCGTGGGATCTAGGGTAGCAGTAATGTCAAAAGGGTTAACCCCCCCTTCCACACCTTCTGTGACAACAGGAGCAACAATCTTCGCTCTCTGAGCTTCTATTCTCCTTGCCTTTTCCTAATTTCTCCCTAGTTTTTGTATGTTTTCTGTGTCTTTCACCAGACCTCTTCTCCCTCCATAGAAGTAGCTTTGGTCCCTCCCACTTAGGATTGCAAAATTCACATTTGCCTACAGAACAGAAAAGCTTCATGAAATGTGCTGTCCCAGGTGGGGGAGTAACATTTCTATGCGGTTCAGTAGAGAGCCCCTCACAGAATTTAAAAGGCACAGAGCTGGCTGAAAASCAGCATCCTCCTTTCTGTAAATAAAAACATTGAGGGAGGACACCAACCTCCCTGGTGAGACATAAAGCATTCTTACATGTCCCTGATCTCCATGGAGATGGCAAAGGGCTTGGCACTTCTTGCACCATTGCTTGGTAGAAGTAATCCTCATATACTTCTAATGGCTCTGATGGTCCAACCATCCCACATAGAGTCCTCAGGTCCTGGGAAAACCCAAGTATGTGTCGCTAATGGGACAGAGGAACATGCCAGGAAAAGGCAAAGAGATAAATAACTTTACTTGTTCCTGTGGAAGTACATAGAACTGTGGTCAGTTCTCTGAAGTAGTTAGTCTTGACTTCATCTTTGCAAAACTTTTTTTTTAAAATTTAATTTAATTTAATTTAATTTAATTTAATTTAATTTCAAGGCAAACCCAGCAAATTCTAAAAGGTGTCATCAGCGGAGCAGACAAAGGCTTTCTGCCTTCTTGTGTCACCTGTCCCTGCTCATTGCATAGTGTGCTGGTTTGCACCATGCTGATTCTTTTTCACACGCCCTATGTTGCTGACACATGTAGAAGCTACTTTTCTAGGACAATAATCCATGGTGTAATCACAATGGATTGTCATTTTAATAACCAATTGACAGATGAATAGAAGCMCGTCTTCATGCCTTCCTTTCTAGCTCACAGAAGACAAAGTCTTCTCTTCAACTTCCCATCTTTTAAGAAGATGAAACTTTTTTCTTCTCTTGCCTAAAGAGAGGACCCTTCTCCTTTCCTGACAGCAGTTGTGGTCATCCAGAAAGGTGACYTATTTTTATTTCCCATTAAGGCAACCTTTGGGAGACAGATGATTCTGGCTACCTTGTCCCTCTTGGGGGAATCACACATGCTCCCAATTTCAGATTATATCTCAAGGCTTCAACTTTCCTGCTTAGCAGCAGGGTTAACTCAACAGGCCCAACTGGATTTGGCACATACACACCCTTTATCTCTGTTGTGACAGCAGTTAATTAAAGTGACTCAGAAAACATCTTCTCCAAAACAAAGTAGTGTTTATTTGCCAAAGATGTACCCAAAGAAATGGCCTAACAGCAAAGWGCCATAGCCCAGCTTGACCTGGTTGTAGGTCTGGCTCTGCCCCTGACTGGTGGGAAGCCTGCTATAGCTGCACCACCTGACTGCCCAGAGCTCCTCTCTGCTCGCTGATAGTGGCAGCTCATCCCTCCTCCTTGCCTAGCCAGCACCTTCAATCTGTGAAGTCCACTGTGATGTCTTGGCCTGAAGAAGCACCAGCTGAGAGAAGCAAGCCTGGAGCAGTCCTCTTTTTTTCASAGGCACTGTCTTGCTTTCCTTTCTTCCTTCCTTACTTCCTTACTTCTTACTTCCTTTCCATTAASAGTTTAATTGATTTTATTTTGGTTAGTTTGTATCTCAGCAAGACTAAGATAGTAGGAATGGGCAAAGTCCTAAATCTGGGTAATTGTCTGCCACAATTTTGGCTATCATTAATAAGCATAGGAACTGAAAACTAATATYACATCTTTGATTAGCAAGATGGAGTGCAATTCCTAATCACTGCACAAGTAAAACTAATCATAGCACAAAAAATGCAGTTGCTTAAAGAAAACATACCATTTCCTCCACATGAAGAAATCATGTCTGGAAACTCACGAAGGTATTGCTGAAACTGCTCTGATGATTGTAACCTCTACATGTTGCGAAGCAAGCAGGTCAGAGGCTGTGGCTTGAAAATAAAGAGGCCTGAGCTGGAAAAAAAAACCCTCAAAACTTCATTTGGTTCTTACAATGCCTACCTAATCTTGTAAAGCTTTGGGACAGAAACCTGTAAGACCAACCCTTAGAAACATTTCTGAATTTATAAAAGAAAACAATAAGTCTTGTGTTTTCTGCTCTGTTTATTCAGTATGATAACCAAATAAGATGTATGAAGAAAGAAATAGACAAAAAATAAAGCAAGATCTTTCAGGTCACTGAGAAAGAAACACTATAAGCATACAGCAACTTACTAGTGATACCACATATGAGGTCCCAATAAAATTTTTATATTTTAGAAATGATTGATGCATGTTAATGAACTAATAAGTCATTAAGGAACTGTTTTCTTCATTAAGGAACTGTTTTCTTTTTCCTTCTCTTACATGGTTTCCTTGGATATTTGGCTCATAATTTTAGGGAGGGAATGCTTCACCCATATTAAAAACCTTACTTCATTTATTAAAAGGCAAAACAGGGTTCATTTTTTTTTTTTTGCATTTGCCTTTTCATTCTTTTTATTGTTCTTGGCACATTTTCATTGCTTACACTCAAAGTTTTCAAGTATTAATGTCAGACTATGAAAGCAAATACTCTTTTTATATTCCAGCAGTTTTAAAAATGCAGTTTATTTATTTCCTTTTCATAATTTTTTCTTTCAGTATTCAGTTTTGGCACTGAGTGTATGAAAACCTTTATTTGAGTGTCTCAGGCATTTTAGTGTTCCTGAAAAAACTATATAGTGAGAGCATAATTCTGTATGCTCACAATTCAAATAAAGGTTGGTATTTGTGACATTCACGACACTACTTTCCTCAAGTTGTGACACTGGGAATGCTTGAATCATAATTTCATTTTTGCTTATACTTTCACCCCTGGTCCTTTAAAAGTCTGAACACCCATACTTTATTGGGGTATTAGGGGATGCTCAGAATCTCCTAGAGCCCCTGTGRCAATTAAAACCCACTGGAGACATGGTAACACTCCAAGAGCAGGTAAGTTTAAGAAGAAAAAAACCCATTATGGAGTAATAGTTTTTGGCTGTGGCAGAGATTGCATACATTGACTTGCAGACAGCAATTGCTCTGTACCAGGTTTACTGTGCCTGGTTTGAACCTCAGAGCAGTGTTTGGTCCTGGGGTAATGAAGCACATCGCAGGACCCTGGGCTAATTTCAGCTTTAGTTTCTGAAACAAGGCTTTACGTAATTAGCTTCCTGGAACTTATGTTTGTAGGTTTTGGAAAGCAATGTTTTAATCTATTTTTTACAGCTTGCTCTCCTACTAAAATGTAACTAAAGTTTGTACCCTAAGGGAACACTGTTGAGTATTAGCTCCTGATTGCCCTCTAGTCCTAAAGAAATTCCCTTCTAACAGTACTGCTTTTGCTGTTGTTCAGGAATCTACTGGCCTTTATGAAGTGATGTAATTTGTCTGAGGATAAAATAATTCTTACCTGAACTGTGACATGGAAAGTGCTTGGCTTGGACCACTATGATTTTCATGTATGGATTTTATTTTCATGTTGACTTTTCTAAAAAGAAGAAAATAATGACAGGAATAACAAATAAAACTATTATTTATGCTATAGTTTATGAGAAACATCTTTTCTAGGAATTAAACACAGAATTGGAAGTTACTTCATATGGTGATTAACAAAGACTGATTCTTCTAAGACCTTACCCTCAAAAAGAAAAAAAAGAAGCAAAACAGAATAGGGGTGTTTTTAATTCCTTAACTAGCATTTTATGTTCAAATTACCAAAATTTAGTTCATCTTTCTGACAGAGAAAGGAGACATCCTTCCTTGGTATCTTGTGATGCGAGATGTTTCAYGTCAGGACAGCTCCCCTGTGCAGGTCAGCAAACAGCACAAATTGTTCTCAACATGTAGTTCAGACTCAGGTAAGTTAACAGACTTGCTGCATTTTAAAAACACCTAAAAGTGAAATCAGGGATACATTTCTGCATTAGATTCCCTGATCTGCACTTTCTTCTTCCCTGTTTCTGAATAATTTAGGCTTCCTGATTGTCCAAACATCATCTCCAAACCTGTAGCAAACCTGTTGGAGTTTAAGCACTTTGGACATCTATAGAGATGTCTAAGCTTCTGTACAGTTCCTCTCTAACRTGGGAGTCATGGGGAACAAGATGGGAAACATGTAGTAGCAAATCAAGCCCTTCTCAAATATTCTTCATAGTTTTTAGTGATGAGTGTTKCTCAGTTTGTGTCCATGCTTGTATGTTCATGTGTCTGTATATATGTATACATTAGATATTATTTCTATATTAAATATTCCTCACTTTGCTGTGATGTACAGTGCCAAATCAGCACAGTACAGAATTTTTCTTTCAGAATTTATTGATGGTCTAAAACCATTACTGAGAATTGGAGGATGCTGCCATTCTCATGATCCTTACAAATGTCCTTTGCAGTCTGCAGTGGATGAAATTTCTTATGGTTATGGCTGATAGCTAAATGCTATACTTAATCACTTGATATTAATCTATATGGAAGACAGTGACAGCTTTAAAAAGGTTTCCTTCCCTTCYTGTGGCAGGAAACTTCTCTGTCAATTGCTTTAAATAATATTTCTGAAACAGAACATAAATAAAACATCATCTTTGCAATTGTGGACCTATCAGTTAAACTCAGCAGATGTTTCTTATGAAATTTTTCTGTTTGCCAACTTCAAACTTTCTTTYTATCAGATACCACTGGGACAACATCTCAATGACATTTCAGGTTTTTATTTGTTTGCTTATTTATTTACTTCCTTTCTCTTTACTGAAAAAAACACAGTGAAATTGCTTTTGCAAGAATATAATTTAAAGGAAGTATTTTTTTTCCTTATCACTTCAGAKGTAAACCAATTTTAATTTTTCATTATTATTTTTAAGGTAAATAATCAGAGAATTGATTTTTAGAAATTATTTATTTTATGTGAGACAGCTGCATAAAACTGGTTAGTTTTAGCTTTCAGTAAAGGWATGTTAGAACTGGCATATAAGAGCTGCTGTTCATTGTCTCAAAAGGGTTATGAGAAATATTTTTCTAGCAAATTGCATTCACTGCTAGTGCAGGGATTATGCCAGCAATAGCTTCCCCCTCTGCCCCCAAAGAAAATTCCTCCACCGTACGAGTACTAGCACTGGAAGCAGTAACATAGACCAAGTTCAGATGGTTTCTAGTGCTTGACTTAAAACATTGCCAATATGTTGTGTAGACAGGCAGCTCACCACTGGCAAACAATTCTTCTTTCATGCCTGTTAAGTAGCAGAATTGTGTATATTACAACATGGAAGTATATCCATGTTGTAATGATCTAAGTCTGGTTATGCTTCACTACAACAATTTTCAGTGACAGAATTTAGAGCATTTTAGCTATTGATCCAACCTGGTTAGAAAAGAGTGAGATTTCGTGTCTTCACTGAGTGCCTGGCCTATGCATCTGTTGTGTGGTAAATCTCCAAAGCCATGCTTACGTCACTCATTTATGTGAGGATCCGGACTAGTAAGGGAAGAATTTGAGACATATTAAAAACTTTGCAATATATAGAACTTATTGCTGATCCTGTAATGTTCTTAAATTTAGATTAATCAGATAAGACTGTATATTAACTGCAGAAATCCCTTACCAAAAGATTAGGTAACTAACCAAAATGTAGCGAAGCATTTGCAGGGGAGTCTCTGGGAGGCTCTAGTGAAATTGCCTTCCTACAGCTCCAGCTCTAAGGCACCTGAGTTTCCCCTAGTCCTCAGGCATCCCTCACAACACAGAGGAAATATTTCYGTTTCCAGGGAAGTGATATGCTCCATTATTTCTGTTAACAGATGTGACATTTGTGGGACTTAGCCATGTGCTACAGTACTGTTTGTTCTATAAACGTTTTGTTTCTAGGGTTCAACATTATTGACAAGGCATGTTTATGCTTTGCTGTCTTTATGGAAGCTTGAAAATATATTGCAAAAGACATGTCACAACCTTAATGAAATATTTAAGTGTATTATTATTATTGCACTAGCACTGTCCCTGTCCCTGCCTTTACTTGAACTGTGTTGAGTGATGGTGACAAGTGCCAAAGTCCTGAGAGGACTCAGAGTGCTCCCAGCTGGTGAGTGGCTCCAAGCTGTCCCCCAAAAGGAAGGAGCCTGGCTTTGTGCTAGTGGTAGGACTGTGCTGTCAGGAGAAACTTGGTTGCTGGTGGCCTTTTTTAAAATAAAATCTACCATAATTTGTGACTCCTTGGTTTACCACTGAGAAAAGTGTCAAGTGAGGGATGTTGGAATGGAGCACCAGCCTCACTCCACAATTTGTCCTATACCTTCATTTGCAAAGAAGTGTTGAGGAGCACATATGSACACCTGCAAATCCTAGAGGGACAATGAAAAATGCAGCGAGTCAGACTTTCTTGTGCTACAGTGAAATGTGGGGACTCCAGGCATTGGGTATTGCCAGTTTTATGATACTCACTCCTGTTTCAATGTGCCGGTGCACAAGGAGGTGTTTCCCATGGTTGACTGAGGTACTGAGTTCTGTGAGGAAGAGCAGGACATTGTGGGAAAATATGTGCCATGTCACATACCTGACACTTGGCAAGTCTGAGGTAATAGTTATGCCTAAGATAACAGCAGCTAAYGCAATGGAAGTAGGTAGAGCATGCAAAATATTCACTATGCCCTGAGGTCACTGAACACTCCTGGGACTAGATATACCCATCCTCAGATCAAGTAAGGATTAGAGGGAAGGTGTAGCTGGCACATGCATCAAAAACTATTAAAACCCCAAGCAAAACACAAAAAAATCCCAGCCCTTAACCTACTGAGTTCAGAAGCACAGGAAAATAAAAATATTAAACTGAAACTCTTCCAAAAAGGACAGGTGTGTGAGTAGTTCCTGCTGAAGGGAGGTATAATGTTGTTTACATTGCTGCTCTTAAGCAAGACTTCACTTYGGCACCTCCCAGAGCATAAATATTGAGATTTTTAATGAAAGCAGCTGCAGGACATTTAATAATAAGGATGGTATCTTTGGATCAGAATATATTGACACAGGTTACATTAACCCTGTTAATGAAGTAATGTTCTTTTTCTGTTTCTACGCTCAACAGTGGGGTTTATTAAGRCAGAAATATTTTAGGCTTTTTTTCCTATGTGTAACTCCCTCTAAATTCTGATCCCTTAAAATATGTGCAAATAAGTAGTTGCTATTGTGGGTCAAAATGTCCAGCTGAATAATCTGGAAAGCTTATTTCTAACTAGGCCCCAATTTCACCAAAATGAGTAAATATGGATGAATCTTCTCTAGAGAACAATRGCAACAAACTGGATACTGTAATTTCAGTAACGGGTCCAATTAATCAAGCATAAGGAACTTCTTGAGAAACCTCTTAGGTTAAGTGTTGAGAAGTTGGAGTTTTATGCARTGAATGCTCCAGGAGATTGCATTTGTAAATGGACAAATATGGTGAACTTGTAAAAGCAGAGAAATTAATTTCTACATCCTCATCCACTATTTTCAAGGTGTAATGTCCAAAATAATAACATGGAAAAGAGTTCATACATGAAGCTATTTGGGATAGTTACCCATATTGCAGTTGAATTCTACCAAGTTGTTTCCAGAACCTGATGTCCCAACCAGTCTCAGCCCATCCTTGTCCCCAGTGAGGGATCCAGTGCCTGGGGCTGTGGCAGGAGCTGCTCTGGTGCCTGTGGATGCTTGCTCCTGGCTGGGTCAATGGGATGGGTCCTGGCTGCTGGGYCCTGCCTGGCTGCTCCCATGGGGAGCTGCCATAGTCCTGGACACCCCCTCCTGTGAAACACTGGTGTCAGACTAGTGTTACATTCATTAGGTAGGAAAGGAACAAACAAGGCAACCCAGCACAAGCTACCAGAAATGTCCAAGAGAGATGAAAGCTGGGTGCATTTGCAGCCCCATGCACCTAGGCAGCCATCTCCATTATTTGTAGCCCAAGAGCCATTCCCTTACTCAGTGGCAATAGTGATACTCCCAATGATCCTCTAGTCCTAAGAAGGGAAATATTTTAAATAGAGTGCTTGAGAAAGAGTGCTTATGAAACTGGAATTTTATTCAGTTCCTTGTAYCAATTCTTGAGGTAATGAAATTCTTGTGCTGACCCTTCTGCATCCCAAATCAGTTGTCAGTGATGAACAGAGAATGAGTACTCCCTTGCTTACACACATCACTACACAGCTGGCATTAGCAGGGCACAAGAGGGCTTGACTTCATCTGGAGCAGATCACACAGATCCGACAAGAGATTGACAAGTGTAAATCTTAGGCAAGAAGGACCAGTGACTGCACCCACTACAGCAAGGCCAAATTTTTTCATCTAATATGCATACCTACCTCATGGGGAAAAAATAGACTATATCAGCTAAATTAACACTGAAATCAAACAGCAGCTTTTGCTCAGTTATGTGTCCTGAAGGCATGGCATAGGCAGTGYTTAATGGTAGCTCCCTGGGATACCTGATAAGCATGAACTATATCTCAGTAAAAAAAGTGATGTAACAGAATTTTTTCTTAAAAAATAGATGTTAATATAATTTTTAAGCCAAAGGCATGAACTGGGTGGAACATTTAAACTGAAGGCTTCCAAATTCAATACAACTATTACCTTTTTGTTTTTTTCTGTATTCCTCAGTGGCCTTCTAAAATTTTCAAACCATTTAGCCACTTTGAAAAAGGCATAAAGACCTTAGAGACATGAAATTTCCACACAATAAGGAAAGCCAGTGTTTGGAGAGTGGAATAAGACTGAGAGGGGTTTCCCTGTTGAGGAAAAGCCTGGACTGTAAGGGTGTCCATTGRCCAGTGGTGATGGGGGTAGCAGCTGGCTGGCCAGCACAGAGACAGTGCACAGCCAGACACAGTACCTCCTGCCCCTCCACAGTTACTRGTGACAAAACACAGTGTCACTAGAAAAGCTGAGGGCTTTCTGARGTGTGGAGGAGTTAAATTTTAATGGAGAGGGTGAGCCGTAAAAAGTTGTCCTGGAAAAATGCCAATTTAAAAGGAAAAAAATGATTCGGCAATTTTCTCTTCATGGAATCATTGAATACTTGATGGTATTTAAAATTAGCAGAGTACAGGATTAATAAAAAATTCTCTATCTGATAGTGTAGCATATTATCATGCTAAGTTACCRTGATGTCTTAGTGAGTAAAAAAAAAGTATTTTTCGAATGACTGGAGGATTCAGAGGACCATAATTCACACGGCCTGAAATACAGCTCAATTTCTTTCTGAAAGGAGCCTTTCTCACAAGATTCCTGGCACTTCTTGGGTACAGCTGGATCAGAAATAAAATACAAATAACCTCTATTTGAATTCAGTGTTCCTTCTCTGGCCACAGTGTCAATTAAGAAGCCAGCAAGGGTGTGTACGTGTGTGGGTAGGTAAATGAATAAGTGACTTGAGTTATTCCCACAGATTTAACTGCTACCTTTGTGATGATGGCTCAAAAAATCTATTTCCAACCTCTCCCATTTTCTTATATAATACCAGATGTGTCATTGGTGACTTCCTCAATCAAATCTTCTTTATCTTATTCTTCCCTGGGCTCCTGCCAACTCACATAGCTTCATAAAAGTCCTGAAATTCATTCACACAGCCACTGATCTGATTCATCCTGTGACTCGTTTTTATCTCAGCTGTTGCAGGTTCTTTGTTTCTATTTGCAGTTTCTAAAGCCTGCACTTGCACAACTAGTCATGTTGGTTATAGGCACTAGTAAAATCCCATCCTTTCACTGACAGATGAGAAAGGAACTGTGTGCAATGAAATCGCCAGTTTATTGTTTTTTCACCTTTGAGRATCTAGTCAATTTTATTAATTATGATTTTCTTAATTAATGCAGCTTAGAGGGTCAGAGCATGAACGAGTTTATTTGGCCTCTTCATATTTTTATAAAAGCTGATCAGCTGTGGAAACTCAAATTTACTTCCCATCCGATGGCAGTGCCCTGTGGGGCTCTGGATACAGCTTTGAGTGGCAGAGGATGGAAGACAGGATTCAGGGRTACTATGCTTGATAGTATATATCTACAAGGAACAAATAGATTTTAATTTATTCTCAAACTCCAGCTATCTAATAACTCTCTTTTTTTCCCTTGCTGGACATCCACAAAGGGARAGCATATTCACTCAGATCATCCCAACTGAAGTTACACATCCTTATGTCCAATAGAGAGTCTTCTGTCTGTTTCTTTAGGTGGTATTTTGGAACAGCTGTCAAAAGAGTTACTATTCACAATACAGTGTTTGCTAAAGATGCTGATGAAGACCCTATTGTGTTCAACAGTGTTAATATTTCCAATATCTTTAGCAACCATGCCAAATGAGACAGAAACACAAGGAGCTGAAGGGCGCTGCTGAGTCAAGTACATCCCACAGCTGGCAGTCCTGATGAGGGAAACTGTGATCATCCAAATTTCAGCTCCTGGCTTTTTCACTGTTCAATATCATTGACAGACACTACGGTTTACAAGTCCCCTTTAAAAACAGAGAGAGAGAGAGAAAGAAAATGTATTTCAAACCAAGCCCATAATAGCATTTTCCAGGCTTGTCCTTCTAATTGTTCTGTTACACTTGTAGGGTTAAAAGACAAGAAAAAATAATTACTACAGAAATAGACACATCATAGTATTTGCATTAGGATGATGATTTTGGGTAGGGCTCAGGAAATAGACCTCAACYACCAGGCTGTGAATCCATCTTTGTTTTCTTGCCTGTTTCCTGCAGGAGAGCACAGGGAGCGGGATAGCAAACTGCAGAGTGCGCAGACCTTGGACTCAAGCATGGCACTCCCAAGTTACACTGCCTGCTGGCTTTATCTGAACTTGTCTCATTGCCCTGAAAGGGTTATAGTCCTCTGCAGCCACTGAACCCAGAGACTTGGCTTGGCTGCAGATCAAGCGCGTGAAGAACGTGTGACCTTCTCCAACACAGAAAACCTTTGTTGTGAGAAGAACTCAAGTAGCAGCACAGAAATTTGTAATGGGAATAACTAGTGCCTCTCTCATTTTTCTGTGAAGGAATATATAGTTCAGCCAGTGCTTCTCACAGGCAGTTGTTACTTTGTAAGCCTAAATTTTTCAGGGCTCTTCCTGAGTCCTTGGGTTAAACAGTTATCATCACATAAAGAAAGGACTCTCAACTCTTCCTCACACATAGAACCAAGGGATGAATTAATTGCTTCTTCTTATCTGCTTCTAAAGGCAGACTCTCCCTTCAGTGAATCCTCATTCACTGAGGGGAGAGCCTGCCTTTAGAAGCAGGGTAAGGGCATAAACCTTACTGCTTTGATCATCCTCTCTTACCCCTGCAATGTGACTGCAAACATCTGGGTGCCATTTTCTTCCTCTCTAATGAGATRGGTTCTACAAAGGAGAAGAACTTTGGTGCTATAAAAACATTGACCTGGAAAARGCCTGTCTGAAAATCTAAAACCTGGTTACAAACATTAATGAAAAGTGTTTTGCAACTTTCTTGTCAGACAGGTAATGGTTGTTATCACCATTTGATGTCTTGCATGAACTGGGACAAAGACTATGTGAGTTGCTCAAAGTGACAGAGATGAGAACAGCATCCAGCTCCCAGTGCTACAAATACATAAAACATGGCAGATCCCCAATCCAATTAATTTCATGAACAAAGCATATTAATGTAAAGAAGAGGAGTATAAAAATCAGTTTTTATCTGTGTGGTGACATGGATAACATTATTTTCAGTAGGAGTTGTATGAAAGATGCTTCAGAGAAGCCACAGCTGATACAATGGGTGATGTGTCTTGTGCAGTGCCCTTTGTGAGAGGGGACACGAGACWCTGGGCTTCTATTTCTGTGTCCTGTGTTGATCTGGTGAAAGCCAGTGCTTAGCTGTGCAAGGGTAGACTAGCTTAGCTGCTGCTTGAAATTGCTGGAAATATTAAAAACAAGTCTGTTTCCAGGCTACTGACAAACTTGCTTGGGCTGGCACTGTCCTTTGTTCTGCATATAGGAAAAGAAAGTGAGACACAGTTGGTTCATCCACRCTTGGATGTTCTTGCAGCAGAAGTGAGCAGTTTTACTATGTAACAGTCATCATGTTTTACTTYGCCTAAAAGGAAACGGGTGAAGTTTCTTCAGAAACTAGGCAAGTTGCATTAAGATGGATTAAAATGACAGCTTGTTCTACAAATCCTTAAAGATTAAGAACATTTATTTCTAAACACTAAATCCCAACAAAAGGACAGGAGAGTTTGTTTTTGGCTTGGATTAATATCACAGCTGATAGTAGAGACATCAAGTAAGATTATAGTGAACAAGGCTAGGAAAATCATAAGAGCATAATTAAATTTATTTCTTATTTAATTTATTTTTACTTTCTTTTGTTCAATAGGTTATTGCATTGCTATATATTTACACTAAAGAGTAAAAGCTAAGTTATACTTTAATTTTTATTTCAAAAATACTTTATATTTTGTTTCGAGTTTATTAAGAAGTAATAAGTATAGGTGGAACTTTCTAGATATTGCAGCTACCTGATATATATTTTATTGTTATCAAGTATTTATAGTTCAAGAAAATCTGATCTATTAAGAAATTACTCATCAGGCAGGAGAGAAAGGGCAATGAAACCTAATTGTGGAAACTTCTGGCTATGCATAGAGAGTCAGTGTGCCTGTAGCAGAAGTCCTCTTCTGTGGCAATGTTGTAGGGCTTAGAGAATGTTCTAAATACRCAACACTTACCCACGGTGTCTCATTTGCCTGCAAGCACTCTGGTGTGACAGTGAAAGAATTCCAGTATCTCCAGCTGAAGAGATTTCAGGTATGTTGCTGCACCAGCTTATTCAATTTCTTAAGATTTTAATGTAACTCTAGAGCTTCTGTGTGCCCCTGCCTGGTGTGATATGACAGCATCCTCAAATCAGTCTTTAGCAGCTACTGTTAGTATCACCTGTTGACAGGGAAGACATTACATTTGCAAACCATATGTATCTCACAACCTGTCCTGTCACCTTCCTGGGGCTCTTGCAGTTGTCCTGCTATGCTTTACTTGGGAAAGAGGTGGCAGGAGGTAAATAACTTGGCAATGATTGATTTGCCAGAGGGGTTTTTCCAGGTGTTGAGGAATTGTTGCTCACACCCTTTGAGTATCAACACTGATATGCTTTAAAAAGATTCTTGCACTTTGACAGTTTGCTTCTGAGATTAAGAGCTTTTCCAAATGATCATGATTATGCTTAGACTGTGAGAGAGATGCATTCATGGCACCTTAATGTCTTGGGTTTTTTGACTGTCCCAATTGTCCATCACTGTTTTGCCACTCATACTATGGTAGTTATTACTATACACACAGTTGAGTTGTAAGTACTCTGAAATACGCCATCACAGGAAATTTTACGTTCTCACTTTACAGTCAGACATTCCTCTATCAGATGGCTCCAGAAGGATACAGTCCTTCCTCCACTTGTGTTCATTCCTGTCCTGTGCAGTTGCTCTTGTGCAGCTCCACCAGTCCTACTGTACACAGATCAATCTTCTTTGCAGAAATAATCCTGCATCATCAAATTATCTAATTTATAATTAATTCATCATAAAATTTGCTAAATTATCTATGCTTTTATATTTCTTGTGGAGACTGAAATCACTGAAAATCCCTAAGACTTATAAAGGCAAAATAGGGATGGTSTAACCTAGTCTTGTTCTGTGAATCACAACAGATATGTCTTCCAAATACTGATGGAACCTCTCTGCTGCACAGAAGTGCCTTTCTGGCCTTCAAACACAGAGCAGTTATGRGGCTGGATGTTCTTCCCTGTCTTCCTGTACATCAGCATGTTGACATTACATCGGTGACATGAATTTTCCGTGTGACTTCTGTTTAGTCACTAAAACCTGCCTGCATACGACAGTGTCAGCGTTATCTACTCTCAGAATCATTATTATGCTTTAAAATGCTTGCAACTGTGAAAACCCATAGACAGATGTTTCCTAGTGAACAGTATGTGCCACGGCTACTTGCATGTGAACAGCAGAAACACAAACTTTTTAAAACAATACACATTTTGTGGTCGGGTTTCTCCATACCAGTTCGTGTTCCCAGCAAAAGCAGTTTCCTGGCAGAACATGAGGGTACAGCAGCTGTTTGAGCAAGAAAACAAGCCACCCTGTTGGTGGGGTGGTTTTATATGTCCTCAACAGATTTTTTATTAACTACCTAAATTCACACTGCAAATTCACAAGCAACATGCAGAAAAGGATCCTTCATATGCACTAGGTATGGGATACCTAATGACTACAGTCATTATTTCTGTATGCCAGGCTTCTTGTATGGAAAGCTGAGTGAAAAGTTACCCATCTGTGAGTCAGGTGCWTTTATCAGAGGTAAAGGTGCTTTTCTGAGTCCATGCTTCCTTAGCAGGGTAGGCCTGACTTTGGAGGACTGACTGTGTGTRTTCTGATCCCATTAAATGAACTAAAGATATTAATAATCTCAGCTTAAGTGGCAAYTTCTGTCAAAGAGGTATATTTTTTAAGAGGCAGTTTTTGTTTGTATTTCACTAGTAACATAAATATGTTATTATTATTCCATAAAATAATTTTAAAATTCATTTTACCCACCATTAATTATATTCCTTGGCCATGTGTTTGTCTTAGTGCCTGTATTTATCTCACAAGATTAACAAAGTCAATGTACTACATGGGACACTTTACTGACCATCAGCATTTTCCKATTATTAATTAATTATCTTTTCTTATGGTAAACAGGAGAAGACGTACACCATGTTGGTGCCATGATGTTCTAAGATGCTGGCTGAAGGCATTCTCTCACGTATACCAGAAGTTTACATATTTTTTTAGTTTCGCTTAGMATAGAGAGGCTTTGGAATTTATTTTTTTCATAAGAAGTGAAAGACATGTTTGTCTTCTGTATTCTAGGAGGCACATCATAAGAAAAATAGATTAAAAAATAATCACTATGCTTCCAAATATATTTAATATGTGTGCACTTGGATGCATATTCCAGTTTTATATTCTGTTTTATTACTTGCTTTCCAGAACAAAGAGACTCACGAAATCCATGCCAAAGAAATAGCGTGTGAGAGTGTGCATCTGCATACAATAATTTATGTACTAACTACATTACGTAGTAACATGGACCATCTAGCCAGCAATGCTCTGCTGCTTCATGACACTGTGCACAGAAAAATTGAGCTTTATGCTAGAGATCTTGTTGTATTCACTGCCATCTGAATCCTATGCCTCTTTCATTGTTCTGCTCATCTCAATTTAAAATGCAGCTCCGATTTTGATCTCAGAGTACTATAAATCCAAAATAAGTCTAAGAGCTTCAAAGAAGTTTATTTCTGCTTTACATAGTTATAACTAAGATAAAAATCTGGCCCACAGGCCCATTCATTTTATAACAAGTTAAAACATGTGCCCTTACATTTGGCAAATCCTCAAGATTAACAGAGATACATGTGTTGCTAGAATAGCAGCTATGGAGCCGCTTTTYTTTTTTTTTGCATCCAGTTCTATTTTTGGTTCCTTCCCCTTTGACATACATTCCTGGTAACAATTAAAAGCAGCTCTTACTACAAAATTGAAGCTGATAGCTGAACACGTTATGTACCATATACATTTTCTGTATTGCATATCAAATGCATTAGATGCTGATTGTCATATGTGGAAAAGAAATGGGAGGTCAGATTGTCCTTTTACTTACAGTTGTGTAAACCAGCAGAGTGAAAGATGGATAGAAAAATTATTGATGTTTGGTGCTTGGCTGTCAAAAGAAGCAAGTAATGCAGGAAGAGGGATTGCTGGTGCTTTTGTGTGCTCTGAGTGATCCCTGTCCCTGCCTGTGGAAAGTCTTGGAATGAAGAGCAATGCACAAGGTCATTCACATCTTTCCCTTCTTGAAGGAGCCAGAGCTGGCTCTGCAGGACATTCCACTGGTGTGTGTAATGCTACTTACTGTAGGGGGCTGCTCGCACTGTCACACTGGAGTTACAGGTCCTGTCTCCCCTTTGACACAGCTCTTGTCCTTGTGGGTTGAGATGGACTTGGAGTCTGCTCTGTCTGTGAACAGGCTCTACACCAGAGGTGTAAAGGAGAAGTGGATGACCTTGTCCATCACAAATTCCCATAGCCYTTATTCCCATGTGCTCTTGCTGACATAAACTACTGAATGTCCCTGCATCTAACTGATTTCCTCCAGAAAAGTATTCCAGTATTTTTGGAGGGAGTCTTAGGGCCTCAGCGCTGTTCTCAGTTGAGAGGATATGACCTGGGCTGGCCCATGATATTTCCCAGGATGGTTTTAGGCTTACTCCCCAGATTTCAATTCCAGGTGCTGCAAGAGAATGTTCTTAGTGGAAAGTCCCTGGGATGCTAACTCATTTCCTCTTTTTTACTGTTGGGATCCAAATTTTCTGACTTCCAGTATGTACAGCCAGAAATATTTACTTGATTTAGCATTCCTTATGTCAGCATTCCTGGAAAAATTCCAGGAATTTATTGTATCAGTAGGTGGGGTGGGCAGATGGTGGCACAGGCCAGGGCTTTTAGCTCTTTKCTTTGCCTGTGCACTTTGCCTACACTTGGCATTATGTAAATAGGAGCAAATAGCCATGAATARTGATGAAGGGGATTAGCTTCTAAGAAGAGCTCCTTTACGGTGAAAGGGTGTTAAAGTCACAGCCTGTGGTCACCTGCAGGGACTCCATGCAGCCTATTACCCCAGAGATCACTGCAAGTTGGGTAAAATATCAAACCCCTGCTCAGGAAAGGTTTCTCTTCGAATATAGTATGAAGGCTTTAAGTTTGAGACAGTATATTTAAGTATATGCTTTTTTCCTGGAGCAAGACTTTGCTAAATTTATTCCTAAGTTTATTCTGGTTGCTAAACCACAGCATTGCTGTCCAGTCTTCAGAAAGGATAAGCAACACGTTTTCCCTGAGACATGCACCCAGAGTCACTGGGTTTCCAAGAAGACATTTGGAAATGGACAAAAATATGGGGAAAGGGTCCTGTTTCCAGGACAGTTGCTGTGATAAATGCTGACAGTGTGGTCTCCAAAGATAAAGAAAATTTGCTGTCATCTCGTGATGTTTTGCCAAACATGTACTTCAGTGTAAGAACATAGGTACTATATAGCAAAGAATATAAGAATTATTTATTTATTTATTTATTTACATGGCTTTTTTCCTGAGTGTTGCAGGAGCTGTGATCATAATTCCTGTAATACTCCAGCTGATAAATACTCAGTATGGTACATAGCCAACACTGTCTGGTACAGCTGAACCTTGTGTTTGCCTCGTGGTAGTTGGATTCATTCATTCTTTTTTTGCAGAGACAAGCCTGGTGTGGTTAAGTTGTATCTCTCAGTACAGACTCTGTTTGAGTGAGTCCTGTGATGCCCCATATCACACAGTCAGGTGATGGCTGATTTGCATCACTGGAAATGTTGTAAAGCCATGATGTCCAGCACAGCCCTAAGAAAGTGAGGTGCTCAGTCTGGAGCTCATAGGAGGCTATCTGCCGTAGGAAAGAAAACCAGTTGAGCTAACTTACTTAAAATGAAACATTTCAAGTCATCAACACAAAACACTATTATTCTCAGAAAATTTCATTTAAATAAAAGGCTCCTCTGGAAACAAATATCTTTATGGGAGCTGCATTTTCTGTTGGAAAGGCATTGGAGTGAGAGATCCTTGATCAGCTCCAATAATTTAAGCACTGTAGCTTTATGGGGTGTTATTATTGACTCTGGCAAATAAGAAAATGTCCTTTGCTCCCTTTTTTTTTTTTTTACCTGCAGTGCCCTTTCTCTACTTCCATTGCAATGACCCCAAACCGCTGACTAGACAAACAGATCATCTGACCTCACCCATCTAGTTATTTTTCAGCTAATTACTTTGTGCTCCCAGCCCCCAAGCACATTTCATGTAAACATACTTCAGGAAATATGTTTCATTGTGGGTAATTCCCTTGCCACCCTCAAGTTCAGGCAGGTGTTTTATTTGTTTTTGTACAGGTTCTTATCCTCTATCATTAGACTTTGCAAGTCATTATTCTTGTTTTAACTACTTTGATCTGCTCACTAACTTCAAACTAGTTTAAGTAAAAGTTGACTCCTGTATGTTTTCAATGATTGATTTCCATATTATAATAATGTTCCTAAACACCATTTAGCTTCATGCAGCTTTTTATCTGTGCTCAAATAAATGAGAGTTCTGCCACAAATAGAACCTACAGACCTTTGTTTCCCACAAGAAGAAATGCAGATGATTACATGGCATCAGCTCTTGGGTAAAACCCCAGCCTGCATCTCACTGGGGATACATGAACTGTGTGGTGAGCTGCAGGAGAGCTCCTGTGGCTCTGCAGGATGTTCAGCTGCAGCAGGTCATGCTGCAGGGGTCCAGATGTTTTAGAAGAACATCTAAGATGTCCAGAGTGACAGCCCTACTCTCAATGGCAACCTTCAGCTTCCACAAGGGAAAGAAATGCGCTCAGGTGAAAACAATTTATGTCCTGAAATCTTTCTTACCTTCAACTTCTACCTTTCATCTCTCATCTCCAGCTGTGACTAAGCTTGGCTTATCTTTAGAATAGTAATGTTATTTGATGATTATATTAATGCATTAATTACCTCTCAGTATTCTCCAGAAGATGCAGTAGATCATGCTCCTGTTTTCTTATAAGTAGTTCTAAAAATGACATAATCCTAGAGAACAGGTAGGGGCTTTTGCTTTCCATATTTTATGAAGACAAGAGGGTAAATATACCACCTAAAATGTGGATTATCAGATATCAAATCAAATGACAAAATAGACTACTGTAGTTTGTTGGGGTAGCGAGTGAAATCGAGTCGTCTCTTTCAACAAGCTGAAAGTCAGATGTGTCAAAACATTTCTGAATTAATTGGAGTTTTGTGTTTGATTTACCCAAAGCTCCTTTAAAAACAGAAATAAAATTTCATTTCTCTCTTCTGAAAGGAAGGTGTTAAGCTAAAATACTGCCAAATTTATTGTATTTAGTGAGGAAGATGAAGAAAGGATAAAAAAATCAGTGAGGGAAAATATATTCTTTCATCTACACCTGGCCTGGTCAGGCATACATGARTCTCTATTGATGCCACTGTGCTTGTTCTTCCTGGAATGAGCTAGGTGGGGTTCTTCCTGTTTGTAAAAGAGAAGTACAAGAGAATGCTTAGAATGGGAATTCTCCATCAAAGCTCATACTAATGGCATCCTCATGGACCTCTAGTGGGAAACCCTTTCAGTCCTTTGTAGAAATCCTGTTGGCTTCAGCTGGGTGAGCACCAGACACTGAAGGTTTCCAAGATTTGGCTGCCAAATACAGTTAGTAGAAAGCTATAATTTAGAATTTCCTCTCTAGGGTTTCCTGGTAAAGAATCTAAATGCAGAATGTGGCTTAGGGAACCCACACTCTCCCCAGGGAGATAAAACAAACACACCCAACAGTCAGAAAAATAATCTGTTCTCATGGTATTTCTAGCTTGTTTTCCAACCAGCTGGGATTTCCACACTGTGAAACTTGGACCCGTATGGAAATGATGGCATACTGCTCTGACCCTCGTTTTACTTTCAAACTTTAGAGCTTTGTCCACCTCAGGGAATAGTGCAAAATGGAACCAGGATGGACCTGGAGGAATAAACAAATTTGTGCAACACATTTGCCTTCACTGTTAGGCATTCTTGCTGCTAAACTCAGTCAGCAAGTCATTCACGGTTTTCATGGGAACTTTTGCCTCTCAGTGAAAAGATAAATGAATGCAAATACTTCTTCCTTCCCAGAAAGAGAAGTTATGTGGGCATGATTTGGCTTGACAGTAAAAGCAGTGTTGACCTAGCTGTACTACCAAGGTCTAATGGGCTAAAATTTCAATTCATTAAGCCACCATGTCAGCTTGACTTTCCTTCCCAGCTGTTGTGAAGAAAGAACTACTCATCTAGTTTCTTATGCCAGCCTGGTCAATGTGCCTTTTGAACGAACATAGCAGACTCTAAAGCAGATCAGTAAATATYTTGTTATTGCTGCCTTCAGGTTAGTTCAAAATGGGACTTTGATGTCTTCTGCTCCTTTGTCTTGATTCTATATAGCTTGTTGGAGTAGGATCTGACTTTCTTTTTATAGGATGCAGGTGGGTCTTTCACAGCACAATAACTGCCTTCTCAAAGCATAATATAATGTATTGTCAACAGTGCCTGTAAGCACAGGAATAGTAGCTGCAATACATTTCTGTAGCCGTGATAGTTGCAGATATGAGAGGGTACTTTTTTGGGTGCTTTAAAAGGGCTTTGGGAGTAGATCTACCTACATCACACAAGTTAATCTTTTCCTGCAATACTTATTCCTGTTTGCTAGTAACCGGAGAAAAATGTTTACATAAATTCATCTCTATCTAGGATTTTAGTTTACTTGCTTCCCTAGGTTTCTGAAACTAATTAGGATTTGAATAATTATTGAATAAGGAGACCCTTTACTTTCTCCTCAACTTGCCAATCTGGCAACAGAGTGGAAACAGACTTGGCTCAATGTAATCTGTAATATTACTTTCATTATCTCTTTTTCCCCTTGAAATCTAGCTCCCCAGGGCTCACAGATCTGGAGCAAATTGTGTGGTGATATTTTTCAATTGTTGGTTGATGGAAACAGATGCAAAATGATCCCTGTAACTGAGTAAATTTTAAAATAAGTCTTTGATGACATGCAAAGCTCTGCTTTGTCTTCACAGAATTACCTTGTTCTTGTAAACAGGCAGTGCTTAAGAGAACATGAAGATTTTTTTAAAGTGTGTTTTATTTGAATTATAGTGTAGTGTTGTAAGGCCATAGCATTAGAGAGTTGCCTCAATTTACTCCACATGTTGCTGGGAAAAAAACCCAAGAAATACTTACCAAAAACCTACTGATTTTTTGGCAGATGGTTGAAAATAAAATACAGACTAAGAGAAYTAAGTACTTTTGAAAATGCAATGCTGTGTTATAAAATTCTTATCAAGGTGTAAAGTCATTTGGTACAATATAGGAAAATATGTGCCCCTGTTGAGGGAAGTTTCTATAAATGAGTTCAACTGTAATATCAGCCACCAAAAAATGCCACATGGGAGACAGATGATGGAAATTCAGAAACATTCTGATCAGACACTCCACTTGGTTACAGAGGAAATAAACCACATGTCAGTACAGAAACATAAGAAACTGACCCTCACAGCTCCCACTACCAGCTAGTCTCTTTGATTTACATGAACTGTGTGGCACACATCACTGTTCAAACATTATTATGGTAAAAAAAGAACAGAACTGAACAGCTTACCCTGAAGTTTAGAACAAGACAGTTGTATAGGATGATAGACATCTACAACACTATTTAGCCCATCTTTTATTAATTCTTTTTAACATTATGAAACTTATAGAACATCCTGTCAGACTCTACTGGGACTCACCCTATGACTAGTTTCCAGTGTCCAATCTTCACTTGAGGCTCTCCCTAGTGCCTTACACTGAATGAATCCTTTTGTCCTTCTGTGTCCCCCCACTAGCTGCTCACTGCATCTTTCTGCTGGATCTCATCTAAGGTGCTGCTGAGATGCTGTGCAGCCTGGGTATTTGAGTCTGGGATGTCCCAGTGTGCACAGCTCAACAAGGCTTCATAGGGCTGAGGGGAATTTCAGTGTCCTCATTTATACCATTTCACTTATAGTCATTAGCAGATGGTGGCCACTCTCATGAAATAAAGATGATTTGTCTTCTTTGGTCTTGTAGTCATGATTGTGTTTGGATGAGGCCAGAGACTGGGCTTTTTTTTGCTGACTGAATGAGGGCAGAAGTCCGCTGAGGTGCAAGGTTCACCAAGTTTCCTAACAAACAGTTAGATCATACTTCAGAAAAGAGCTTAGGTGTCTTCTCTACTTTGAGCATCTGAGTAGTGCTCAGATGCTCAAAATGAACCTYGATGCTCAAGCCAGGCATAATCTGAGAGTGCTCATGAATCAGTAGCACGACTGTTGCTGCAGGCAGAAAATGTGAGCTCTGGGCCTTTCTCTGCTATTTTTGAATTATTATGCATAAATCAGTCAATGTTTATCACTTTCTGTATTCTCTGAGACTCGCTTAGTCATTTGGGAACTTCCTTGAACTCCTTGGACGAAAGTCTAYGCAAGGACAAACAAATCAAAACGCAGTATCATGACGTAATGCAGTGAAAAGAACATACTCCTTCTACCATGCAGGTATTTGTGAACTTCCTTGAACTCCTCAGATGAAAGTTTATGCAAGGACAAATCAAACTATTATCATGAYGTAATTCAGTGAAAGGAACACATTCCTTCTGCTTATCTTTGTCTCATAATGTCATCATTGTATTTTTCCTTTCCTTTAGAAACCAGACCTTTGCTAAGGCCAGTGAGACCCCAAAGAGCCTTTTGCAGTAATGTTTTTGAAATATCTTCTAGTAATAAAAATAAAGTTSATGCTCTGCTAAAAGGACTGGCTTCAGAAGATGATCCTCCTGTTTGTAATATCATGATAAAACAAATAATTAAGAGTCCTCTTTTCACTTTATTAAAATACTTGTGACATTGAATACCTATGAATCTTCTTTCTTCTCTGCTAATATGCACATGATACATGTCCATCTCAAATTCTTATATAGGAATTTTCCCACACTTTCCACTAGCACAAGGAATTCCTTGTGTTTATTTGGCAGCATAGATTTTTGATCTATGTCAACATTGCTGAAACATTTTGAGGAAAAAAAAAGGATAAAAGCCATTATATTTCTATTTAAACTTGGGCTACMTTCTGTCTTACATCAACTGGCAAAGATAATTGTATTTCACAGAATTGCTGAGCCCTGGATGAGAAAATTACCTTTGAGAAAAAACAAATACAGACAAACGGCCGAAGGTCATGAAAAACACATAATTTCTACAATCTGCTTGGTCAAAAAGCAAATTTGCCTTTTGAATTCTCTGGTCTCCTTTCTTTCTCTGTAGAAATAGTTTTTCACACGTTCTCAGAATTATGGGATATAATCCAAATGGCTGTCTTGCTCACTCCTCATATGCATGATTCTTATACATGAGTGGGGTCTTTCTRGGGACTTTTACAGTATCTCTTTCCTTGGGATCTGGATGACAATGAGTGGCTATTGGGTGACACAAAAGTTTAAGTTGCCAAAAAGTAGGCATTGCAAGCTGACTGCCCAGTTGCTCTGCTAGGTATCATTAGTTTACTCTGCAGTATTTCTGGTTTACTGATTTTTTACTATTTTGCTTTTTTACTATTTGAGATGTTTGGCCTGGAAGCTCTTTACCCTAGAGTTTCTCCATTCCTCTATCCTGGTGTCTCTGGCAGCCAGAACACCCTCCTGCCATGATCGCTGACCCCTTGAGCCTCCACTTCCTTCTCCAAAACACTTGAATGTTGCAAGGTCAGTAGCAGCTCCTGTGTAATACTAACTTAAACTGAACAATCCTGCTTTCTCTGCACACCTCCACACTCAGGAAAACCTAACTTCTCCACTGCAATGCCAGGCAGCACCTTGGGGCTATTCTTGGTCTTGTTAGAAGACAAAATCCTTGAGGCACAGGTGAACCTTAGGCTATCGCCTGTATAACCTGAATGCACCACTGTCRCACAGCTCCATGGAATAAACACAAATCCAGCCCACAAAAAGTAAACTGCTTAAGGAATTTTGAGTCATATTCAAGGAAAAGGAATACGTCAAATTTACCAGATTATTAACACGTATGGAGAAAATATTTCAAAAATTAATATAAGTTCATTCAACTTCTCGGAGCTGAGTACAGACTGAATATATAGTGCCTGCTCTGACTGATTCATTGAAACAGTTTGCTGCCTCAAGTTCTTTCTTTTTCCTCCTCAGAAGTGTGTACATACTCAGACAAAGAAAAATAGATCAATACTTTATAGTCCTTTGAATAAGTTGAATATACCAGGGCTGCACAAGAACTGTCTGGATAGAGATGCTGTCACTTGTAAAAGTCTCAAAAAAGATCTGCCACATCACTGCTGAAGCCACGAAGAAGACTGAGGTAATTATTGCAACCTCTTGTTTTAAGCAAATTCTGTAGCACAGTTAAAACCACAAAAGCAATACATCAAAGGAAAAGTGAACCCAAAATCTCAATTGATTTGGAAGCTCTTAATATCAGCTATTGGCCAGTTTTCCATAGATGGAGGAGTTAAATGGGGAACCAATGGTAGCTAAAGATTCCCAAAATATTCAGAGGCTCAATTTAGTTAAATTTATAATTTGCTTATTTGGCCATTACTACCTATTGAAGTCCAAGGTGCTGGAACTAATTTTATTTATACTGAAATCAATGAGAGACCACTCACTATTTTTCCATATGAAATATTCTTTTGTTTCAACAGAGGTTACTATGAAGTATCCTTACTTAAACATTTGAAAAAATGATGCATGCATTGCCACAAATTGTGACAGCAAATGCCACAATTACTACTTAAAATTTCAACTGAGTTTCATCAGATTTTGCCAAATAACAAGACCAACATAAGAAGTCTGTGATTACCACCAAACATGGCTTTGATTGTTAAAAAATATTCAAATAAGACCACTGATCCTTAGAAACAGTGGTTGCTTAGGATTTTAATGAGGGTCTGTGTACCCCAGAGAGTTTGCACAGAAGTTGCCATAAACCACATATGTGATATCTCAAAGCTGCCTGTATAAGCACAAGAACACTGGATGTTGTAATGGACTATGAGAAAATCTAGTGGTACATATCCAGGACAAAATTCATCTGAGTTTCAGCAGATTTCACTTTATTTCTGTTGGATTGAACAGTTAAAGATGTCAACAAGAAGACATTCAAAAGTTCCAAATACCTTCAAGACTTCATACCTTCATATGTAAGCAAATCTTCTGAAACACAATTTTAAAAGTTAAAAAAAAGAGCAAAGAAAGATGGTAGAAAAAAAAAAAGAAAGAAAATGCTACTGCTCTGCTGCCATAAAAAGAAAGGATAAATCAAATGTAAAATCCCACTAACTCCATGAACACATTCCTGTACTTCTGGGTTTTTTAAAAGAGAGATTTGGGAAAAATAGCCCCAAACTACAGTCATTAGAGATTTTGTTTACTCAGCAGAGGAAGGCAGTATTACTTAAACAGGGAGCTTTTTGTTTGGTTTGGGTTTTTTGTCTGTTTGTTTGTTGATGTTGTTCACCTGCTCTTTTTGTTCCTCCAGCTACAGTGTTTGTAAGGGCCATTTACCTGCTGTAAATGGCATTCATTGCAAAAGAATACGGACTGACAAAGAGCTGACAATGCCTTACCTGTTTATGTTTCTTAAATATTTTGTATAGAAAACTAAATACCTAGAGTAAAATATCCATTGGAGACTTATAAATTTTGTAAATATTTTCAAATGCAGTGTTAAGATGTGTTCACACAAGTTGTGCCAGCTGCTTAATGGTTAAAGGCTTTATCTGCACACTGAAACAGCAGTGAAGACAACAGAGGAAGACAATAGAGGAAGAACTTGCAGTTAGGAGCAGCATAATACATAATCTAAGGACAGACTGGAAAATTTGCCTGCTGATGGAGAAACTGTTGATGAAGATTTCAGGATGCTTAGCACTTAGCACCAAAAACTCCACTGTGCATATAGAAATAATGGACTTAGGGGTAAATCATCAGTCATCAGTACTTTCTGCTGGGCCTTCTTTTCATTAAAAGCCATGGATCTACATTTTCAGCATTGTTTGTTCACTTGAAGTTATCTAAATTTATTAATCAACCATGTTTCACATTACAGAGATTTTATGCAAGAAGTTAATAAGACATCTCTTATTTACATTAGCCATTTTTATTTCTGCTGGTGGGGTTGCACCTCCTTACATCTCATATTAATGATATTACTGAGGTTTGCGCTTCTTGACTTACAATGGTAGAGTAAACTAAGAGAAACTCATCTTCGGAATTTTAACAAAAGCAGCTGTTTGATGACTTACCAGGAAATGGCAATATTTTTTCACATAATATGATATTTTCCCTTAAATGAGTCATCTCAGTTTAACCCACAGAATTAAGGTTTGATTCCACAAAGCGCTTAAACACTAGTGCAGTTTTAAACATATGACTAGTGGTACTGTTTCAAAAATAGCTCCATCTGTCATGCCCCCTAATTTGCAAATTCTGAAAGACCTTGTTGAATCAGCAGCTTCAGTAAAATTGGCAGATTTGTGTCTGGATCACAATTAGTTTTCCTGTTTTCTTTTTTTTTTTTTTTTTTTTTAATAGCATAGGTCTTCAAAACAAGAAAACCAGTGGGAAAAATCCATGATTTAACTGACAGTAAACAAAAAGCATAGTCATAGTCAAATATACAGTCCTGTGAAACTCTGTCTATCAGTAGATGATTACACACAGAGGTAGAAAAAGATTCAAGCCTCACCAGGCAAGTGGCCCATTTCTAAATCTATTTTGTTGAAATACATTCAGCAGCCTTAACTACAGATTGAGATACCAAATATATAATAGTGCAATAAAACCAGAGCAATTGGTCACGATAAAGCTAGAATTTTGTCAAAAGGTAGTAAAATATTGCTATATAAAGGAATTTTTCAGTGCAGTAACACTGAATGAAAAGGGAGTCACGAAGCCTTTGGGATATGTGTTTTATTTTTCCATTGAAATTGGCTCCTTTCAGAACACAGACAAAAGACACATACGGCTGCCTAGCTCTTCCCTACTTTTCCAGGGAGAAAGGTTTCTGTTGATTGCTTTCATGTGCAGGATACATGTTTACCTTTTTGAGAAGAGGTTCATGTTTTGATGCAAACAGTGCAGAAGAAATTGCCAGGGATCCAAAGGAGGCAGGCTTCATATAAACCTGCTCTAGGCAGTGAGTTCAGAATCCATTCATTAGGCCTTTACAGAGCAAATCCTGACCACAAAAAGGGTCAGTGAGTGGGGAGCTGCTCCTGTGGCTTTCACAGCTGGAATCTACCCCAGAAAACTGATGGGATTCCTGCATGGAAATGTGTCCTTTCCACTTGTGGTGTTTAATTCTTGTAGTATCTTTTTTGGTCATGGTTAAAATTGCATCTGATTTGGTCCCATGGAACTGGAAGGTCTTCACCTTTGAGATTTCTGCCTACTTTTTCTGTTTTCAACCATGGAGGGCAAAACAAAAAATACAAGAATTTATGGGAACACTGTTTTCTCTTTCTTCTTGCAGAAATTTTTATCAAAATCTCTTTAGTCCTCCCTCAACACCATCAGAAAATGTCCCAAATCAAGCATTTCAAGAACACTGGAAGGTCTTAAGTGAATAGATCTTGCTAGTGGTAGACAATAACTTCTCAATGGAGGAGGATTTCATTCCACTCCCTTCCCAACAGACCACATTTGCATTCTGGTGATCTCTCCTCCTGACTTCAGAAAGGGAGGGAAGCCATGAAGAAAGGCTGATCATAAGTGAATTCTGTCTTCCTGTTGTACTACTTTTGAATACTGATATTAGATGCTCACGTGGGATTTGGTATTAAAACAAGCATCTCCCAGTGACTGGGCCAATTCCCTTCTGCTTTCTTGTAGAGGTACATCATTTGGGGAAGACAAAAGCAGAGGTCCTTACAAATAATTGTCTGCACAMAGCAGAACTGCTGGGCTTTGGCCAGGCTGTGTAGCGACAACAGCTTTGACATGAGCCTGCACCAAAGGCCACTGCTGCTAACATGCTCAGCACGCCACACCTTTCTGTGCTTTGCTCAGTTAGAGTTTTTGGTCTCTACATCTTCCCATAACCGTGAAAAATAGATAGTTTCATAAACTAAATCAAAATCAAAATTAAAAAACAGTAGGCTCCAAACAAGCAAGTTGCAAATACATCTCTGATTCTGTGGTAGGGATATTTAATTGAGAGCCAAACAAGGATTTTGAGCTCCCACCAGATCCGTGTATTGCTGTTTCTCTTTCAAGGAGCATGTGAGAGGTGCCAGCCTTCCAACAAAACACTAAATATTTAAAAGCAAGAACTCCACTCATCTGGTGGTTGGGTTTGAAGAACAAACATCAGCCCATTGTCTGGCTTCTGCCGTCATCTTGTACACACAGAAAGCCAAAGACTCCAAATAATTTTGTGGCCTCAGGCATCAACAACAAACAGTGTATATTTGATGTATTRGCCTAATTTCTGTCCACTGAATGTGCTGTTTTGGAGCTGTTTACATTATTTTTTTTTCTGTCTTGTTTTGGTTGGTTTTTTTCCTCTGTTCAAGTCTTTATGTGCCCTGGGATATTTTTTTAACCTTTCTCAAATTTTCCTTCTTCATGTTTAGGATGCTGTTACAGAGGTAGAGGTGACCAAAGTGCTCTTTTTCTAAAAGCATGATTCTTGCAGAAACTTGCTATTCCCGTTTRATAAACTTCTTGCCCGTCACTATACTTTCTAATTAAATTATCCAATGTTGAGGAAAAAGTCCTGAAAGTCGGAGGAAAGGAAACATAATTATCCATGCAGTGGAGACAAAGAGTACTTATTGAATGCAGTTTCTAAAGCTTTTTGATAGACTTCTGCTATGAAAATTATTGTCCAGAAGGGAGGCTGTAAACCTGTTTTGAAGATCAGTATGTTTCAGAAAGGACTATTGTACTTCAGATAATAGTTTTAACCTTTCTCATATGATTTATAAGGTTTTCCAACGCTTGTGGTATCAACTTTTGTTGCTCTCAGAGCAGTCATTCATTCAAAGGACAGACTTATTCTTTGGTCTCTGCAAAGCCATATTTCCAGGGGACTAAATGACCACTTTTTCCTCTCCATTCCTCAGAGCTTCTCTTCCCTGGGGCTTCACTTTGCATCCCAGGCTCAACACAACCACTGAGTCAACTCTTTACAAAAGCAAGAGTAACATACAATCTAAGGAAGTATTATGCATAATGTAGTAATTCATTAAAGGAAAAATCTTCTGATGAATGTGCAGGAAATATTTCAATGCTGCTCATCAAAGAAAGGAATGACAGGTATATAGTTCTCCTCAATGATGATAAAAAAGCTGTAATTTCCCAAGCAAATAGTTGCGTGTGATTTATAATTTCATTTTCAAGCTGTGTTTTATAGTAGCGGTACTTTGTCAGTACCAACAGCCCTTGCTGTCAGGGCAAGGGCCACAGAGGTGTGAGCTTTCTCCTCAGACTGCACAGACAACACGTGAGGAAAGCTGGCCACATAAAGGATATAAACCACAAAAGCTAAAAAGCTTTGGAAGAACTAGCTCAGCCTGTCTGTTAAGAAATAGTGCTAGGGCTGGACTAGGGAATGAAACCTACATCTGTACACAGCCCCAGGAAGCAAATTGAAATCCTGTGGGGCAGAGAGGGGAGCTGAACTGAGATGCCCCGCAGCCTGCGGCTCACCCAGGTGGTGGATGAAGCCCCAATGTTTTCACCCAACTGGTTTGATCAGACCTGCTCTGAATATGCCTATTATTTCAGGATCCCCACATGCCACAGAGGAGTGAACAAAGCACCCGAACCCAGAAGAGCCCTTGGTCCAAAAATAGTCATTTCTGTGTAAAACTGACCATGGACCAAAGGCCTGGGCAGATGTGTGACAAGACAGCTGAGGCAATAGCTCAAAAATTGTGTTTTATGACATTATTGCTTTTCTTCCTACCCCTGCTCTATTTCTTAGAGCAGACCCTCAGCCAGAGATCTTCCCTTTGCAAGGGACTACATGGAATTATTTTTGGAAACTCCTCAGATGCCCCAGTGGACAGTCAGAAGTGAGGCTATTAGCAGCTGCAGGATGGTTGTTTGGACTTTGAACCCAAAGATATCCTTAAATCCCCTTAATATAAAAACATTTAGGCACATTTTTTCTCACAGAATTTAACAGAATTACTCTCATTCCTAATCATAAAGAATTTCAGGATCAGTCTTAGTCTTGTGTGAGCTGGGCTGTGGCAGAGCAAGGCTTTGAACATCGCTCTTTTGAAACTGTGTTGGGCTGTCTTAACCACAAGACCACAGGTATTTTGAGAGACTGCTCATTAATGTTTGTAACATGTTTGAAGATCTGAAGATTTGAGAACCCTATAGAAGATACTACAGTAATAGTTGGCTTTCTAGCTCGCTAGAGAAACTGGTGCTTAAGTTACTGGGGATTTTCATTCCTGATTAGGTGGATTTCTACAATAACCTGTTGTGATACTGCTGCCAATTCAACTTAAATGTTTTAAATAGACGGTTAGTGGAAAAAATAGGCAGTTAGTGAAAAAAAAAAGTGTTTTAAATAGGCAGTTGGTGGAAAAAAAATCAAAGCTTCTTCTCTGATTTAAGGTATTATTTTTAAAGCTAAACAGATATTCAAATGAATTGTTTGAATTCCTATTACTTTTTTCCTTCCAAAAAACCCCTTCCATTTGCAATAAAAGCTCAAGCAGGTGGAGTTAATGCACCTTTCTTACATTTCGGAGTTTGCAGATAAATTTAGGCTATTAAGAAAAATGGGTGAATTAAAATACTTGAATATTTAACTTCCTTTGAAAAGGAGGAGTAAAAAGACTGCAAAAGTAAGCAAAAAATTTTCTTGTCAAGGTCACATAGATTTTTAAAATAAATGTGTCTAGCTCATGGTTCTACTGTTGCATGTGCATATTTAGCCAGCCTGGTCTTAAATCTCTTTGGCTGTTGTTTTCTAATGTCTGAAGACTTAAGTAAAAGGGGGAAGAAGAGTTAGTGTGATTTAGGCAGAACACTAGTCTTGAAATACAAATATTTAATATTCCTACATGCTCCATGTAGGAATAACTCTGGTTTTCCTTCCATAAATTTGTCTCTCTTAGACCTTATTTTGAGCAAGTTTCCAGGCAAATATGGCCCAGGCTGTGAGGACAGTACCACTGATATATGAGAAGTGGTCTTCTCCGCCTTGGCCCACAGGTATCCCTTTAGCATGAGGAGGTTTCCACCATCTGTCTGTGGCTTCAGGGGTGTTTGGAACATCCCATCTGCTCCAGCACCCCTTTTGCTCCTGCACCAGCTGCCTGTTGCATCCTCATTCCTCACACTTCCTCAGCCCAAAGCAGCTGAGGTGGTGCTTGAAGGGACCCTCAGCCCCCTCCTCTGGTCCTGAGCCAGGAACTCAGCTGTGCACATCTGCTTCACCTGCACTGTGCCACATCTCGCTCCCTCCACCCTCCAGGCACCAGGCAGGACTGGGTCCCACTCTGCTTCTGTGTGCCTGTGATAAATGACTGCTGGACAAACATCCACAGCTGGTGGGGCAGATGCTGTTCCTGGTAATTTTGCAAAGTGGTTTCCCTGCTCTAGCAGCAAAAACAYCTCCTTGCTAGCGCTGAGCTCCCAGAAGTTGTTTTCCATTTGGGAATGTAAATCTTCCGCAGCCGATCAAACTCACTGATGAAGTATGTTCAAGACAAATCTTTCCTTTTGTGCGCCTTTTGGGCAGGGAAATGAAGACCTGATAAAATAATTTCTCTCTTTCTCTATACAAAAATGCTCTCATTTGACTTTAAGTTTCACTTTATATATTGATATTGGTGAGTTTTGTAATTTTCCCCAAATCGTTTTTGTGCTTTGTTTACCTGAGAGTCAGATAGTTTCATAGCCAGGTAAAGGGACCTATGCTAGACCAAAATAAATTTATAACCTAATTTCTAATAATTATGAAATACATTTTTAATTCATTTATATTTTGCACAACAGGTTTGTGATCCTCTTCTTAAACATGCTACCTTAGCACAGGTTGCAGTGGAGGAAATAATTTCTATGCAGAGATTTGAGATCTGCTTAATAAAACTACCTAAGGAATTAAAAAGGCCAGTATATGGCAAATCAGGTACTATATCTGCACTCTTGAAGGAAAAATATATACAAGTTAAAGTTTATTTTGCTCAGAGGAAAAACTTCAGGAGACCTTTCTCCTTATGGCCTACGTCAGTTTCGTGCAGTCATCAGTGTACAGATACACGCACATATATTTATATGCAGACATATATATATAWACATACACCTATACCAGCAGACAGTGGCAACTTTCACCCAACTAGGAACTTTATGTAGGTAGTTTTAAAGCTGAATAACAAGGACAATCCAAATACAGAACTCATATCCTTAGGAAATAAGTAGCACAGGAACTTTATTATGGGGGAAAAAAATAATAAATCTGATAGATCCATTATAAATACAGCCATATATACGTGGGTCTTCGTAACCTAACTTTGGTCACTGATGAACAGGCATAACCTTGTATTCGAAACATCGCTGGGCAGACCTATTTCTCTTATCAGGCTACACCAAGATCTCCTACACTCTCATGTATAGAAGAGATACACCATTAACAGTACTGGTATCAAAGGGAGAAATAGGATGTTGATCCTTATGCAACAACAGTTTCCCACTAGTATGAGTTTTTTTAATTACATGCTGATAGAACCAAACCCAGTTGTGAACTTGACTCACTCTGACTCAGTTAAGTTACCTGTTGCAATTTCCAAAAGAACTTTAATACTCACTGACCTTACTGGGAAGTTCTCAGTACCAGCTACATAGGGTAAAATTTTCTTGTGCAAAAAGTCCTACTGACTTCTGTGGCCTGTGTGTGTGATTAAGGTAATGCTTCAAAAGGCAAATCCTAATTTTTTTTTGTAGTGACAGTATTTGAGGTGGTTCCTGAAGCATTATGACTAATAAAAGGTTAGGGATGAGCACCTAACTGCTCATCTATGGATTGTCAATAGAGACAAACAGTGGATTTTTTACCCATATATTGGTTTTTGTTCTGCACAMTTTAAATTTGTCAATTTTCACAGTTTTCAGGTATGAATATGAAACAAATAAATCTTGAGCCTTTCATGAATAATGTAATTAAAATGTAATGTAATGTAAAACTTGCTTAGACAGTGCTTGGTGGAACATAAACATCCCTTCCACTCAAAAACACAAACTGCAATACGCTGATGCCCCTAAAACATTGATCCAGTAAGAAAATTACCTTTCTGTGGCCCTGAACAAAACCCACACTTTTTGAACTTGATATGTGACTTTTGGCTAAGCAGTTGTTTATTCATCCCCCTAGAGATGAGTAGCAGCAGTTCCCTCTCTTAGAGAAAGGAGCTGCTGTCCCTGCAAACCTGCACAATGCCAAGGGGCATGAGGCATAGCTCTGGCGGGTGGTACTAAGTCTGGCAACAGACACACTGTGGTGCAGCAGCCAAGGGACAAAAGCAGCAATGTGATGTGAAGAGATAACTTGGTTCAAACTCACTTAACTCTCAACTGTTCAAGGAATTTTGGTGTGTTCTCTCTGTATCAGCAGGTATTTGTGCTAGATCATCTATTGCCTCTCACCCTCGTGCTAGTCAGAAGCTTGAATGTCATCCTTGTTGTCCACTTTGGTTACTTTGTCAAGCATATGACCATCTATATGTCAAAAAAAAAAAACCAAAAGCAACAGGTCCAGGCAGGTAACCTGATAGGTCAAAGATTTGGAATGAAAAATTAAGGCCTAAGAAGCAGGGTCAACAAGACTGTGTTTAGAAAAAATTATAAATGCACTGTTAAGCTAGAGTATCACCAATATAGCTAATGAAATGATGCTAAGCCTTTTCAATTATCCAAATAATCTTTTTTTTTCTTGAAAGAATAATTTATTCCCACAAACTTTCTGTTATAGAGAGTCATCTGCCCTCCTGAGAGAAAGCTGAAGATGGCAAACACTGTGTAGCTTCTTCTCCATGCCCACAGGATGTGGCTGTGGGTTTAGACAAAAGACTCTTTTGTCTTTCCTCTGGGGTGATGGGAGGGTGTATATGGTTGTGCCTAGGACTGTGAAACCAAGATCATGGTCCATAAGCTCTGTGTTGTCAGGCAAAYTGGCCAGAGAGCTCTTTGAAAACCTGGTGTGCAAGAGGAAATATAAAGGAAGAAAACAAAACAGGGAATCAGCAAACAATTGACCTGAATCGTCTTCTCAAATCAATTTACTTTTACCACTGGAAAATGGTAATAAAAGAAAACCTGTGCACTTCTGGAGAGCTGGCAGCCGGGTCCTTGGCAGAGCAATGAAATCCATGCAAGGCTGCAAGCAGAGAAGAGGAATGGACATCTTTCCTAATAGTTAATACTGGCTAAAAACTCATAAACTAACTTACAGAGCATCTGAAGGCATTCAAAGGAGAAGTGTCATTTTTTAAAATGGCATTGCTAGAAAACTGACAGAGTTGCTTGATTTTTAAAAAATTATTATTTCTTTTGTCAATGAGTATTCTTTTTAAACAAAACTCACCTTATTCTATAGACAGAACTTCCAATTGCATCATGCTTGTGGACTACTAGGTAATCTCATCTCAAATAAAGATCAGATTATGGTGATGTTATCATGAGAAAGATCAACTCAAAGGCAGCTGCAATGTGGGTTTGCAAAGAGTAGCACAGGTAAGCAATGTGGCTAGAATCCTTTTGAGAAACAGGAGACATTTTGCCTTCCCCTGTCAGCCCCATTTCATTTGTCCAGAGGAGGCTGTAAAGCAGTTGGTGTTGGGGGACGTCATGTAGTAAAAGAGCAGAAAGTCACTGCAGTGTTGTCCTGCTTAAAAAAATAAATTAATAGATTTGTCACTTTGAAAATTACCAAAAATACTAAGTATTAATAATGGATTTGTTGGATTGGCAATCTGCTAGCAAGTGACCGTCTCTGCGTGCCTTCCTCACAAAATATGGTGCTCCTCTGACCCAAATCAGGCAGAGGGACTGGCCCAAGACCTGTGACAGAGAAGGATGACAGCAGATGAGTGTTCCAAACACCAAGGGTGACAGACATTTGCTATCCTGCCTGCAACCTAGGGAAGCATCTGTGTAGTTAAAACAAGTGCTGTTACATTATCCCATGTGAAACCATTAGGAGGGTCCATCTGTTTACKCAGGCCTCTGCAAGGGAGGAGAGCTGCTATTTTACCTTTTTTTAAGCATGAATGGCAGCTTGATTCAATAGCGAATTTGGAAAATTTTGGTTGTTGAACCAATATTAAAGCTGTGAGGAACTGCATTCTAATCTTTCAGATAGGAAGAGAGGTTAACTGACAGCTGTTCTATTTCAGAAACTAGAAAGCAAATACAGAAATCAGCTAAAATGAGTTCACCTTACAATAAAGAACTAAAAATAAACCTTCAATCACCAAAAACATTGAACAAATTATACTTTTTAGGTATACATGCCCACCGCCTTTCTTTTTAACTACTGGTTCCTCAAACTAGAACTAGAACTAAAACTCCTCCTGGATCCCATAGGGGTCTGCAGCAGTGTGTGCCAGAAGGCAGCTGTTTGTGGTGCGGTGGGAAAGCTGGGCACTGCACAGCTGGGTGCTGCACAGCCCTGCACGGGACTGACAGCCCCTGTCCCAAAGAKCTTACATTTCAGCTGCATGACCGGGGACAACAGATGGGTCGAGATGGGAGACGATGAAAACAGTGGGATACTGGACGGTGTCAAATCCCAGCTGCTTGCCCACTCTGTAATATTGCCAAGTTAAAATTTCACAGTCTTATTGTCACAGCAGAGTTTACGCTGTTTCTTCCTCATTGAGGAAGAGGAGCAGTGGGATATTTGTGGATGCTACAAAATGGCTTCAGGCTGCAATTTTCTGCTGAACCAGATAGTATTGTGATAGACACAATAAAAAACTCCTGTTTTCTTCATGTTTTCTTGCAGCACGGAAAGGTGTTTGCAAGGCCGATTTATGTGCTCAGTGCTAGGGAATGGCAGAAGCCGGTATGCTGGGCACACAGCTCTGGAAGTCAGCCCTTTAACCTCTGAGAAGTGATTGACATTCAGTGAGGACTTCCATGGGCTTCSAGAGGTGGCCAGGACACAAGGAACAAATTTCCCACGAGGAATGCGAATCTAAGGTGTAGCTGGTTGCTTAACGCAGCCCCCAAGAGAAGTCAGCAAAATAAAAGTAAACTCTTCTGGCGAAACAGCCTCCACACCCAAGGACGCTTTTAGGCGAGGGATTCAGAAACAAAAACCCCAAATGCCAATTCGGGGACAAGCGTGGTTCAAGGCACTCTGCTGCTAAAACTGCCCCAAGGCTGTGACTCACTCTGAGCCACCACCGAAGCAGGGCGCAGCGCCTGGTCGCCGCTCCACCCCATGGCCCGCCCGCCGCTCCCGGGGAAGGATGCCGGGCGACTCCCGAATCGCCGCCTCTCCGGACCTGTCGGAGCGCGAACCCCTGGAAGTTTTTTCTCGGCCCTTTCCCAAGCACGAGGCCCGGGCGGGACGCGGCACCTGGGGGCGGAGCGGCAGCGGGGCGGGCCCGGCCGCGGCCGGCGGGAGGAGCCGGGCCGGGGAGGGGGCGGCCCGGAGTGGCGCTGCCGGGATGGGAGCGTGAGAGGGGGCGAGTCCGTGGCCGGAGGAGCTGCGGTCTGAGCGGGGGCTGGTGCCGGAGGGCTCGGAACCGCCATGGAGCCGGTGACCAAGTGGAGCCCGAAGCAAGTGGTGGACTGGACTAAAGGTAAGAGGGACCCGGCCCTGTCATCTGGGCGCCGGGGGAACTTTCGGGCAGCGCCGGGGGTGCCCCGCTGCCGCCGCGGCACCATTGCCCGGCGTGGGCGGCGGGGGAGCGCGGCCTCTGCCAGCSCCGGCCCCGGCCGAGCCCGGGACTGCCCGGCGTGGTGCTCGGGAGCTGGCGGCTTCCCGCGCCCTCCTGCCGGCGCTCCACCGCGCCTGCTGGCGCCTGCTTCGCCTTGTGAGATTTTCGGTGTTGTTTTGTTTTATTCTTTTTCTGACACTGGAAAAGAAAGTTTTGCAGCGAGACTGGCTAACTCCAGGTCCATGTGTATATATATATCTGCAAATGTATGTATCTGCAGTGGGGTCTCGACCCACGGCTCGGTCCCCTTCTCTCTGTGTTCGTCCTGGCCAGCCTGCTTGCATGGAGCGGGGGGTTACCGCGCTCCTTCAGGCAGGTAGGAGGATCGTGGAATCAGAGTAGTTCAGGTTGGGAAAGTCCTGCGAAAGTTAACTTCCAGCTTCTCAAGCGAAAGCTGTTGACACTTCGAAAAAACTTCAGGTTTGTAAGTTAAGCAAGAAGTTTTTAAACTAGCTCAACTAAGCAGGAACTCTTTATCCTGTTCAGGTGATGGGACTGAAGCGCTGGGCTGCCGCTCGGAGAGGTGAATAGCGGCCCCTTCGTCCGCCAGTCTGTCCGTCCATCCCTCCCACCCCTCATCTCTCGGGTGCGTGCTTGTGTCTCTCCCTCTCCCGCTAGCAAAAACGTCCTCCTCTGCCTCGACATTTGTTGGCAGTGCTGACATAGCAGCGAAAGCCTCGGCGGGGCCGGGGTGTGCTGCCCGCCCACCCCCGCGCCCAGCTCCGGGGGTCGGGATGGCTGCGGGCGCCCCGCTCCTGCCCGGGCATTTCGGCAGCGCTGGGTGCTACCGGGGCTTCCTCCGAGGGCAGGTTCAACCTCGTGCTGTCATACTGCGCTTGGACCCTGCGAGCGCTTTCCAAATGCCGACCGGGGTGTCGCAGTTCCCGCTCTACAGGGAATGAATCAAAAGGGAAGTGGAGCTATGAGTTAGGTGAGGGATTTATGGCTTCTGGAGCGCGCGTCTCTTTTTTTTTTTTTTCTTGCGGCATTAGGTTTTAGTGTGATCCTCTTTGGTTACATAAAGTATTTTCGCAGGCTTAGCTGGAGTTTAATTTGCTGAGAAGTTGGGAATGTTGTGAGGGGCGAAGGTTTGCCGGCGCTGGGAGCGGCGCTGTCTCTCTCTCGCTCGCAGCAGCCATTTCTGCCCGCCGTGCCTCGCTCGGGACCAGCGGGCCTGCGGTCAGCGCTTGGCAGCAGCGCGGCCCCACAAGTTTGGAAAGCAGAATCATGTTTTCAGACAGCCAGAGATGGATACTCCCAGCCTCCTGAGCGTGAACATGTGCCTGAAGGGGCCGGTGCCAGTGAGGGACTGTCCAAGCAGCCTTTGTGAGGAGAGGATTCCACACAAACGTGCTGTGAAGTTATGCGTTAACATATAAATAACTTCCCCAGAAAGATCTGTCTTTTTTTTATGCTTGGAATTGGTTTTAACAGGAGTGCATTGTTCCAATGAAATAAGCCTTTTGCTTTGGCATGTGGGATATTTATATAAAGCTTTTCCCTCGTTGTGTTTTTTCTCTTGGGTGCTGAAAGTTTGTTGCCTTGCCAGATTAAAGAATAAACCTGCTAATCATTTTAAAAGCCTTTATTATTCTTAAGCATGCTTGCCTTCCTTTCTTGCATAATTTATTTTACTTGCAGGTTCCTTGAGCAGGTAACTCTTCAGCTGGACAAGCCAATTAGTGTTATGCAGAATAATTTGAGGGCTGGCTGTAGTTGGGAGGTGGATCTTCTGACTAATGCAAACACGTGTACTTTGAAATGTAAAGGAATAAATTAAAGACTCCTGGTGACTTTTGTTTGTGCTGTTGTTTTTCAGTTTCTAGGTAAGCGTTGGACTTGTTTAGTACACAGAGTCATTTTATGTCACTCCCTGCACGACAAGACTGTAATAAAGAAATGACATGTGGAAAATTTTTCTTTATGGTTATACTTTCATCTCTGAACATGAAAATAGAGGCTTTAATAGCTAGCTAACAGCCTTGTTAGCACAATGTCTCATAGTTTATTTTCAACCTGAAGTAGTTATTTACTGTGTAGTTCACAACCACTGGGTTTCATGTTTGACCAAGACCAATTTAATTTTACCTTATGAATATTTCATTTAATTCTCAAGGTTAGTTTTATGAACAAGTGTTTGGAGGGGAGCTTAAGCTCTTTGTTGTCTTGCACGTGCCTTCTGTGAGAAGTGGTGCCATGATCTGGTTGAACTCTGGGCAAAATTATTTGGCTGGTGATATCTGCTGCCAGTAGTCAGTGCTGTGGTGCCGTGGAGATGTRTTTTAGGAGCATGATGTAAAAAACTGCTGGGAGATGCCAGCTCTCAGTGGGGAGATTGGTTTTGCAGATAATGATTCTTACTTATCATACAATGATAAAAAATATCTTGGCAAAATGTAGAGAGTGGTGGAAATAAGTGGTCTGACTCAGTCCATATTAAAGTTTAATGTGAAACTAAGCCGCTTCTTGCTCCCCCCCCCCCATCAGACTTTGATTAATTAAATATTTTTTTATAACTTCTCTAGACCAAAAGGAATCATGGAAACTTACCCTTTTCCATGAAACAAACCTGTAAAAAGCAAAATCCCAAAGTAGGCTGTATGACCACTGCTGGACAGCTTATTTGATGATCCTGGTCAGCTTACTTTTTTTTTTTTTTTTTTTAGCTGCTTTTAAGTAGCTCTGAGATTTTGAGATGTTCAGTCCTTGGAAAATACTGTAAGAAGCATTTATCTAGCATTTAAAATGGAACCTATCAAGAAGTAGTAAGCTAAACATAAATATTTTTAGATATTTGTAGTCAGGTTTTAAATAAAAAGGGCTCTGTTCATTGTTTCCAACAACAGCTGATACAAAACACAGTTGCTTGTCTTCTCTTGCTAATTCAGACTAGAATGCTGCTATTTTTTGTGAACAAGGGTGTTTTTTCTGGCACAGGGTGCTGTACGGGCAATAGARGGCTATGCAGCTAATAAGAGCTGGTCTAGTTAAACTGAAACTGCGCAGGAAGACTTGTGCTTTTATTGCCAACAATTTTCTGTGTACGTGAAGCATTTTTCAAGCAAGGATGTGATAACTTTTTAGCTACAGCATCAATATTTGAAAACAATCTGATTTTTTTTTCTATAAGCACCACCTCGATTTCTGTCTGAAAGAAGTGATGGTGTAGTTAAAGGTTTCTCTTACAGCACAATGAATTAAGATAGAATTTAGGGGCCGTATTCAGCTGTGAAAAGGTATGCATTTTCCTAGGATGCTGTGTTGATTTACTTGTGCCTGGGCTGGTATGGAGTTTGTGCTCTTTGAACAAAATTGTCTGCACTGTTTCCTAACTCGGCTGAGAAGACTTGTTTGGAGTTTGTTTCTCTGGGTTGTTTTGGGTTGATCCTTGTTGTGGTACAGACTAACATCTGGATAGTGTTGTAGTTGACCTGTGATCTTGCTTTTGTGCAGTGTAAGATGCTCGGGGGCTCAAAGTCCTCACCTGTATATCAGAGCACTCTCTCATGTGCCTGAATTTCTTGAGAGTTCCTCAAGAGGTATTCCTGGAGTTACTCAGCTTCTTGCAGGGCAGGTGAGTGGCCATAGAAGTTGCAGCACATTTGCAGTACGCTTTATAAAAGTGACTTAATTTTACTGGCATAATGACAATTGATGGTATGGTGAAACTTTTTCTGGTCTCAGAAGTCCCTAGCTACTGGAAACCCCTCAGCTAAGGTCATTCCTCAAAAGATGTGAGGAGGAGGAGGAAAGCAGCGTTTGTCATAGAGCTCCTGTGTGAGAAATGTCACTGTTGTCTTAGGGACATCACTGTGCCTCCTCTTTGTTTGCTGTAGCCTGATCTGTCTCTTCCCTGTTTCCCCAGGCTTCACATGCTTGTGTGAGTTGTGACTTTAAGCAAAATTTTACACGGTAAAGACAAGTTTGACATGCTTGTGGTTAGAAGCCTCTGTTGTTGTGAGGCTCCATTACAGTCTGGCCTTTGTCACTGGAGCTGTAGACTCGGCTGACTGGGGATCACACATCTGCTTTGGGCTCATTATTGCACTCCAGGTTCAGTTATTCCCTTTCTCAGGAGTTCATGGACATTACTTATTCCTGCATATGTCATGAAATACTMAGATTTCCATTCCTGGTAAAGCTGTTGGGCAACTACATTTATAGGTATGTCTGGGAGAAGAGGGAGAAATATGCTAATTTATTAATAGTTAGCAATTAATTGTGAAGGCCTGGTGTTCTTTTTTTAGAGCTATCTTGCTTACCCAGAGAGATTTCAGCAAGGTCAGTCAAGTTAACTGTGTGTGCGGGGAGCTGCAAACCAGAGCTGGATTTTAGAACAAGTTTTGGGTGATGTCTAGCAGTGGAGTTATTTTTTAGCTTTTCTTTTTAGGCATTCTCAAGTGAATGTTGTTGTGTTCGAGTTATTTGGGAAACTCTATCACTAAGAAACCCTGGTTATTTTGTAAGACAGGAGTATTTGGCTTTCAGTGAGGAATAGCAGGGATACAGAACAAGCCCTTTCCTCTTTTCTAACCTTTTCTTTGTTACCTAAAAAATGTATGAGTATTTGTTAATTAGATCAGAGAATGGTATTGCATAACCATTCTTTGCACATCCAAGCTTGCCCATGTTTTACTAGCAAAAGGTGGAATATACTAAATACATCTATTTATATTTATTTGTGGGCTGAAACAAAGTAAAAACTAGCACAACGAGTTTGTACTACTGCACTCTTAAAGTTATTCATGCATTGTTGCTAAGATGAGTAAATATGTATGAAATCAAAGTTGGCCTCTGTGTTCTTGTGTTTAGATCACATTTTCATAGGTTTTTCTGTGTTGCACTTTCTTGAGCTGGTTGTGGGTTGTGATTTTTTTTCCCCTTGATCTTCTTGTATTCACAGTTAGCTCTGTTTATTTGCCRTTAAACTGCTGTTCAAACTACTATAACCAAAGAAAGTCTAAAAGTTGAATGCTGTCAGCATAATGTCTGGAAAAGCAATATTTTAAGAGCTAAAAATCACAATAGGCATTAGTGGAAAGCTGATTATAAGTTCACAGAATGTGAAACTGCCTAGTTAAAGGTGCAGGGATTGGCCACTGTGCAGGCTGCTTTTCCCCTTCTTTCTTTGAAACTTGAGGGTCAGGAAGTAATTTGTATATGTTGGTGGACACTTCTATAGGAAAAGCCTCATTTTTGATGAACTATTGCTTGGGCTTCAGGTTTTCAGAACTCTCATGTGTTCCTTCCTTGCACTTCTTGCCTGGAACCCTGTGTTTTCAGCATGCAAAACTTCTTAAATGAGAATCATGCCTCTCCTTGTTTTTGCACTCATTAGCACATTGCAAGAGCTACAGGAAGACAAAGTACAGGGCACTGGATAAAATGTATGTTGAAATTTGCCATGATGATTTGTTTTCTGTAGTAAAAGGCCCCAATAAAAAGCTGTTACTCAACATGTGCTACAGGATGAATTGCAGTTATGAGTGATATGTGAATACAGCCTATTATCAAGTACTCAAAAGTATGTGGGGGGTTTTGGGTGGTGTTTGTTTGTTCTTTTTTTGTCTCTTAAATCAAAATTTCTGAATTGCCTGGTTCAAGACATGGAGCTCCTTCCAGGTGTGTCTAACAGATGATGGCTGGTCTGGATTAGGGAATTGCGACTCCTCAGTGTTTGGTTTGCTCCATCGTCTTAGGACAGGATTTTCACTGATGCTTCACACAGAAGGTATATTAATAAATCTAAACAGTRCCTCTGCAAATTAAATGAAAGATATTGATTTCCATTGTGTATTTTCCATAGAAGTGATGCTATTGTTCTGAATTTGCACCTTGTCTTTGGCTAATGGTACCACACATTCAAGCCTTGCCTTCCTAGAGCAATGGTGTATCTGCAGTGTTTCTCCTTGCTCTGTCCTCCACACACCCCACATAAGTYCTGTCAAAAGGAGGGGATAGTGAGGTACTGACAAGGCACATTTGAGGAGAGGAATGGAAGGGTGGACAGGAGTTAATTGAGCCAAGGTCTCTATAGCAACCTCCCACACATTTATGGGAGTTCTTCAGGCCCCAGCTGCCTGTGGTGATGGGGTAGCTCAAGATTTTAGTGTGTTTGTACACAGGGCTGTTGCAAAATAAAGGAGATTCAAGTAAAAATGCTGCTTGACTGTGGATCTCTGGCTGATGTTAGACCTGGTATAGAGTCCTTGTGTCATTTGGACTCTCATTACCAGAGTGGGATAACTTTGGAGTCTGAGTCTATCATTCAGGTCCCTGGGCCACGCTTCCTTTGCATGAGGAAATTGCCTGTGGGTTTCCATATGCCTGCCTCCWTCTTTTCAGAGTACAAGCAATGACATTTCACAGCTTGTAGGATCTGCAGGAGGTTCACTGAATCAGCCTGATCTGTTTTGCTGGCTTTAAACATTCATTACCTATTAAAATAGATATTTATGGTATTATGAAATTAGCTAATTTTCATCAAGCATCACACGTGCTGGACAAAACCAAGCATCTGTGTTTGATTTGGTGAGATCAGATCACTGACTTCTGTAACTCTGGTCTACAGTCTTGTGTTCAGCACCTGGCTGAATTCTGTTATAATACTCTGTGTTAAAGTAGTTTCTAATATGTGCTTCTCTATACAACCTTTTGAATGAAGAATGTTCTTTGTCACTGTAATGACAAAATATATTTTTGGACTGTTTCTTAGACTAGTAGTTAAATGTAGGTAAGCAAAGCGTATGGTGTGTTGTTGCAATCAAAGCTTTGTGGCATAAATGTGATCTTATCTTGCTCCTTGATCAAAGGAAGGAACTTAATTGGTGCTCATCAAGGGCTAAGGCTTCTGCTAAGCAAGTGTTGGTACATGCTTCTGGGCTAATCATCCTCATGTCTCTGTCTTGGGTGTGCAAAATGAATGTTGCTTAGGTTGCCATCCTTTTATCATTGTGTTCATTTATCTCATAGTCTTGTTTTAGTGAAATGAAGTTGACTGGGTGAATGCTTTATTAAAAGCTCTGCAATAAGCCCATTTTATCATTAAATAAAAGAGGCCTTCTCTGGTACATGTGCTTTTCAAGCCAGAAGAGAAGGACTCAAAGTTTTGCAGGAGGCAGAAGGCTGTACCTGAGCAGGTCTCTTAGCACTGCACTGCTGACTSTGTGTGCTTGGCCATGCAGATTGGGAGGGAGAAGGGATCAAAAAGGGATGAAGAGTTATTTCCCCCCCAATAAGACTTGTCCTATGTAAAGGGCTCTAAGAACAAGTTCAGACATGCCTGAGGAATGTGGCCTGAAAAATGTGTGTAGTGGATGGAGATGTGCCCAGAGAGTATGGCAGAGGAAAAGTGGGAACCTAGTGAAACACCTACTCTGATGTGAAATCTTTTTTTTTCCTCCCTCCCTGTCTTGTTCTAGTCACTGCTTCACTGCATCCTGTGCAAGGTGTTGGATTCTGTTTGTATTCTGTCAATTTCACCAAATGGAATTATAAAGTATTGTGGCAAAAGTTACACTTAATAATTGTTGACATTCCGAAGGTGAGCTGTAATGGAAACTTTGGAAGAAAGAGGAGACAAAAGATAGATATGCTATAAATTCTGTATGTTTGTAGTCTTTTTCATCCAAATTTGTAGTATGTCTTGTGGTATTTGGACTTTGTTTTTACTAGAGGGTGTAATGTTGTACCTCTTGTGAAATATAATCCCTGTGTCAACATAAAAGCATTGTAGTTGTTTCCTTGTATTTCAAAATAGTTCGTCTTTTCTCTTGGCTATACCTACTTCACACTATTTCAGACAATAAAATTGGATAGATAAATCTATATGTGATTGAAGCAAGGACTTGGAAATCAAACCTGCCAATAACATTTCTATATCTTGCTGGTTTTGGTTTTGTCTCCTCATAACATATTAGGCACTGAAAAAAAAAAAGGTAAGAACATATTTTACCCTCAGTTATGATTATAATTTAAAGATAATCTTGGAGGAACATTGTAATATTGGTGTTTGGCTGAGGATGAGTTTCATTGCTTAATTGTGAGGGTAAGTGTGGGTTTGATGCCACAGTGCCAAGGCTGGAGTGTTCAAATGGACTAAGGTGGGTGCTGTCCTTCCATAGCAGGTGCTCTGAGAGGTGAGGGGATCTATTTTTGTAGTTGCTTTTATGACAGTTTCATGCTAATTTCAGATTTGGGACTAGGTGTACCAGAGTGATGCTGTCTGCTAGGATTCTGGCCAATTGTACTTTTATTCAGATTTTAAAACACCAAGAGAGGATGACTGAAGTGGAGCCTTGAGAAACAAAGCCTCTGGGAGCTGATGAAGTGTTCTTTTGTTGTCTTATGCAGTTCTTGTCTCAATTTAAAATTAACACATCGTTATCATGGTGTCCCTGGTGTTACACGTTTTTTATTCTATTTCATACAATAACATTGGACAAATCTATATGTGGTTGAAACAAGGAGTTGGAAATCAAACCTGCCAATAGCATTTCTATATCTCGCTGGTTTTGGTTTTATCTCCTCATAACGCATCTTTTTAGACCACAGCATAGTGTGTAAGTTCCAAGCTAGTTAGCATCTTTGGTGTATAAAATCATCTCTTCACACAAGACAATTAGATAATCCCATTAGATGTTGCCATGGCACCAGTAGCAGCAATATGTGCCATTTTTTATTGTAGTAAGATTATTGCTGCCTTCTCCAGGTGATGTATTTGGAGAGGAATTCTAGCTCTCAGTAGAGTCAGTCATGTGTTAGGCATGTCTGGAGACTTTTGCTGATCTGCCTTTCATGGAAATGATAATTTCCAGGATGATGGTCAGGTTGTATGCATGCTTGCAGGTTTGCTTAAATTAACATGGCTTGGTTGCTGCAGAATACTGAATGGACTGTGTGGTTTCTAACATATGTGTAATTGAGCATAATGCATGTAAATTTTATTGTCCAATATCATCCTCAATTTTCCAAGGGTTAAGAGAGCCTTGAAATGATAGTTGGAAACCTAATTATCTTCTGTGGCTTTACTGAATTATATTTTGCTCATTATTATTCTACCCTCTCATTGGGTGTTCTCAAAAATGTGTTACCTGAAAATTAGTTTTCAGAAGTTAAGATTTAGACTATTTTCRTTCTGCCCCTTATCCCCCTAGCAGCTTTGTTAGTTAGACATGCATGGGTCTTCGCTTGAGATGCTTCTTGCACCTAGGAATTATGCACTCTCTGGAAGGTGCACCAAAAAAATTGTATTCTGTAAGAGATTTAAAAATGAAAGAAAAAAAAAATGAAAGAGCCCAAACCCAGTTTAGCTGTGAGAAAGAGGCAAATAGCCATCAATCAAATTGCCTGACTTCCCAGCAAATACCTGATAGTGCTTAATACCAATGCAAATACCTGTGGCTTAAAAGTATCAGGGACACTCGTCTGGAGCTTCAGCAGAGGATCAGAAATATCTTGACACCACCCCACTAGGAGGGTAGAATATCTGCTCACACTCTTGCCTCTTTGTCATCACGAAAAATGAGGATGTCAGATGGACTAGCTGAGGTATTTGTAGGACTCTTCCCTGCCCTCTCCTGTTCTACTTTTTGTCTGGGAAGGTGGTAGGTCTCCTGATCAGTTTCATGATATTTTAGACTTTTAGACTCTATGATTCAGAGAGAGTCCTCGGCTTTACCACTGATGATCTTAAGACACCTTTGGCTTTGTTGTGTTTGGGGCGTTGCACTTGAACTCTGAGGTCTCTGCTGTTTTAGGGAGTAGCATCATAGCTAGGGCTGAAAGATATGAAGTAATGAAAATGGGTCAGGCAGCTAATTGTTTCAAGCAATTGCTTTAGATGTTTAAAGTGATTATAAAATTATGGAGAAGCTCAAAGATTTGGTGTTCAACTGCTCAGTTGATACACCTTGTTTTTTGACCCAGTTGTGACATGCTTTAAAATGCCTGTTTTGTTTGGTGTTTCAAGACAGTATGGCCTGGTTCATGGAAGGCACCCTGAGGGCTGGGTAAAATAATACAAGGAGTAACTTTTAAGAAGATAAAATTCCTAGTGGAAATGTTGCAGAGCTTTTTAAAATGAAATAATTTATGCATCCAAGTAATGACAGCATCTCCTAGGAGAATCCAGTAGTGACTCTTGGGGATCTGTCCATGATGGAAAAGTGTATGCACCATCAGCTTCTTTCTGTTAATGTCGTGCCACTCATCTTGTAAATGTCATTCAGCTTGTCATTCGTCAGCAGGTGCTGATGGCTGGTGATTCTCATGTGCTTGCACTGATTCCTCCCTGGTGACTGTCAGACTGTAAGGTGCTAGGCATCCATGTTTCCTAACCGAGCAGGAGGTTGTCATCCGAAAGCTTGGCTATCTGGCAAGTGCATCAGTTGTTGCCTTGCAGCAGGCTGCTCCCTGACTTGCTCATGGGTGGAACAGTAATCACAGTGTTTGCAAGGGTGCACACACAAAGGAGAGGCAGATGTGAGTAATGGACCTTGCTGCAATCAGCCAAAACAGTTCCACATGGTGCTGCGAGAAGGCAGCCAAACCAGATTAAAGGGATCACCCCATTTCTTCTTGGGAGATAAGAGGTAGGCAGTTTTGCAATGTTTCTTTTTGTTTCCACTGTGGGAACAGGCAACAGAGTGTTAATTGCATGAGTTCAAGAAAGGGAGCTCTTGTGACTAATGAACTGCTTCTTCAGCCGCAAAAGCCTTGTAACTCTGAAAAGACAAGACCTTAATTGTGCGGTGGCTGTAGGGCGGGAGGGGTTGTTGCTTCGTATTAAGCACATAAAGTTATCAGGAGCACAAGGTTTGTGTGCCAGACACACAAGTAATGTAGAGTGTCCTGTTGCTGCTTTTGGAAAATGAAATGACTTTGTGCTTGACCTGTTGAAGGATAGTATTTATTTTTAGGRCCAGCAAAGACCAATAATGAATATAAAATTTATTCTTGCTGCAAAAGATGTTGACTTATTTTTCTCATGGAAGGGTCATAACCTAAAACAGCTGACAAGGCATGGAAGCAGCCACCTTAGGAGACATGCTTTGAAGGGGACAGTGTTTTTGTGTTACCTGCAATTACATGTAAATAGTGTGATTGATATTAATATTGCATGTGATTGATTTCTGTACTTCTACTTACGTTCATTTTATTCCTTTGGAAGTGTAATTCTCTATGCTATTGTGAAGTTCTTTACAACAATAAACCAGATGGGCAGGGGCTTGGTGATGAGATGTATGTATGGGCTGATGGAAGCCCAGCTCCAAATAGAATGGACTTYTTCCTCCAGGTGGGATGGGTTGTCTGTTTTTTAAGTTGACTTTTGCTTTGCCAGGAAGTTTTGCTGYGCAGTTGTCTCTAAAGGCTTCCCTTGCAGGGGGTTTTGGCATGGAGGTGGGTGGGGGTGTGGCCTGTCCCCWCTATCCATAAGCTCTCCAGGCCTGAGCAGTTTACTGTCTAGGATTGTCAGGGATTGAGGAGCTGCTGTTAGCTCTGGCTTGCAAGTAGATACATGCTTTTGGTTTCTGTGGCTCTCATTCCAGCATCTTTTCAGCAGGATTACTTGTGTGCATGAGATAGGTAACAGCAGCTGAAGTTTAGTGTCTGCAGACCAAGAGGTTGATGACAGTTTTAWATCTCTTAGGGTTGAAAACATTGGGCTAAAATAAATGTCTTTCATATTTCACATGAGTGGGATGGGATATCTAGAGAGAGTAACTTTGGGATAAGAAGACTTCTATGTTGCCCTGTTTGTAATATGCTGTAATGTTCTCCTGTGGATTGCCTGCTTTTGGGATACTGCTACTTCTGTTGATTTGAAATAAACATTAAGAGGGAAATAATGCAAAGAAATTTTTTGTGCTTGCTGCAGTTGAAGCAACATGGCTGTATAAAGGTCTATTAAATGGCCACTTTGGGGTGAATGTCAACAATGAAAACTTTCAGTAGTTATTTCTGATCAACTTTACTCTTTTGGCTGTACTTCCCTTWATTCCTTGTATTTTGCTGTTAATTTAATCTTTCCTAGATGATATTCTGTCATGTTGGTCTTACTTGGRTAACTTGTCACTTACTTGACGTAACTTACTTGTCTGCTGGCTGTTTTGTAATAATTTTCAAAGGTATTTGGACTTTTTTTTTTTCCCCATTATAAAGAAGATGCTTATTGATGTGACAAAAGTGAGCTTTTAAAAAAACATTGGTTTAGCCCTTGTATGGAGAGCCCTTATTCTTTTCCAGCTAATGGTAAGAAGAAGATGGGAGTGCTTGGAGACTTCTGTGATGACAGCTTACAAATAAGTTGTTCACAATTTTCTGCTTATTGGTCTCTATTACTGGTGCAGAGGGTGCTGCTGGAGCTGGTTGGTTTCCTGGAAGTTTTAGTAGAGGGAATGTGAGGAAGGTGTCACTCTCCATAGCAGTCTCGGTTTGGGGATGTGAAGCCAAGTCTGCATAAACAGAGATTAATTTGTGAGACACCTTCTTTGCTGTTTAATAACTTTTAAATATCACTAATGCCTTTAATTCAGAAAATAAACCCTCCTCTTTCTGCCTCTGCCCCCCCTTCTCTTCCCTTCCCCCACCACTTCCCACCACATGTAAGGACGTAATGATTAACTCGGGTGTAAATAAGGTCACTACAGTGCCTGTAAGAGAAGAATAAAGAGTGATCAAACAAGCTTCTATAAATCACCGTCTTAAAAGTCCATTTCCGTAAAGTTGACAAATAGGGGCACTCTCAGGGGTTGAGGAGGTTCAGCCTGGTTGCAGGTTCTGTCTTCCCTTGTGAAGTACTGCACCAAAGTATTACTTCTGAATTTATGTTTGCAAGTACTTTGGGCTCAGTGAACAATTTCTTATGATTTGGAAGTTTGAAAAGTCAATCACTGACTGGAGATTGCTGCAGAGCACTGACCATGTGGCAGATTGACTTGAAAAAGTCCAATCTGAGGACTTGAAGAGGTTATTTGATCTCCTAAAGTAGCTTGAAAATAAGACTCTGTGATACAAGAGGTACAGTATGCATCCAGGAGAGAGGCTGCTAAGACAACTTGGAGTTGGTCCAAACAAATAAGTACATTTCAATAAAACTTCTGATATTTCTAGATGGGATGTAATATCTTTTTATTACTGGGCAAACATCTGCTTCTTACTTTTTGCACCTTCCAGTTTGAAACAGCCCTTATATCCACTAGATGACATTTTWAAAAAACAACATAAATGTTAGAAATAAATGTCCTGGCTTCTTCTAAATCAGTATTTCAGGGACCAGAAAAGCATTGAATATTTTACAATGCTCATGAAATAGAACCTAATTCTTCTTTCTACCCCATTCTTCAATTGTAATGTTGGTCACAGAGCTATACAAAACACCCAGTTTCACATGAAACCTTGTGTTTACTGCTTCTCATTACTTATGTTCTTGGTACTGATTTGCCAAAAAATCTGAGCACTAAGAGGATGCTTGATGTGCTTCTTTAAACTTAATGCTATTTGAAATTAAGTGGAGCAGTAAGTAGAAGAAAAATAAGAAAATGTCTAGGTGACCCTAGAAATAGAAATTGGGGAGGGGCATATAYTGTGTTAAAAAACAGGTGTAAAAATTATCACAACTATTGTTTTTWGGACAGCATTTGCATCTGCATGTTTCTAGCCTGTTTTCTGCCTGTTTATTGCAGYGGGGGACAATAGGTTATTTTTGGTGTTTCAAGTAATGTTACAGGTTCAGCATCAGGGCCTTATTGTGCAAGATTGCCTGCAATCTTCCACATAAATGCAGGCACACAAGTAGGGTGCTCCCAAATGGCTGAATTGTGTCAGGCATTGCAACTGCAAACCATTTATGGGATTTTCATCCCTTCTTGCATCTGTATTGCAAATACAGAACTCAAAGCTTTAAGGGGAGATTGTCCATTTAATAATCTCTTGGAAGAGAGGCTGTTAAGTGGTTATGTACCACTTTCACAAATGCTATCTGATCCATTCAGCCTTATTTAAAATCCAATTTAGAAAATCCTTTCCCTTGGTTRCTATACAGCAGTAGAGTGGCTGATGTGAATTTTGGCATAACTGAAATAGAGAATAGTTGTTTTTAGCATGCAGGAGAACTATGGTGCTTACAAGGTGGATCAGCCACTAGGGTWGCACATTTTCTCTGTCAATGGCTTGAGGGTTTTAGGAGGTATCTGCCAGTTTGTGCCTCTTGTAAGGGTTTCTGTTATCTAYCATTTCATGTTCTTTCAGCTATTGACTTTGTGTTGACTGACACAAGCATGGGAATTATGTTTTTTTTTACTTGATAATTTATTTTGGTATGAAAGCCATCCCTAATAAAATTATCCTACAGAGAAAATGATGTTTTGCTAAAAAAGCTCTAAATGTAGCATTGTTCTTATAATAAGAAAAACCAAACAAAAAACTCACACAAAATCGTACAGATCAAACACAAAAAACCCYGCCCAACTGTATAGTGGCACAGAAAAATCTCAGTATGAGGAAAACTTGATTATTCATAAGAATTCAGTGATGCCTTATAGACAAAGAGAATAGTTAAATGCATGAAAATAATGAACTGAAGAAGCACTGCTTTGAAGTGTCAGTAAGTGAAAGATAATAAAGGTGGAAATACTGGTGACTGTTCTACTGGAGTTCCCTCTCTGTGAAGCAGAAACACTTCCTCTTTCGGACACCTTTGAATTTTTGACACCTCAAAGTTTCATCTTGTGATGATGCTGGTGTAAGCTTCATGTTACTGTGAATGCATTAACATTACAATTGAAATTCCAAGAGTCTATAAGGGAAAAGGCTCATTAAGTTGTCCGTGAGTGTTCCTATGTCTGCTCTTGTGAAAATTGTTTGAATTTGATTGTGAATTACTTTATAGTAATAATGAAGTTAGGTAAACTGGAAAAGTACAATGGTAGGAAGATGCCTTTTTGTAAGTTTAACTTCAATGTCTGCTGCTTGGAAAACTGGATTAAGGATATGTGAGAGTTGGAGTAAAACCTGCCGAAGGACATAATACCCTTTTGTAAGGAGTTAAATGGTTTTTTTTCCAAGTGTTTTTTTGCAAGTAGTGCAACCCTATGTCYTATACCACATTGGGTTCCTTGCTGTCCTCTCTTTTGTAGCCTTCACTGTTACAGAGGAATTCTTGGCAGAGCAAGGGCATGCTGTACTCCTGCAGGGACTGGACAACCCTGGCCTGCAGATTACAGAGTTACTTTGAAGACCATRTACTCTCCCCGAACAAATAGAAMAAGGAAGAATTAACATTGTRCAAGGACAAAACTGGATGCCAAGCAGGATAGGAAAACCGCTAAGTTAGCACACCCTAGCCAAAGTGCTTACRGTGTGACAACCCATCAGCAAGTAACGTGTAGGCGTGATTGCAGCCACTTAACCAATGAGCGTTAGGCAGTAGTCACGTGAAGCAGTGTATAGAAGCATAAATAGGACAAGATTGCTAAATAAAGTGGAACAAYGTAGCCATATTGTCCATGAGGGACATTACACCATTGTCCGTCAGGGGGCTACAGAGCCTTTTGGGCAGTTTGTAGATCGCTTGTCAGCAGCAATAAAAGACGCTTCAGATTTACCACCTGAACTTCAGGAACATATGTTCCGCATCCTCCCTTTCGAAGGAGCTAACCCAAGAACAAGGGTGATCCTAGAACATTACCCCGAGGAAGTCCAGTGGATGAAATGCTTTTAAGTGCCGTCCGAGCAGARCAGAATAATCCAACAGCTGGATTCACTGCAGCAATGAAGGGAGCAGTGAAAGAGCAAGGACTTAAGATTGCAGCAGCACTGTCTGGAGGTGGAGATAAGCGAGCTAAATTAAAAAATCTAGGTAACAATAAGATCAGAACATGCAATTGCTTCCATTGTGGTGAACCAGGACATATGCAATGGACCTGCTCTAAAACTGTTTGGTGTCATACATGCAACTCTGATACTCATGCTACAGCTGCATGTAGACGAGGAGGATCAGGAAACTTGCAGCACAGTGTGCCAGGTCTACGTACGAAGACACAAGTGCAGACTCCAMCGACTCAGATGAAGAACATGGTTTCTTATACCAACACATCCCAGCCACCTTGGAGAGGACGTAGTGACCACAGTAGAAGTAACTTTGAGTAATAAAGTGACATTGATTCCAACTGAAGTAAAAGGTGCTTTATACAGTAAAACTTCTCGACTTGGTAGACTCTTACTTGGACGATCTTCAACAAGAAAACAAGGAGTAATTGTACTACCTGGAGTAATTGATGCAGACTTTACAGGACAGGTACATGGCCTATACGTTGCAACCACCTGTCACAATTCCAAAAGGAAGCAAAATTGCTCAAATACTTCACTTTGAAAACGTTGTCACGCATCGTCACTATTACGAAAAACTCAGAATGCAAGGCCAAACATCTAAGATAAGAGGAGAAGATRGTTTTGGATCTACCAGACMTGAAGTGTTTTTCACGTTAGRTCTTAATCAGAGACYRTACCAAAAGATTCAATTGAAGAAAKGCAGTCAACAAATTARTTTGGAACCATTATTAGACTCCAGAGGAGATGTTACCATCATTAATCAACATATGTGGTCTCAGACGTGGGAACTGCAATCTCTGGTCACCCAAGTGGTGGGAGTGGGAGGCACAAAAGCACCAAAACAAAGTAAAGATTTGATTACACTGGAGTTTGAAGATGTTCAAACTATTCTATTTCGACCATATGTGATGCAACTTCCACACACATTACCAGGTTTGATTGGACAAGATGTTTTATCACAACTGGGACTAGTTATGACAACTGATCAGCATTTTGCGCTGCGGCCATTGAGCAGCAGCCACCCATGTTAAAAATCACATGGCTAACGGAAAACCCAGTATGGGTAGACCAGTGGCCAATGATCTCAGAACAGCTGYGCATTGCAGGAGAGTTAGTTCAAGAACAGCTGAAAGCAGGCCACAGTCGACCTTCCACACCCCACAGAATACTCCTATCTTCGTCATACCGAAAATGTCTGGAAAGTGGTGACTTTTACATGATTTACGAAAAGTTAATGAAAAGGTGTTAGCCATGGGGGCGTTACAACCTGGTCTTCTTGCTCCTACGATGATTCCTCAAAATTGGCAGATCGTTGTGATAGATTTGAAAGACTGTTTCTTCACAATTCCTTTACACCCTGATGACATACAGAGGTTTGCATTTACTCTGCCATCTGTAGCCCCTGCCAAATGTAATGAATGGTCAATCGTGTAGCCCTTGCCAAATGTTATGAATGGTCATTTTGCCCCAAGGCTTGAAAAATTCACCCAGTATGTGTCAAATCTTTGTTGATTGGGCACTTCAACCTGTGTRACAACATTGGTCACATGCACTTATTTATCATTACATGGATGGTATTTTGTTTSCTACTGAAACTGCAGTATCTGATTCAACTACAGTGGCTCATTGGTCATCTACATTCTTGTGGTTTAACTGTAGYCCCTGAAAAGATCCAATGTTCTGCACTGTGGAAATACCTGGGTTGGCTCATCTCGGATGCTCAGATCAGGCCTCAGAAAGTAAAAATTAYTGCAGAAATAATTAGTCTACACGGCACTCAGAAGCTCCTAGGAGATCTATAATGGGTTTGTAATATTGTTGGCATCACCAAAGATGACCTGCAACCCTTCTGATCTTGGCTACATGGCACTGAAACAGTCTCCAAACCTGTTCACCAGAACAACAAGCTGCCTTAGATGTAGTAATTCAGAAAATTCAGATGAACTGGAGTAGCCRTCAGCTGATGGGTCAACCACTGTCTCTACTCATCTACAATGCCACAACTTCTCCTCTTGCCATTATTTTACAATGGCAAAAGAAAAAGGGGGAGGATATGGGGATCATCATTGAGTGGATGTTCCTACCAATGCAACCGAAGCATCGTATTTTGAGTCATTCAGGAGCATTAGCAGCCCTGATAARGAAAGAGAGGGACAGAATCATCAAAATTGATGGAGCTGAACCTGCACACGTTAGTATTCCAGTCTTTGGAGAAGATTATGAATGGCCCCTGAGACATTCAATAGAAGTACCAGAAACCTTGRTGGGTAATGCAGGAATTATRYATAACAACCGACCAAGAGGAYCTCTTTGGAAGATCCTAGAGYAGTACCARTGGGTCAAAAGGCTGCTGTGCTCAGAAAGGCCAGTCAAGGGGCCGACGGTGTTTACAGATGCAGGACGAAAAATGAAGAAAGCTGCGTGTGTATGGCAATCTCACAATCAGTGGCAGAAATGTGATCAATGGAGAACCAGGGGACAGCCTCCAAACCTTGGAACTGAAAGCAGTGYGCTGGGCRCTAGGAAATTGGAATGACACACCTGTAAACATAGTATCAGACTCATTGTATGTAGTTGGCATAGTGCAGTGCATTGAAGATGCCTTGCTAAGGGAAACAAAACAAGCAATATCTTGGTGAACTGTTTATACAACTGCACAGTACCCTTCAAYAAAGAAAACTTGAGTTTTGTATAATGCATATCAGAAGTCATCAGTGAAACATTGGATTAGGTGAAGTTTACAGATTACAGAGTTACTTTGAAGACCATGTACTGTCCCTGAACAGATAGAACAAGGAGGAATTAACATTGTGCAAGGACAAAGCTGATGCCAAGCAAGATATGAAAACTGCTAGACTAGCACACCCTAGCCAAAGTGCTTACAGTGTGACAACCAATCAACAAGTAACGTGTAGGYGTGATTGCAGCCACTTAACCAATGAGTTAGGCAGTAGTCACGTGAAGCAGTGCATAGAAGCATAAATATGACAAGATTGCTAAAAAAGTGGAAGGACATGTAGCCATATTGGTGTGATTGTCATTACTTGGCTGACTCTCCGCGGGACCCTCTTTACTCTGTCTTTTGTCCAATGTCCTATCAATCATTAAAGAGCCTTATATTCCTTAAATCTGTGGTGCCAAGTGCAGTCCTGCACTGGTTCCCCACTCTATGGCAGGCATATTCCCCAAAGCTATGCCTAAACCTGTGCCTTGCATGGTGTCATTTGCTCCCAGGGATGGGGAATGTTGGTCCAGCCTGCTATTTGCAGTGTTTCTCTGGTGCGTTGGCATTCCTCCCAGAATATGCTCAGATACAGCCAGAGCACAYGGTGAGACCTCCCTCATCACCTGTAGTTTTCCTCCCTTTTGCTATGGACCTGGCAGTTTTTCTGGCAATGGGCAGGTAGTACAGTGCAGGGATGTTGGAACAGGAGACCCCACCATGGTGCCTTCCAACTTTACCTGTTCTGTGATGCAGAGGTGAGAAAGAAGAGGACCAGGGGCRCTGGAGAGAGGAGTGAGACTGGACAATGCGAAGAATAAGACTAAAGAGGTGGTCTTCAGCCATACATCATGAACTACAGACTGAGTCCAAATTCCATAATTTCCACAGCTTCTAGAGTTTTTGCCTCTGAGGATTGAAACAATTTCCTATTCCTGCTATAGATTAARCTGCAATATGTATTCCATTTGAACAATAAAACAAAATTAAATTGTTTCCCTTAAACAAAAAAAGAATCTGGTTCTTGTAATCTTGTGAATGACTCCATATCTAACATTGGAACTATTTTATGTTCAGTGCTATTATATTTCTGTAAGCAAAATGGTGGTGTTTTAAAGACTTGTTTTGAGTAAAAATTCTCCTGTAAGATGTGTGTGTTAGAATAGTGGTATTAAAAAGAAACCACACAACAAATTCAACATAGTTGTGTGAGCTGGAAAATTCTGGGAAATGTATTTCCTCTGCAGTTGCATTGATTTAGTGAAAACAGCTGTATCTGTTAGTAGCAGCAGTGAGGTTTCTTTTGGGCTTCTCTTTGGAGCTGTTAATGGGTGTGAGGAAATACGTGTCTCTGAGTGGGGTCTGCAGCCACTCTGGTGAGGAGTGTGTTTGGGGGTCTCACAAAGCACCAGCCAGGTTTCGGATAGAGAAGCTCTCCTGGTCGCAGTTGTGCCATTTTCTGCTCTCTGTCCCCCACCCCCTGCATCTTTCTGCCTTTGTGTTTTGCAGTTACTCCACATCAGAGAAGGCAGACTGGGTTGTGTCCTCCTGTGTGTTTTTCCAATTTGCAGCCCATTATACTGGCTGCTGCTGCTGAGCTCTTCGAGTCCTATTGCATCGTTGAGGCACAGGCATCCTCATGGCTTGCCTTCTGCTTGCGAGATGTTGATGTTATATGGCTGGGCCAACTCTCTCTGGTGATATGGAGGAGCTTTACCTGAGGCTTTGGTAAAAGTGAGTTGGCAGTAACCACCTATACATCTCTTTGTGCWGTCTGGGATCCAGTGAATCTTTTGAGGTCATGTTTGTCCTCCTGYGTGAGGCCCCCTCACTAAGAGACTGAGTCAGGGTGCTGACCAGCCTGAAGCTGATATGGCAATTGTTCTCCCGCCCCTATTCCTGTTGCTACCTAGCTGCAGAAGGGGACAAATGGGGCTGTGGTGTGCCCGTGGGTGTGCCATGCTTTATTTCTGCAGCAGTCATCCTGTGTGCCCTGTACAGGAGGGAACACGTGGTGAAGGGGAGTGATTCCTATAAAGTCAAGCACTGTGTGGCAGGAGGGACAAAGGCCTTTTCTGTAGATTTTTCTCAACCACAACTTTCAATGGCCAGATACCACTGTGCTTTCATTCTTGCCAGAACTTTACTGTGCCCAGGCAAAGCTTTATTTGCATCAATGAAGCAAAACAGTTTTTTGGTTAACAGATCTACTGGGACTATAGAAGTTGCAAACTCCTGTCTGAGTACAATTTATAATGCCTTGACCAGCATGTCTTAAAGAGTACTTAGTGTGGAAAAAAAGCCTTAGTGGGCTGAGAAAAATGGATACCAGAATCATCTGTTTTTCTCCACTTTTTGCTTTTGATTTTACCACTTGCTTTTTTTTCCTGCTGGAGAAAGACTTAGTGTTTCTTTGAGTTGTTGGGAAACAACTTGTGGGTATCCAAGAGGAGTGTGGTTTTCAAACCCAGGGTGGAACCGATTCCCCACATTGAAACTGCGATGAAAGTTTCATTGTCAGAGTTTTGGCACAGTACATGAGGATGATATGTTGTGTCACTAGCAGTCCATAGGACATATTAATATATTCTGATGTATGTGGAACAGTTCTACACTCAGTGTGTGAGTGATATTGATGTATGCTATATGCTGGTGTAATAAAGTAACTCACTTCTGATGATGCCCTGTTTAAGCAACATCTTTTGTTTAGTCACCATATCAGTTGCAAACCACTAAAGAAGAGAATTCTTTAGGGTGTAGGAAGAAGCTGGTGGTATTTAAACTCCTGTTGCATCTCTCTCAGTATGGGTATTTGGTTGTTTTTCTTGCCTCACATAATGTATGCAATTGTAAAGTCACACTGAGTGATTATCCTTCTACTGTGCTGAAGGCTCTGTATTTGCTGACACTGCCAGTTATGTCTTCACCAGCAAAACCATTTTATTAGGTTGTGACAAACATAAGGTTTGTTTCCCTGGGCATGATGGCTATCAAAAGTTAGCATGAATTAGTTCAAGAACAATCTTTTCTTGTTTAAAACCCCCTTATTTTGTATTAAAATGTGCAWTTTTTTTTCTGCCATTGCAGTRGTCTACTACAATATGCTGTGCCAATCTCTGTGGGTTTAAAATAATTTTTGGAGGGGTGTAAGTTGTTGCTAGGTGTAATGGTAAAGAATTAGGGTGAGAAAGAATAACAAGATCTGGGTCATGCTGGCTGAAGTGCTTGTCTGTCAGTTGGGGGCCATTCTAAACCCATGTAAGTACCACTGTTTAAAATGCACCAACAGACAAATAGGCGCACTTCTGTATTTCGGGGAAAAAAGATGATTTCTTGTTTCAGTTTGCAGTTTATAGTAGTTCTTAAGTGATACTGGAGCAAGAAATAAGAGGGCCTCATTACAGCTACAGCATACTGCCATTGTATTTGGTTCATATTGCCTTGCTTTGCTGCACCCAGCAGATGAATACAAGTTGCACCTTGCCACAAGCAGGATATTGTTTTTAATATGAGGTGAGGGAGGATGTTGTCAGAAGTGTCCCTGAAGACATCCTGTGGCATTAGCTAGGAAGCTATTTGGGCTTGTCTGCCTAAAGCAGGTGTATTCTCTGTCTTAATTATGTGTTTGCATGCATTTGCTGAGTGTTGGCTTTTATTGCGTGTTCTGTTGAAACTAAGAGKGCCAGATCTGTCTGCACAGAACATGTGGATATGCTCTGCTTCMACCTCATTCATGTAATGTGCCAAACAAAATCTGTTAAAGCATGGAAAGATTGATTTTGCAACAYGTAGTTGGTCAGTGAGTGATGCAGTTGATTCTTAAAGGGAAAACCAAAGAGAGAGTGTTGCTCTGTGTGAAGCTACTGCATCATATGGACCTTAATCCCTGATGCATACAGAGCATACACCGAGGTCAGCAGGAAAAAATAGTTTGCATTGGTTCTCTTCTTTTTTCACCCTTCATCTTTCTCTGGTCAGGAGTCCTTTTTCTGGTTGTGTGTGGAATTAGCAAAAAGTTATATCTGAAATCTTGCTGGCAGCAAGATGTCATGCTACTGGGTGTTTGCATATCAACCCTTATTTGTGGTTCCTGTTCTTTCTTGSAAACCTATTTTTTCCCAGGATGAGTATTTGGGGTAGCACTATGGAGTCTGACTGCCTGGGGCTGAGTGGTAACTCCKCAGCAAGGGGGTGTCTCATCTTTTCCCTCTATCTCCCAGGGGAGCGAAAATTTCACCCCTGGAAGCAAAATTACATTTAATGGCTGAATATTCACAGATGAATCAGTCTCTTAGGGAAGTGGGTGATACCAGTGAGTGTGATGGCACCAAAGCCCCACGGGGGGCCAGAGCTTTGCACAGATATCTAGGCCAGTTCTGCTAGTGAAAAGCATGACTGCATGTATATACCGATACTTGCCTTTTCTGTTATGCTGTATTCTGGTTGTATTTTCCCTCTTCCTTTTTTTTAGATACATGACATGCTATCACTACTCACTTTTCTGTAACATTGCATTTCAATTTTGCCTTTAATTTGWAGTCTCAAAGCTATGTCATAATAAGAACCCCCCTATGGAAAATGTTWAAGTTTTGCTTTCTCCACCCCAATTTTTTTCATGACTCATCTGAAAAGGAGCTATTAAAAAGAAAGAAAAGTCAACTCTACTTTGAATTTTAGTTGAAATTTTGSAATTAAATACCATTAACTTCTCAGCTATTACAGAGTTGCCTTTATCACTGCTTGTTGTACACTACCATTTCTCCATGTCAAATCTCTTTCTGGAGTTCTGATGCAAATTCACTCATTGTCAGTCAAAGCTGAAATTTATGAATTAATTCACTCTAGCAATTTTCAATTTGATGTTACTATCTCAATCTAGATTACTAAACCCATGAGAGCAGCTGTGTGATTCACTGTGATCTATTTCCTAGTATTACTAGGGTAAATTTTTGGCTGTATTTTTTTAAACCAGTCTGTAAAAGCTTTGGTTCTATCTTTGGCTTAAATCGATATTGCARTTCTACCTGCCCAACTCCAATTACCCTATACAGAGTTTTGCCTTTTTGGGAAGATCTTGTTTCACTCTTACAGAAAATGTTAAAACCAAGAGTAGCTTTCACACGTGAAGAGAGACAGTTTTCTCAAGTCTTAGAATAGGAGCTCACCCTTGCTGTGAGAATGGTGAGGCACTGGAACAAGATGCCCRGAGAAGTTGTGGGTGCCCTATTCCTGGAAATGTTCAGTGCCAGGTTGGATGGGACTTTGAGCCATCTGGTCCAGTGGAAGATGTCCCTGCCCATACTGGGGGGAGTGGAGGGAGTGATGTAGATGATCTTTAAGGTCCCTTCCAACCCGAACAATTCTATGGTTCTAGAAGTAATTAAAAGGGAAGCTGCCATCTATGTTTTTGTGCTGTGTATGGCACAGCTGTGGTAGTCCTGTGTTCTGTGCTGCCTAGCTAAGTGTCCTGTCCAGCATGTTTGCCAAAAAGGAGTAAATTAAGCAATATAAGAGGAAAGATGACACACTGTATTTCCTCTTGCATTTCCCGTTCCTCAAGCCTTAAACCATCTCTGTTTGAATCTGTCAGGGTCAGACTTGGCTTCTGTGGCACTTTTTTTCATGAACCTCTTCACCTTTCCCTGAATCTGTGTATGGATGTTGAGCATTCATTGYATACTGCTGTGTGAAGAGTGACTCCTTTACGACTTGTTTGGACCTGTTACATGCTTGCTTCACTCTGATTCCTGTGTYGGAAGAGATGATGAGCAATTGTGTTCTTTCTGGCCACTTCTGGCTTTACAGACCTTTATCATGTCCTTCTCCCCAGAGTATTTTCTTCTGTAAAACTTATTCCATGTCTGCTTAGTTTCCTGAAAATATTTTTTGAGGAAAATTTGAGTTAATTTTTCTGACTTTTGTAGAGAGAAGTCTTGCCTTGTAAAACTTCTGGGGTATTGGAAGGGTTCAGCAAGCTATCTTGACTCTTTCTGAAGATACTTTATGATTGTCAAGTGCTAAAGCTTAGAGTTGTCCTCAGATTTACTCTCTGGACCAAGGCAATAGGCACTGCCAGAATGGTTGCAGTCAGTGGCTTTGTAGGGAGCACTGATAAAAAGTGTAGCATAACACAAGGGCTGTCGGTCTGAGATTGTATCTATACTGAGCAACCGAAGGTTAAAACGTAGTCTCTGTTTCCTTTCTGGTCAGGATAGCTTACAATCCAAATTTACCCACGAGTTCTTTTATTACAAGGCAAAGCTTTCAGTTTTGTGCTAAAAAAAATAAATAAAAAGCTAAGGGATTTAKGGATGGATTTGAATGGAATGAATGGATTTATTTTGAGGTAACATGAATGCATGAGTATGGAGCCTGTTTTTCCAGGCCAAATATGTTAGTTGAAAATACTGAAAATAGAAACATGTTGCAAAAGCTTTTCTGTGCAACTGTCAGTCAGGGGGGATTACAGAGGGGGCAGTAAAGCRCTCATTATCGAGGCTGGAGGCTTCACCATTTCCCTCTGTCCTGCTGTGACCTTAATGAGAGAGCTGCCCTTTGCATCCCAGCTGGCAGGCAGAGCCCAGCAATTTGTCKGGTACCATCCCTGTGTGGTGGGGGAGACTGACAAGAAACTTCTGACCAGTTCTGGCTGCTCTTGGCAATGCCTGTGCTCAGCAAAGCTGTACCAGTGCCTGGTGAGGCAGCACGTTGTGCCTGCCTCTTCAGGATGCAGGTGCTCGGACAAAACCATAGAAGAGTAGCTCACAATTGACTACATGAGGAGAGCTTACTTAATAAACAATCTGGTTAGGCAGGAGACATTTTTCCATGGTGCTAATGAGAAGCTCTTGCTCTTTGATTATGTGTTGTTTTGGTTTTTTAAGYGATTGATACTTCAGATGGTGGTAGTGTTATGACTAATTTTAAAATTACCTGAGAATAAAAAGTGGAATGAGGAAATTTTTTCACATTTGTACTAAACAATAATACAAAGATCTCTTGAAGGCATTTTCTTGGAAAGCTAAGACCTTTGAGGTCTTTTCTGGCCCCTAAAAGTGGCTTACAGTAGTTGATAATGAAACTTTTGTTTTGGAAACTTTTGGAAAGATTGACATGAAAACATTGATGATAGCTRACAATCAGGCATGTGAATCCTAGGAAGTCAGTTCGTACCTAGGTTTAAATAATTAGTGGAATAAATGTCTACTGGCTGCTCTAGATTTAATTTTTTATCCTCCTTTAAAAGAACCTTGAATTCCTCTGTTCCCTGGTTCTGTTTGTGATACTGCAGGAGGAGAATGGCATCTGTGATGTTACTGTGTAAAACMTTCCCACTGTGTTCTATATTAAAGAAAACCATGTATTTATTTTCTTCTCCTTGAACTTTTCTTATTTCTTTTCACCCTATATCTGTCCTACTGARCTGCTTCAGCTGCCTTGCAGACCCTTTTTCCTTATTTTCATTTGCCTTCTCAGGTGCTGGTTCATCTGCTTATGAAGTAGTTATTTTCTCTTTCTAGTGTACATTTGCTGTCTTGATTCCCTCCTGCTTTATCTTTGATTAATTTCTTCCAGTCCTGGAAATAGAGGAAATGATCTCTGATAAAGGAAGGTATCACAGTAACTGTTATAAAATGATGTGGAATGTAAATGACAGCATAATGGCATGTACCATGGGATATGCCAGAGATTCTCATGCAACTGATTATCTTTCAAGGCTTGGGAGGGATGAAATTGATGTGTGCAGGGAATCTTTAGATACTAAAAGTGTCAACTATATAGAGCCTGAAGAGGAGACCAGARTATGAGTGACTTTTTCAGGTGGGAGGGTCAGTTTTAAGGTGATGAGGCAAAGATGACTTTGGCAGTCCTATCCTAACAGGCTATCCAAAGTCCTATCCAAAGTCCCAGGGAGTCCCGTAATGGGATGAGGGCTGTAGTTGAACCTTGGTTCTGTGCTGAGATGCCAGGTGCTGCCTGCTTATGAGTTGCCCAACAGAGGAGAGAACATGTTCCTAATAACACTTTGTGTCCTTGAGGATGTGAGCAATGATCCCCATATTCCTGCTTGGTGAAGGAAAAAGTTTTGTTCGTGAGAGTTCTTCCTCTGTTCGAGTGGCTTGAGCTCCTCCCGCTTCCTGCTGTCAACTTTTGGCATTTTATGAGCTGTCCTGAGAATCTGTTCTTGAATGTAAGGAAATTAATCCCTGTCACATTCCAGCTTCCCCCCCGCCCTGTGCCTTCCTCAGTCCCTTGTCCTATCCATCTCCTCTTCCTTGCTCTCTGCCCCCTCTRCCCTGCTGTGTGGGACGGTTGACTGTGGTATCACAAGAAAAGAGAGTGAGGGAGGAAARAAGAGGTGGTGAGTCAGCTGTGCCTGCTATACCTGCTTTATAGTAGGTAAATTGTTTGATAGCGTCCAACGCAGAAGTTGAGCAAAAAGCGTGGAACTGCTTAACCACTCTGCTCACAAAACACACCTCTCTAGTTTTTGGACAGTCAGGTATGCCACTGCTGATGCCTCTCAACTATAGAAATGTTAATTCTGTCTGAATAGAAAACTCGATAGTTATGGCTTGGACCCAAGCCTCACCCTTAACTCCCTCCAAGTTGTCTCTTTCTTCCCCTCAATTCTTATACAAAATAACTTTCTTAATTGTGGAAACAGACTGAGATTGGTATCAGTGCAAATCCTTAAGTGTAAGCTCTGTCCTAATGTTTTTGCATGAATGCAAGGTATTGAATGTCTTCAGGGGTGCTTTTCTTGGTGGTTATTTTAGACAGAAAAGTCTAGACAGCTCTTAGGATCTATTGCACATCTCTACACCTGCCAAAATTTTGGAGGGAGTTTTGTTCAAATTACACTGCTGTTCATCAGAAAGTGCTATGTGAGTTGTGAAAGCCTAACTAAATTAGTCTGTTTCTTTCACTCTCYCTCCCCCAAATAATCTCTGCTACTAGTGTTCTAAAACTTGAATAATATTCTGCAATTGCTATTTTTATTTATACCTTTCCTGATTCTCTAACAATTACATAAATAGAAAGGACATTCCTTTGTGCATGATTTTGTTGTATGTGMAATAATGTAAAGGTTTCACACGTGATTGAGACAAATGCTTTTTAAACACATTTTGAGTTGAAAATTAATAGGTTAATTTTGAGAAAGTCTCTTTGGTGGGTAAAGGAGATAAATATAGATACCTTTTTTCAATGTCAGTCTTAATTGTCTTTTTTTCAGAAATACAGAAAACTACTTTCTTGCTTGAACCTGCTAATATTGCACTGTTGAAAGTGACCTGGCATGTAAGAAAGTGTCTTTCTAAGTAATGTAAGAATTTATYTAAGTAATCTCTACTTGCTTTTTATTGTTTTTAATTCATCTGAGTTCTTCAGCAATATCTAGACATTGCAACTGACAATACCAAGTCTCCATAAGGCTCTGATGTTCATGGAAAAAATACATGGAAAGAATATAGATGTGTGGAAGAAGGGAAAAATAAGCAGTTCATTTAGACTCCTGGTGACATGTGAATGCTGATTTTAAAACTTTGCTTAAATATTATTAAAATTTATTGAATTGGGTTGTGAGTCCTTCCTTCCTTCTCTCTTCCCTCTCATCCCTCTGATTTTTATAGATTCCAGCAGTTTGCACATGATGTGTTTGATTCCCATGTGATTAGACATTTAATTAATATCAGGGAAAATTAAACTACAGGCTATAAAATGTGGTTGCAATCTCAATTAAAATGTTTAATATTTCCTACTAGGTTTCTTAGTAAAAACAATAGCAATTTTCCTAATGCTGGTAAACTCATCTTAAACTATCTACCAGAACATGAGTTCATGGGTCTGTCTTCACTTCCTGCTTTGCATGGTTTTGTCATTTAATCTTAAATATGAGTCTAGCTGAGCAGTTGTGCCACTATGTTGGCTATTTTGAGTCAACATTTGTGAAATTTTGTAATATTTTATATAGTCCTACAGTGTGGTTATAAAAGTACTGTTTTTAAGGGCTCTTGATTACAAATAAAATTTTAAAGTAGCCCTTCATTTTTTTAGTAGACCTTCAAGAATGGACAAGCATGAGTTTAAAAAAGCACAGGCAAATGAAGACCCATAGTTGTATTTTTTGGGATGATATATACATTTGAATCTTCATGTTTTAGCATAAAATGAAGTTCTAGAAAGGATAGTAGGCAAAACCCAAACTGCATAAAAAGCTTTAAAAATAAAGGCTTGACTGCATGCTGAATGAAGTGTTTTATTTTAGGTGTTTGTGTAGTTTGTAATGGAAACTATGGGCTTACAAGAGCAAATGATGGGAAACAGTGGTCTGTGAGGCAGCAATAAAAATTGGGAATGCCAAATATGTGCACTGTATGTCAGCCGTGGTTGTGAATTTGTTTGAAAAAATAAATTGTTGAACAATGAAGGCCAGTTATTTTATCTTATTATTTTTCCTGGGAAAAGAGTTWGTATAGCCTAAGGAGGAATTTGGTGCCTGTGGGAAAGAGAACAGTGGGCTCAATTTTCAGAATTTGTGCAGCTTTGCTGAGACATATGGCAAGAAACAAGAGTGCACCCTGAACAACTGTAGCTCTGGGAGACTCTGCTAGACTCGCATGTGGGTTTTTCCATTCATAATTACTCTTAAAAATCAAGCTGTGTGCGCTGGTAGCTCTGCACAGGRAGGAGTTGAGCTTGTTCAGCCAGATGTTGATTTACTGTAGTGATTAAGTTTGCCTGAGTTGTGTGAAAGGGTGTCTGTCCTCATTGACTTGGAAGGGTGAGCGGTGTGTGTTCAGTCAGGCTGTGCCTTTAGGAGCCCATCCTCTGCACATCTGCTGCGAGCGGGCGCTGTGGGGAAGCTGTGCCTGCTCCTGCCGCTGTTTGGGCGTGAATTTGTTTCATGTGACTCCTCAAACCCCCTCTGTGATTTGAGTCAGGTGTTTTCTTGGTGGTAGAGTGTGCTGGAAGTGCTGGTTTTCCAGGCTGCTGCTGCAGCTCCACGAGTGGAGCTGAGTGCTGGTGTTTTGGCTCTCGTTTCTCTGTAGTTCAGGATGCTGTTCGTGTTTCTCATCGGCTGTGTTTGATATCCTGCCCATCTCAATGGTTTCCTTTTGAACCGGAGTTGTGCATAAACATCCTCTATTCAAGTAAAGGTTYAACCTTTTTTAAAAAGGAGTGGTAAAACAATGTAGCTGTATTGGACAATACAAAGAACACGTCGAATGTGTTATTTGAATTTTTGCTCATGTCAACTGTTTTCAATGAGTGTGGTGTATTCCTGTGAAAGAGACCTAATTGGGTCTGTTCCTTTTGCTCCAGCCAAAATATTGAAGAGGAACAGAGTTACAAGAGCACTGAAACATTTAAAAAAGAAYACATCCATCCAAATTCTCCCCCAGATTGTTGCTCACAAGCAACAGAGGAAGTAAGGAAAATACACAAGGAAATGGGATTAACACATAAAGCTTAGAGTAAAATAAGATGAAAACCAGAAACACTTTCTGTAATCACTTGGGAAAACCTACTGTAGAGAACAGGATCATAGAATCACTGTTTGAAGTGAGGATTTTGGGGATGTTGCTGGGACAAAATAGTCTAAATTGTTTTAAAAATACTTCTAGATAGAAAAATGAATTAGATTTCTTACTGGTGTGTATTGTTGATCCTCAGAAAGGGGAAGCAATGGCTGCTTCAGGAAGCTGCAGGCTCTTGTAAATCAAGGTAATAATGAGACTTCAGCGAATTCTTTTGATTGCTTTGCCTTTGTGGTTTTTTTTTATCATTTTCCTTCTCATAATTTTATACTTTTGTTTYTTTGCTTGTTCAACAGGCATTGGGCAAGATCTTTGTTCTTGCCTTGCCCTGGATTTTTTTTTTTTGACAGTTGTTATTTTTTTTGTTGTTGCTATGGATGCCCCTCAGGGTTTGGTTTGCCCTGATGTCTATGTCCCTTGGTCACTTTGCCTGTACAGACAACAAAGGCACATTTTTACTGGCTGAGCTTGATCCACAAGGAGCAGGCACTTAGGTGACCCAAAGATCCCCATAACTTATGTGCTCTATTTCTATGCTCCTGTGGCACAACCTCAGTCAATACAAGTTTCATTCATAATTTTGCATTGTATATTATATGAACTTTAAATTTCTGCCTTTTTCAAGKTTTTTTTTTGTTTGTTTCTAATGTCCCCATGTCTCTCTTTTGTGTTTTGGTAGGCCTGGATGATTGCCTGCAGCAGTATGTCCATAAATTTGAACGGGAGAAGATAAATGGTGAACAGCTGTTACAGATTTCTCACCAGGACCTTGAAGACTTGGGTATCTCACGGATTGGACACCAGGAACTGGTTCTAGAGGCTGTGGATCTCCTGTGTGCACTGGTTAGTTACACTGTGAAGAGATATGCAAAGAATTTCTTAAAGGGCTTTTTTGGGTGAATAACCAAAGCAAGATTGGTAAAACCAGAATACCTTTGTCTCTTGCTTTCTGTTACACATCATAATAAAAGAAAAACGTAAGAATTTGTTCAACTCTTGCAGGTTTAGTATATATAGTTCTCTAACTATATATAGTATAAATAGTTCTCAAACTTTTTCCTGATAAGAGGCAATTTCAATTCACTTTTTTGCACTTCCAAAGAAGAAGTTGTCTGAGTGACATTGTTAGACTTGTGGCTCCTATTAGTGAAGAGTTTGTCTTAGAAGACAGAAAACACACTGTTGAAATGACAGGTGCTAGAAGTTTCTCACATCAGTTGAAATGGGTTTAGGGTAATTCTGTAGCAAATCTTGGAAGTTAATAAAATAAATTAGATGAGGGATGTTTCGGCACCTCAGTTACAGTTTAGCTGAACTCTTCATTGGATTCAGAACTTAAGCTGTTCTTTTGTCCTACTCCTGATACATAACTGCAGATACTCTGAAAACAAACATGCTCTGAAAAGCATAAATATATTTTGGATTGTTTTACTAGTGCAGGCTTTATTTAAAAGCCATAGTCTGGTCACAGCCTTGAAGGCCTGTTTGATGTAGTGCAGTGTAATGAGCAGCAGAGGTATATATAATTACATCAGGGAGGAGGGTGGGAAAGCCCGCCTGATGATTCCTTGGCCAGCACTGGCCTGTCTTGCCTGCATTAGGCAAGGTTTGGAGCAGCCTGCATATGCTTCTTGAAATGGAGAGTGTGTATCGTCTCTGTGATCCGTGCTTTATTTGCTGCAGAGAGGTGCTACAGGAGTGTTCCTACTCCACAACCTGGAGCAAATTGTACTGAAGGAAGCATATTTAATGAAATCTCTTCAAACGATCTAAAATGTTTCTCAAAAAAGTTACTCTTATACTTGAAAGACATTTTATTTCCTTTAGGTATTTGATCTACCAAAAAATGTTAACATTACCTTGAAAACCTAATAGAAGCATGTAGCTGGACTGAAAAGCAGTTTGTGGTGTGGGAAGGAACTTGTTGGGCAAGTGTGGGGGTCTGGTGAGTTAGTAAATGTAGTATGGGCTGTATATGGTCCTGACTGAAGTCATCTATGTGGTAGTCCCCAAAGGCACTTTTTTATTCTCTTAAAAATGTTAGAATAAAGTGAACAAAGCTGGACAGCTGCCAGAACCTAAAGCTGTGTTTTATCTCTTACAATTTCCTTCTAATTTCCTTTGTAGACAGAAGTTTTGACCTCAGACCCATTTCTGGAAATCCTTTGTGAAATGCAGCTCAAGTTAATGCATTAGACAGATATTGCATATTACAGCTGAAATGTACTTGTTCCCTTTTTAAGAGGTGAAGGAAGAATTCCTGTGTTTTCAGTATGCCCTTTGCCACCTTCTTGATGCCTGTTCCCTTGGGTTTTTGGAGCTGCATAGAATCACCACTGATTTTGTTTCCAAGGGATACTAAATGCTAATGACAACTAATTTTTTTGTTGTTGTTTCTTCTTTTTGTGCAAGCGAGAGGTTTCCTGATTCCACCTGCATTAGTTCTTTGAAAGTGGGAATGTTTATTGTTTAGTAGGTGTTTTGGATATCTGCTGACACTTTCTCAACTTTTGGGGCCTTGTAAGCAAAGGAACTATTTTATTTCTTTTTTTTTTATATATATATTTTTCTTCTTTGTTTCCCCCTTTTTGACCCCACTGCCACCCCCACTAAGCTGTCAGCTCACACTGTGGCAATGTAGCATTGGCTGAGCCAGCCTGATGTCACTCTTCACAAGGTTGTCATTCTTGGTGGAGAAAGGCTGAGAGGGGATTTTGGTGGTTTCCCAGTCCCAGAGTTCCCAAGAAGAATTTCCCCTTTTATCTATTTTGCCTTGGCAGTTTCCCAGCTGAGTTTCCGTCAGATCAATGCTTTGGTTCCCTCACACCACAAGAACACATGTGGCTCTACAGGCAGTGAGGAAGCTCTCTTTGGAACCTCTTTCTCCTGCAGTACCTCTTTTCAGGCATTCACCGTAGAGACCTTTGTTCCAGCCTCCATAGATCAGTCACTGAATAGAGTGTGAACATAGTCCTTGCCTTGACAAAATACACCAAATGAACCCAATTTTTTAATTTAGTTTTTCTAGGGGTTGAGTACTGTTTGGCAGCACTAAGCTAAAAATATATCTGGAAGTTCCTGGTGTGAAAAGGAAATAATTGCATCTTTCTCTACTGCTTTGGTGATGAAGCAGTGTCCCCTCATGTCCTCATGGCAGTGGCTGCATGTGAAGCATCTTGAAGAGTCAGCAGGAGAGTGTAGACTGGAATACAAATTTCTGTTGCTGTTGAGTTGGTCTAATAGAGTTTTCTGAACAGGTGTTGGAGACTTATTTGAGGAATTTAGAGGAAATATCAAATGACCTGAATTCTCCTGAAGAGGGGAAAAATCATCGACTTGAGTATTTCAACTTTTTGTTGACAGTACTGCTTGGTGAGGGGAGGAGGAAAAGGGATGGAAGAAAGATCATGTTTCTTTCTTGATTGAAGTATTTGGGGGAGTGGGGAACAAACATACATAACTTTGCTTTTCAAACCACAAAAGCAGGGACAGAAAACAAGCTTTTGAGGGCTTAATGAATATAAAACAATGTAAGCAAGAAACTATGCAAATATTTTCACTTTTAATGTGTTCTTTGGATTTGATTTCTGAATCTTTGCCTACACTGTATGATAGGAGAGTTTGGAAACAAAATGCAGTGGATTTTTCTTGAGATTAGAACAAAGAGATACTAGTTATATACAATTTAAAAAACACCCCAAACCCTGAAAAAATCCATAAACAAAAAAAGGACATATTTATGCTTTTCAGAATTTTACTRGTGGTAATGTTCTACCAGCGTGTTTGCAGTCTAACAAAATATAACATCATAACATGAAAAAAAAAAAGCATTTGTGAAGACTTACCCTTTGGGTCCTAATCATTGTCAAAGGATATCTATGCACTGCCACATAAAATTTTAGTTTTTTTAGAGGCTTTAAATTTTTTGTTGTTTATTAGGAAATTTACTACTCCAGAATATTCTTTAGAATGCATTTTTATTAGAAGGAAAAGAGCAAGAATGAGTGACGGTAATTCTTTATATAGCCTGCAGTGAGTTGGGTCAGCATCTAAGCAAGCATTTGAACTGGTTTTATTCATTTTTTTTTTCCCAGAGCAGGTTTTCAGTTCAATCAGCCAGCCTGTCCAACTCATCACATTGCAGCATGTGACCATGGCAGTGAAAGGGAAGAGGATGCTGTCCCTGGGCAGTAGCAGAGCTCTTCATCAGTCCAGTTCAGCTCTGACACAAGTGCTCTGCTCTTTTGACTTCAGTTAGCCACGTTTGGTTTTTTGTTTTGTTTTTTTATTTTTTCATTTGTTGGCTGTCTGACCTTGAGCCATTATTTGGTCAGATTACTTTTTCTCRTTAAACGTGATGGAGTTTAGAAGGAGTGATCTCATGTGCTCTCTCCTGCACGTGTGGGTGCTGCCTCTCCTCCAGCCCTGCATGTGGCTCCCCAGGTTAATGAGTAATAGCCTGGGAATGTTTGACATCAGGTGCTCTTGACCGCTGGCCTCAGCCTGTGTTTAGGTCAAAACAACTTTGATGTTTAAAATCGGGAGCAATAGTAAAGTGCAACCTTTTTTTTGGTTCATGAGCAACGTCTAACAAATTATTACTTAAGCAACCAAAACCTTTTGGTTGCTTAAGTAATGATTTGTTAACTCTTGTAGCCTTATTCCTGTGGAAATATTTCGAGAAAAGCCTGCTAAGCTTTGCACTTCAACTGTGTGTCACTGTGAAGGTTGTTCGGTGTGCTGCCACAATATCAGCATTCCTATCTGTCATGGACTGGGGCTGCAGTTCTATGACAAGTTAAATTAATCCAAGTCAGCTGCTGTCTCCACCCCCTCCTGTCCTCTGATTAGTGATCCTTTGTGCTTGCACTCACCTGACCCTGAAGTGAGCTACTTCAGGGAGCTAAACCAAGGGATTAGATTTCTTTGTATTGCTTAGATCCCCAAGCCAACCCTCCCAACACACTGGACATCGCAAGTGAAGGAGAAAGAATAGTTGGTGATGTGAGAGCTGGTCAAGAGAGTTTCAGCTTGCATAAAGGCATTGCTGTACCTGGTGAAAGGGCAAAATGCTTTCTGTGTATTGAGCAGACAGTGAGGAGACTGGTGGAGCAGAGGTGGCTTGGGTTGGGATGACTCCTATTTCTGGGGTGGTTAATCCACTAGGGCTGATCCACAGTTGTCCAGTTTGGTGTCTTGGTACTCAAGAGCTGCATACCCTGTGTTGTGCTGGGAAGGTGTGGTGCTTGGTCAGGACGTTTCCTGAAGCACAAAGTGCTGGTTTACCAGTGGAGGTGCACTCTGTAGAGCCTTTAGGCGAAGCTGTAGGAGGGAACTTAGAGCAGTGACTTGGAGCTTGGCTGTGATGGGCTCTTGAGAGTCTTTTGGGGACACATGTTGCAGTTATGAGCTGGAGCCCCTGCATCTCTAGAGGCTGCACCTGTGTTGCTGAAGTCACCCTCAAAACTGAGAACCACTTGACAGAATTATTTAAAAACGACCTGAACTGGAAGAGTCACACCAGACTCACCCGTGGTATAAATAAGGTGAAAGGTGTGATAAGGGGTATGTGAATGTTTTAAGGCCAAGCCCAAAATCTTATCTRGTATATCAACAACACATGTCCTCTTAAATGCTCGTGCCACCTCTAATCTCAAGTACCCACAGGTGGTTGGCTGAGTTTCTGCATCTGAATGATGGAAAGAAAGATCTGGAGATACTTAATTACATGAAAACTCTCAAGTTCTGATCAGGGTGATTAAGTTGTACCTCTGCACAGAAAAAGTATTTTCTGTTTTCTGTCCCTTTATGAAAGCAGGAGATCAGCATCCTCTAGTTCCCCACTTTAAGTGGGGGAGGGTTTCTGATATGTGACTACTTTCTTGTCATCATAGGAACTTGCCCCACATCCAGACCTGTTTGTGAAAAAGTATTCCCTCAACAATAGACTAATATTCAATCTTCTAAGAGGAGGATAAAACTAACTGCAAGAAATGTGCTGGGTGGGGGTTTTTTTGGGTTTTTTTTTTGGTTTTTTTTTGGTTTTTTTTGTTTTNTTTTTTTTTTTTTGTTTTTTTGTTTGTTTTGTTCTTAGTTAAAATTAAAAGGTGATAAGTTCACACATCACAGTGTGCAAGTACTTTAAAGTTGTTTAGGAATCCAGATCTTTCCCTTTCTGTAATCCTGGAAAATTTAAGGATATCCTTTGCTGTTGCAACAGTGGCATTTTTTAAAATTGGACATATCCTTTCAACCCTTACTTCTGGCTGCACATTAAGGGTATTTCCTTGCCAAGAGCCCTGAGGTGGAGGAGGGAGGCACTTGTGTAACTTAAACCCACTGGGATCTTATTCATAGGAGGTAGTAGGATTTTAAAGGTAGCTGTGTAGCTGACACCTCTCCATACACTGGAGACATGTGTTTCTTTGGGTCAAAGATTCTTACATTTTGTAAATGACTTAATCCGAAATGTTCCTGCCTGCTTTACAGATGCTTCACTCTGGAGGGAATGGAGCTACAAGCCAGCAACTAGGAATTAAATGGAATTCAAATTTGCCTTAGTTGGTTTGGGTTTTTGAGTAGGAAAGTAGAAAGGAGTAGAGAGTATATTTGACTGAACTATAAAACTTGGAGTTTAGTTTACAAGAATCTGCAACAGCAAAAGAAAAGTGAAGGGCAGGACTCTCTTGTATTTTTGTGTGTTTGTTTTGTTCTGGTGGGAGTGTTTTTTTGTTGTTTGGTGTTCTTTTGGTTTTTTTTCTCAAGAAAAGTAGGAACTTGAATCTATAAAGTTGAAGTTGTAGGCAAGGCTCTCAGATCTTTGTTTTGTAAATGAATGAAAAATTTGATGTCTAAAAATGGGTTTAATTACCATGTATGATGTTAACACTTTCCTCAAACTTGCAAATAATGGCACTGTTGTAGTCAAAGAGCACAGTTACTGAAAACTGGTGATTCAAATATTTATTTAAGCTTTTGATTGCAAAACKGCATTTGCTTCCTGTTGATGTTTTAATCTCTTACCAGATTTAACTTATCTTTAATTGTGAATGAAATGTTACTTCAGTGTTTATTTACCACAGAATAGAAAATGTTTTGAGAAAAACAAAATGCTTGCTCTTCTTTAACACAAAGAAAACACATTTGACAAGTAAATGATATCTATTAGGACACTGGGACTTGATTCTGATTATAAAGTGTCCTTAAATCTCATTAATGACAGAAACTGAGGTTTGGCACTTACAAGAGTATTATTTACTGGCTGTAGTGCAGAACAAATCTTTCAAGGCATTTTTGCCAAAAAACCATGAGAAAGTTGTGCAAATTATCAAGACTTTTCATCCTGTGTAAACTTTTGTTTTATAATAAATAGGAGAACTCAACAAGGATATTTATCAAGCTTCATAATATTCCTTGCAGAACTATGGCCTTGAAACAGACAATATGAAGAACCTGGTTCTCAAGCTACGAGGGTCATCCAACAATCTGCAGAACTACATCAGCAGCCGTAGGAAAAGTTCCAATTATGATGGAAATACCTCTCGCAAGCCCCCCAATGAATTCCTTACTTCCGTCGTTGAGCTTATTGGTGCTGCTAAAGCCTTGCTTGCATGGTTGGACAGGTAAGAATGAAATGGTTATACTTTAATTTGCTGCTCTAAAGAATTGCTTCTCTTTGTAGGGCCTTTCCTAGATGTTTGGGTGTAAAGATTTTGATGTTACTAACCCCTTTTTTGGTGTTGCTAGAAGACCTCTAGTGGATAAATTTAACCTAGGGTATCTGTTCTTGCACTTCCACTCTTGCTAAAAGCAATGAAACTGTTAATGTTGCACCCAAACTGGTATTTATAAAAGTAGGAGTGTTCCCTTTTAGGTCAGTTTCTCATACACATGGTTTTCCCAGCTTCTAAATTACTTGTCATTGGCAGATCCCTTCCTGAAAGATTTTTTTAATGTTCTGCTGAAATCATGGCCTTAGCTATGTGATTTGAAAACTGAGCAGAGGGAGAGATTATCCCTCTGCTGTTTTGTTTTCTCCTTTTTTTGGTCTTATTTAATGGTTTTTTTTTTTTTTTGCCTGGAAAGAGACAGAGTTATTTTGTTACAGCTGCAGCAGGTTAGGTGGTGGCAGGGGCGCAGTCCATGTAGAGCTGAACATAAATTCTCAAAGCCCTAGCTAGCTTGCCTGAGAAGGAGAGTTAGGAGAATAACTGCAGCACTGGCAGCACTTTTATCCTAGGGACTAGGGACTGGCAGCACTTTTATCCTTTATCCTGCTGTCAAGTAAGGACTTAGTCTGTGTCCAGGCAGYGATGTTAACACTTTGTGTCTCTCRCCTRGTCCTCTGCTCTCACTCTGTTGCTGGCAGCTCACCCTAAATTTTTTTCTGTAACTCACAGTCAACAAAACTGCTGGCTTGTCCATTTCCAGACCTGCTATGGTTATTTCTCAACCCCTCTTCTAGGCTTTGAAACTGTCTGAAAGGTCAGAGGTAGGACTCTTCATGTCCTAAAGCTGCCCTATCTGTAATGATTCTTCTCTAAGTCTCACTGCACCTCTGCGTATAAAATGTGAAAATCTATTTTTCTTCTTTTAGAAAATMATTTTTTCTTGTCCATTTAGAAAGTTGAAGGTTCTCTCACTGGTAAACCCAAGGACAAGGTTAAAAATTCGCAGTTTTGGTGCAAGAGTGGAGCCAGGACCATGCAGTCAGGAATATTTACATTGTAAAACTATCCTCACACCTGTATCCAYGTCAGAGTTGCAGCATTTGCTGTCATATGCTCTTCCTCACTAGTAAGGTAGGATGGGAGAAGGCTGGTCTCTCCAGTCTAAAGGGAATTTTCTCTTGTTGTAGGACTCCATTTACAGGTATTGCTGACTTTTCATCAATGAAGAACAGAATCATTCAGCTCTGCTTGGACCTCACTACTACTGTTCAAAAGGTCAGCTGATTTCTTTTCCTCTCTGCTTTCCAGAAGGGAAGGAAAGGAGATGTTGGGGAAGTAATGTGATTGCTTTGTGCTGAGTGCTAATGAAAGGCAGTTCTRGGAATGAGGGCTTACTTTTAACTTTGAAAGTCCATGAAGGTCAGTTTCAGTTTTCTGTGTTTCTGAGTTGTGGAGATTTTTTTGTTGTTTCCTTTGCCTTTCAATTTAATTATCAATTTTCGTATTGCTGACTGTGTCTTAGGTGACTGCAGCTTAAAGGCTACTCTTATTTTCTTRAGCTTTACTGGAAAGAGGGTTAGTTGATCTGCATTTGAAGGTTTTCACATTCCAAGCAGCATGTTGAAAAACATTTATCAGTGCTGACTCTAAACAAAAATATTGCTCCATTGGTTTTTGTACCTGTTTGCAGACTCCATAGATCTTGTCCCATGCAGGAAGTTTTAGCCATCAAATGGGAAATGCTGCATGTAATGGAAGGAGCTGACACCTTTATKATACAGGTCCTACTAGCCAGACTGCTTCTGCCAATACTGCAAGAATATTTTTCAAAACTTTATTTTCCAGCTGTATGATGACTGCTTGTATAAATAATAGCTAAAAGGACATGTAGCAGCCGTGGTAATCTTGGCTGCTGACATAAAATTTTGCTCTCTGAATAATGCTGCTTGTTTTTGAGCCTGTTCTGATAGCATGGCACTGCTGTGGCTGTGAAGCACTGTGTGCACACTTCAGTGACTGCCAAACTTGCTCATAACCATTATTCTGTGCCCATATAATGTTTGARCTATGGAGGACCGTGCCCTGTGACATGGGTGACTCCCTCCCCRTGCTGAAAGGGATGATGTCGAAGGACAGAAACATCCTGAGTTGCCAAGCTATGATGCCAGCCAAGAATGTCAATTGTCATTGTGAAAGGATGGTGTCTGGGTGCATGCCTGCTGCTCAGTGCTCTTCTTGCTGGGGCACTTTGTGTGCAATTGCACAAACTCAGTGATTTACAGCTACAGATTGTGCAGTGGAACAGTTTGTGTTTCTAGCAGCAGATGGTGTTCACCCAAGAGTGCTACAGGAGCTGAGATAGGAGATTGCTGAATGGATGAATAAAGCTGCTAAAAAGTGTGTCTAACCTTTCTGTTAGTTCAGCCTTTGATGGCAGGGGAATGCAAGYTGTGAACAGCAACCCTGGCCTTTTAAAAAATGTCAGACTACTTCTCTGCCAGTTTGATATGAGCTATAATAAAAGATGGGCTTGGTGCATATGAGAAAAGCATTARTGGGGRAAGAACCAACCAACACTGTTTTGTCCTGGGACAGGGCACATATGCTAGAATAGTCTGAAGGAATCTCCTGATGTGGGAAAGAGATACCATGGAAAAATCTTTAGGAGGATTTTTAGGCTTCAGAAGTATTTCTTACTAAGACATAGACTACAGAAACAGGTGGTCAGTTCTAATGGTGAAGAGGCCAGAGTGGCTCTCGTGGAACCAATGCTGCTCTGCATAATCATAAATGATGCATAAAAGCATATCATAATAAAGCAAAGCAGGAACGCAAGAAGATTCTAGTTACCTTTGATGAAAGCTATATATATTCAAGGACAGGATTTTACTCCACTTAAAGTTCCATGTCAAACTTTAGGGCTGAAATAATAAACAGAATTAGCAGAAATGAGTGAGAGCAGAAGGACTTTGCAATATTGAGCATTTTGGCTGTGTGATGATAGATGGCATTTGCTATTGATTTGTGCAGATGTATTTAGCAGAGAAAAGCAGGGAAAAGTCCTCCACAAACTTCTCCAACATGACTCCTCCTTCAGCCTATTAAAATGCTTGGGGGTTTTCTCCTTGTATATATTATAAATCTTGGTCTATTTTTACTTGCTGTTTTAACTTTTTAATCTGAGAATATTATCATTCTCCAGTTCAGCACTTCTTGCAGAAAACAGTGACAACTTCTGTAGATTTTTACATGAACTTGTTTCAGTTCAAAGSCTTTTATACCTGGACTGTGTAAGTAATGCCTTGTGTGCAGTCCTCTGCCCTTCAGGAATGTCACTGATAGCATATTTATTAGAAAATCACTTTCCCTTCTGTTTTTAACAGAATGCTTTATATCCATTTTGATGCCTGGGGCAGAGGAGTACCTGAGTTGGGGTTTATCAGTGTAAGGCAAGCACCTCTGCCTGGCCTTCTGAGAATCTGATTTAATTGTGCAAGATTCTGCTTTTCTAGAAAAGTCAGCTGCTGTAATTGAATCCCACATTCTCTTAGTTTTCAAGGTTTATTATTGTTTTCTGTCAGGGCCAGAAAATAGTTGCTTAATAGTTCTTTTGAGCCCTACTGGGTGAAACTAATCTGACTAATCCCTGCAGCATGAGTAACTATTTCTATTTGAGGTTAAAATGGAAGTTTTGTAGAGTTTTCAGAGATGATTTGTTTCCATGTTTATTGGTTAATGTAGGAGTTTTGTTCTTGTTTTATTTTTAGGATTGCACTGTGGCTGACATGGAAGATAAAGTCCAGACTGTGGTAAGTTTATGTTTCTGTTGAAACTCAGCTGTCTGCATTCACATTTGTTTCAGTTGCTTTTATGCTGACTGTATTGACAACAGCTTTTCAGTCCYAAATGCACAAGCATATCATGCAAGTAAACTTTACTATGACTTGTTTTGTGAATGTTCTTTCCTGTAGAGGAAATCACTGAAATTTCAGCAGATGGATAGTGTGCAGTGATAGCATRTAGTCAAGTATTCCTTTAAGTTTCATTACATAGCTATATTCCAAGAGAATTAAACCTCAAATTTTCAAGGGAGGACTAGTCCTGTAAAATGATCACAGGCTAGATAAACCAATTATGCCTGTGAAGTGCATTTAGCACCTTAATAAGCAGAAGCTCTGCCTTATTATGCTTCTTCATGTAAAAGAACTGCCCTGCCACAGAAATGAAGCTCTGGCTCTGTACTTGGTCTTGAGTTTCTGGGGCTGTTTGAAGCAGCCTTGTGACCAAATGCAGACTGTAATGGAATGCTTTTTATATTTTGTAACAGTTAATCATCGCTTCCTGCTTTTGACATGAACCAGGCTGTGCTCTTTGATAAGGCCTTCCGGTAGCTCATAGATGCTTAGGAATTTAGTAGCACAATAACTAAAAATAATTTTGTTCATATAACGAGACCATGTAAAAGGGAGTTCTCTGTATCTTTCTTTTTCCATTTGTGCACACCCCACTGGAAGTAGGTATTGTTGTTTGGAATTCCCTTGTTGAGCAGTTCCTCACATTCACACTTAAACAGTGTTTTGATTTATTTTATTGCTGCTCTAGAAATCTGACGTAAAACGAAACAGAAAACGTTGGAGCTATTGTTTCCAGGGGCCATTGTAATCCAAACCAATGTCTTCCTATGACACAGTTCCCCCCTATTCTGTAGTTACATGTGTCTACTTTGACTGAAGGATTCAAGCCCCTTGTGAAAGGTGACTTACCTTGCAGGTTCCCAAACTGTTTATAGCTAACTACTGTATTGTGTCCTAATCTTCTCTCCCYTCTCCTTTAAGATTTTCTTACCTACTTGGAGTGTCAGCTTTGCTTCAGTTGATATCAAAGCAGAAAACACAGTGGGACATAATGAAATTTGTGAGTGGACAGAGGCCACAGATTTTTTTGACTTTCTTTTCCTTTTTTTTTCATGTTTAATTAGACATTCTGATAGTTACGTGTTGTGCAAGGCAAAGCCATTTGCCTCCAACTTTACTGACATACACGCCAAGGTCAGAATTGGCCTTTATTTATAATGTTGGCTTAGGATCAGTTATGTTTTGGACAAAAGGAAATATGAACCTTGCCTGTGCAAGCATTCCAGAAGGGATCAGTTCAGAGGCACAATGGAGAGAAGTACTGCAGAAGCACTTGAGTGCTGGATGATCCTACCTTATACTGTCAGGTTTTGTGCAGATATGTCARTGGCCAGCACATCCCTTTTTGTGACACATGGCTAGTTGTATTCTTCTAGCAGAAATACAGAGCAACATGAAAAATGTCAATTATTCCTACAAGGAATCACCAAAATGTTTCAATTTTTAATGAGTTCTGTTTTGGTTAGAGCAAACAAACTCCAAACCCAATTTTTTGCATCTTTTTTGTGTTTATTTTTTCAGACATAGGCTGTGTCAACAGCATCTGTTAGTGATGGTAAGGTGGCACTAATGGAAACAGGTTGTTTCTGTTTTACAAAAAGGATGTAATCATGCTATAGAATAGATCTGTACAAATGAATCTTCTATTTCAGTGATTTTAGAACTCATTTCCTTTATATCTTTTGAAACTAAAAGAGGAAGAAGCCAAGAGAGAATTTTCCTGKTTTTTGTGTGTTCTCATTGCAGGCCAAGACTTTAAATGGCATTTGTGACAAAGCCATCCGGTCAACTACAGACCCACTGATGAGCCAGTGTGCCTGTCTGGAGGAGGTCCATTTAACCAACATTAAACCTGGGGAAGGCCTGGTAAGAAGCAATGCTGGAGTGTCCTGATGTTCCCAGTATTTAATAGGTAGCCCTGTGAGCCAATGCAAGTGTATATTTATAATAAGGTATTTCAAAACCAACAGTAATCTGTGGAGAGAAGAAAGAGGCATGAGAAGGAACTCTAAAGGTCAGTTGTCAGGTGGTATGCTGGAGTGGCTGCCAGGGACAGATATGCACAGTAATAGGCTTGATCCCAAATATAATTTCTGATTCTAAATTATTGAAGGTATGTATGTTAACCAGGATCTTGGAGAATTTACAAATGCTTGTGAAGCTAGTAGTTTTATTTTTTCAGGTTACCATAACCACTTTTTTTCTAGGGGGGCTGGGAGAGGGAGAAGACAATAAGAAATGATATTTATGTTTTGAAAGATGCTTTTTGAAGTTTTTTATAGAAAGATAGAGATGAATGGGAGAATTTTGGAGGTTTGCTTTTAGCAGGAAAATAAGGATTTTTTAACTCTTTGGTGGCCATGTCTTATTACTGACTCTTATTTGTTCAATGGATTCTGCTTAGCTGAGTGCTGGTTATGAGAAACTTAATTTGAAATCTTGGTGGATTTTCTGTCTAGGGAACAGATGTGTTAGAATGAGTTGGAGGGAATTTAAATTGTTATATGCATTTGTATTCACTCCTAGCCCTGAAGGGAAGAGACATGAGCATTTTTAGAGAAAGCTGCACAGTCTTACTGTGCTATATAGTTTTACCTAGACCAGTGGATTTGACTGAATCAGTCATGGATTTTTGAAATTATGGGAACCTCTTTGTTAATACACAAGCTAYATCAAAGCAGAGCCAGTCTAGCTTGGCCTAAATGAGAAACAAGGAGGTGGGTGCACTCACTTGGATACTGACAGGAAAACAGGCAGAGAATTGGCTGAAGAGGAAGGGTCAAAAAGATCATCTAATTTTCTACCTATTTTTAAAGTAAATGTGGTAACTTCAGGCAGCTAAACTGCTTTCAGCTTCTGAGTAACATCCAGTTCTGTACTACTCAGTGTTTCTAACAACAGACGTAGAAAGGAAAAGTAGTTATGTATTTGTTCATAAATGATGAAATCAATGTGCTGGTCACCTCTTGTGGGAAATCTATGTAATTATTAGTTAACAGCCTGTTCTTGATTTTTAATTTGGTGCTCTTATAGTCAACACCCACTTCATCCAGTTTGTCCTTGTGTTCACACTCAGCATTAGCATACAGAGCCACAAATACTCTGCTGGAACTTTGGTRTTTATGTAAGCATTGTGGTTATGAGGCTGTCTGTGTATTGACTTACCAAGAGAAGCTGTAAAAGAACATGTCAGCAAYACTTGTAGCCCACCTGTGTGGGTCTGCTCTGTTTGGAGAGAACTGGTGGCCACCGAGAAAAACCTGTAATTCTCTAAAGCAGGCTGGATAGTAAKGAAATAAAATTCTGTTCAAGGCCAAAGTCTGGCAAGACAGAGAAATCAGCAGTGTTTGGTATTACCAACCAGAGAGTGTTTCTAAGTCTTRTTCCATACACYAGGTGTTTTAAGTCATTATAAATATAGTAATAAATTACACTAAAAGTGATCTGTGAAGAAGTTTAGTGTTGTAATATTAGACTACAGACTTTTTTAGGGAGAATATACAAATTGTTAACTGGTTTTAATAATGTTTTGAGTCTGTTGCCAAGAGTGTTTTAATCAGATAAGTTATGTGGTTTGTTTTGCCTTTAAACTTGTTTTTCATTTTTTCTTTAGGGAATGTACATCAAATCAACTTATGATGGATTGCATGTAATTACTGGAACTACAGAAAATGTAAGTGAAGCAAATGTAGATTATCTCAGACAGCAGCTTTGATTGAGTTAGTTTGACTTAACTACTTTTGTTGTTTTAGACGTGACTTGCATGGCATTACTGCTCTGAGTACTGCATGATCCATCGTTTGTTTTTCCACAGTTTGTAAATATTTTGTGCCTGCATGTTTCACTGTTAGTCTGATTAAACCAGTTTCTGCAAGTACACAAATTAGTTCAAATGCTTGGCATTAAAGTAATTGCTTTAATAAGTTACTGTAGCTGCTGTTCTGAGCTCTTATGGTATCTTGCTTAACAAAGTCTTGGGTGTATTTGTTCTCCACTGGCAAAGGCAATCTCCCCTAATGGGAGCACTTAGGTGGTAGCGTRCTAAATTCAGTAATGAGTAATTAAATCAATGAGCTGTCTCATGACAAAATTACCTTGCAGAGTAAAACAACTATGAACAAGTAAGACTTTAAGAGTGGTCAGCTGGAAGGAAGTAGTTGGCAAGACAGGCAACTAGTTTTTTTTACTGCAGGTGGTTCCTTGTTTTATTTGTACACTGAGTGCTTTGCAGCTGAGAGTTTATTGAAGGCTTCTGGGCAGCCCTTGAAGGGGTAGACCTATAGCCAACAGCTGAGGCTGGCAGGTGATGCTGTGGTGTTTTCAAACAGGCTACTACTGTCCAGGAGCAGTGACTGAAAGAAAAAAAGGAGCAGAGAAACTTGGCTTTTGCAGCAATGCTNGAATAGGAAAGAACCAGTGGTTCTAATTGTTCCCCTGCCAGGTCCAGGGACCAGGCCAGGAGAGTGTGGAAATCTGTGCTTGCACAGTGCAAGCTTCTATAGCTTTGATACTATTGTCCTGGCATAACTCTGTATAGGATCTGCCACAGAGACCATGTCCACTTCTGCTGCAATTTTAACATCTGATAAATGCTGAAGAATGTAATGTTGGCTGCTGACAAGCTGCTTCTGCATGTAGGTCTTATTTTGGAGTCTGTATTCCTTCTGTGGCTTTGAGTGTTGACCTAAGTGTCTGCTTTATGTTATCCACACTGGTTTTTCCTTTGGGGAATCTCCTTCCTTGGGGGAAACTCCTTCCTTTGGAGCAACAGACCTTGACAAGCAACTGAGAGATCTGTGAGCAACTGATGGCTTTATGCTGGTGTGGTATCATTCAGATGGCCCAGGCTGGATCTTAGCTCAATTTTCTTGCTAGATTTGGAATGGTATTTTAGTAGCTAYCCCCAGGAGCTGGTGTATGGGAATGCAATGGGATTGCATCCCTGAATTGAACAATGGAAGAACTGGGGAAGTCCATTTGGTGTGAGTCAGCCTAGAGGATCCCTGAGTTTTGCCATCCTACGTGAGACTTTCCATGTCGTGTTCGCCTAGAGCTAAACTCTGCTCTTTCCTCTGCTCTCACAATGTGATGCCAGTGCTGTGACCTGTCACTTGCTGYAGGAGTTCTCTGTGCAGGGATCCCCCACCCTCCCTCAGATGAGCTGTTGGTCACCCAAAGGACAGCTTGAAAGGAGCTTTGTTTTTCACAAACTTGACTCTGGCCCAGCATTTTTTCATGATCTTGGTTGACTCCTATAKATGCAGCTTTCCACAGAGGCATTTCCTCTCAGAGGAAGCAAGAAGACAATGAAGAAATGGGGTTACTCATGATAACTGAAGCCTCCCACAAATTCCCCATGTTTTCTTCCTTTGTTGCACTGTTTATTCTCACAGTTCTTTCTCATAACAAAGTTACAAGAGGTCTAAAGGTGTGATGAGGTGGAGAAGGGAGTCCTTAATCCTGTGCTTAGTTCTGGAGTCACTAGGAAGAGCTGGCCTGCTGCCTGGTGGTTACTCATGGGGTGGAGGGAATGGGAGGAGTTGCTCTCCTTAGACCAGGGTGCAGCATGTACCAAGGTAGCATGTCTGTGTGCTTTGGGTGTTGTCAAGGCTGGTAGGAGTTGGTGTGTTACAGCAGTGAGAGTGTTTTTAATAACTGCAGTGCAGCAAAGGCTGGTGCATTGCACCAACTGTTGATAAATCTGAATATTRACATACTTACCTGTTTCTTGCTAATGGCTCCCCAGAGCTTAGGTTTCATTGCAAGAAAATTGTATTTTAAAGTGTATTATTATTAGATAGGTATTTGAAAAATACCTGTCTGTGCAAGTATTTTTATCTGCTGACTTGGGCGATTCAGGCAGGCAGTTTCACATTAAAGTCAGAAGCTTCTATTTACATTGGAAAACAAAAAGAGTAAGTGCAAAGGATCTATCTTGGGGATTGGAAGGGTTTTGATCCTTTGTTCTGTACATTCAAAGTCTTAAAGTAKTTTTTAACATAAATACACATTTGTTTAAAATTTTTTAAATGGTTGTTGTGTTAGGGCAGAAATCCTACTCAGGATTTGCTTGCCTCTTCCATTAATGTCTAAAACTATAGTACAAACTGGAGAGAAAAGGAGAGTGGAGACTGTCTCATGACTTAAATACAATTTTGTCTTCAACAGATGGAGGCTATGCCTTCTCTCTTTCCATTTAGTTCCCCCAGCATAAAAATAAATAATTAAATTCATTAATTTACATTTCTCAAGTCGTCAGCAGAGGTGAAAATTACGTATAGTGAAGGGCATTGCTGATGCAACCTTTGACTTAGATTGGTGGGGATTGTTATGGGACAGAGGGAGACCTGATGCAGCACATGACTCTTGTTTTCCTCTTTGTAGTCCCCTGCTGATCGCTCCCAGAAGATTCACGCTGGTGATGAAGTGATCCAGGTTAATCGGCAAACTGTGGTGAGTAACTCCCCTTATGCTTGCACTGCGCCACAGGGTCTGTATGGATGGGGTCAGGAGGCAGTTCTGACGTTTGAGGCTTTTAAACATTTTATTTTCAAGATAAATTTTATTATTTGCAATATTTTGTAAATATACAGTATTTCATGTTAAAATGCTTGATGCRTAATATTAAAATAGTTCATGTTGCATTTAAGACCTGTTTAAAATGTCTTGTTACAATCCACTGAAATGCAGATAAAGAGCTTTAAAATGCCCCCCAATAATTTGCAAATGATTGTCCAATCATTTGCACCTGGGAACCTGGATGTAATGATTGCATTTTTGCTTAGCACATTAGGCATGCCTTTCAATGTGAGAAAGAAACATGACAAAAGTAGCTCACTGTGAATCCCTGTGTTATTCAATTTGAGCATATCCATGCATCGTTCTAGGACTGGAACTGAGGTATAAAGAGCACTGCTTGATATCTTAGTATTTAGTTTACAGCTTAAGTAGAGAACTTGGAAAGAAAATTAAAAACCTTGCAAAAAAAGAACTTTCCTTTTTTTTTTTAATTCTTAAGATGGCTTTTTTGGAATCCCTTATTTCTTCTAGGTTCATGTCAAAACAAGCTGTCTGACTTGGGAGGTTTGGGTTTTTCTTGTTTGTTTGCTTTCAGAAAAGAAATGCTGAATAAAAGATGTCTTTATTCTCTTCCAGGTTGGATGGCAACTAAAAAATCTGGTGGCAAAGCTGCGAGAGAATCCTGCAGGAGTTAGGCTGCTGCTTAAGAAACGTCCTACCGGCTCTTTTCATTTCACTCCTGCTCCTCTGAAGAACCTGCGCTGGAAACCACCCTTGGTGCAGGTGAGAGCCCGCCWGCTCCACTCTCATCTCAGGATGGGAATGCCTTGGTTGCAGCTGGAAAAAAGAAAAATCCCAGAAATGCCCCAAAGTACTTTGAGTATATGTCAAGGCAGGTTAGGTGAAATGGCTGTCCTCCTATGGAATAAAAAAGAAAATGTTCCTTTTTTTTTTGTTGTTGTTTTTTTTTTTCTCTTTCCTTGATACCAGATAATGCCCTCTTGGTACACAAAGGGACTAGGAGTGCTGAATATTTTAATCAGTCTGTGTGCCACTGGGAGGACTTATCTGAGGCGAAACTGCTGAGATGTATGGAATTCATCAGCRTGGAGCAATAAATAAATGCTTTCTCTGTTTATCGCAGTAATATGTTTTTGCTGAAATAGCTTAAGACTATTCCATATATTTGTCCTCTTTTTAGTCTAGTGAAGGGGGAGAAAGAGTGTTTTTTTCAAAAAATTATTTAAGCTACTTGTTTAAATAAGATTTGGTTGTTGGGCAATTCACAGATTGGGTACTGAGCAGACAGAGAAGGTGATGTTAGTAATTCTTGAAACTTAGGGCTTAATCCTTGCAGGAGTGAGCCACCTAACCGAATTTAAACRAATTATCTGAAATTAATAAAAGCAGGGAGAGTTCCCCTTCCTCCTCCTGTTCTCATACAAGTCTCCCTACAGCCATGGGGGTAATTTAAACCTGTGAAATGCTAGTGGCTATCACAAATCTCCATGAAGGCAGATTTCTCTCAAAACGGGTAGAGGATGTATACTTGAGTACTTGTTCATCCTTCCTTTCACCAGTGCATGTGTCCTCTTTTGTGGCATTGTGCCTGACATGTGCTACCAGTGTGAAGAGCTGAGGGGGGCTGGCTTATGGGCTGTGCTCAGCAGTGTTTCCTTAGGGGAGGGAGTGATTAGAGAAGAAAGACCTTTGAAATCTTTTCTCTCCTATAGGCAGACAGGAACCTAGAAAGATGCTGAGAATTTATAGCAGTGAGGCGGAAAGATGAGCAATGCCAGATGTATTTTTAATTTACTTCCCTGGTCCTTATATCCATTGATCCAATCTATGGTGAACTTTACTATATTCCTGTCTGTGCCCCAGGCATTGGAGTATGTGGAATAAAGGTAGCATAATGCAGCTCCACAAGACTTGCTAATCATATCTGTATTAAACAAATTGCTTTATTTTAACACATCTAAATATAAAAGAGGGGGTTTTSTCTCAGTTGCTTTTTTTGTCTGTGGAATTTACATGAAAAATAGAACTGGAAAGAGCAAAATATGCTTGAGCAATGCACTACCCATGATAGGACTTCTGTGGGAGGGCCTGTAAAGGCTAGCCAAGACTGGGGGTGGAGGAAAATGTGAACTCTAAGAGTTTTTGAAGTGTCCATATATCACAGAGATAGTTCATTAGGGGATGAAAATGGTGCTGTTGATTTTTAAGTTATCTTTTTGTGAATGATAAATGTATGTTCAGATGTTTGATAGCTGTTTAACATTTCAGACCAGTCCCTCACCAGCTTCAACTCAGTCACCAGAAAGCACCGTGGATACCTCACTGAAGAAGGAGAAGCCAGCCATTTTGGATCTGTACATACCCCCTCCACCAGCTGTTCCATATTCTCCTCGGTATGCAAACGAACCTGCACCACTCACTGAAACCTCCTTCACTGCACTYGTTTCTGAGCTGGCCTTCTGTTAGAGCTCTGTGCAGATTAGCTTGAGGAAGCTGCAGATCTCAAACTTTCTTCTAGCTGCCTAAACGAGTTGGATTGCTTGGACTTATGCTTAAATGTGTATACTGCCAGGATTGTAACAGATTTTATTACTGGAAGATCGTGTGCCACAGAGAGCAGAGTTGTTCCCAGAACATGACACCAATGTCATCTCTGGTTTTGTTGTGGAGTTATGTTTCTGACACTGTTTAAATCCAACTGCACACAGCAAGAAGTAATTTTTGTCCCTAACATTTTTCACTGTTGGATTTTTTCTTTTTTAGCAAGTTGAGTAACTGTTGTGGGAGTTAGGATAGAAAAGAATGTCACGTTAAATGACGCCTATCACGTTAAATTTTTAAACTTGCAAGTTGTTTAAAACAAATATGTTCCCACTGAAGGGAAGGGAGAGGCAATACATCAACTCTTATTTTTTTATCCTGTAGTGAAAGCTATARAAATGCAGACCTGTATACACAGTGGAAGGGAGAGTGGTGTGTATGGTAAGGCTGACTGTTGTTCCTTCTCAAGTCCATGTTGACTCATGCCAGARCCCTGCCAGGTGATCTGGGAATGTGATGGAAAAAAGCGTTTCCAGGCAAGATGTGAAAGGCAGGCATGCTTCCTGGCCTTCCCTGACATTTTAGGTTACGTGTAGGTAGCCCAGCACAGAAACTGGGACCTTTTGCTGCAGGCCTTGTGGCAGGGCACTTGCCTCCTGCCATGTAAAGGCTGATACAGAGGCAGAGGTGGTATTACTGCAGCTTTTGGGGCAGGACTGGGGGTGGGGTGGGGGGCGGAGGGCTTGCTTAAGTAGGGTCTCTTTACTGAATTGGACCCACCTTGACCTGCTCTTGCCTTGCTTTTATGGTTACATATGTTCACTTCTTATTAAAAAACCCTCAAATCTTTAAATCTTTTGGCACAATAACAAGCATATAGATTTAGCAGATGAATGCCTGAGTTGTTTCCTGAAATCATTAMATATCTCAAGCACATTGGTGAATTATGTCAATGTGCTCAATTTGTTTATCTTTCCTAAATAAACACAAAATTATATCAAGCTTCAAATGCCTTTAGAACTGAATCCCTGTTGAAAAGGACAAAAATCACAATACAAGTTTTAAAATTCATTCTGGATGATGAGTGGAAAGGGAAAGGCATCTTGACTTTGACTTTTAAAGGAARCAAATGTGAGAAACTATGGCAGGCAGTAAGAGGAGAAAAGACAATTCTTTTGCCTTCTGTTTGGTCGTTTATTTTGACCTCTGCATGTTTTACTTTCCTCTTGAAATTGTGGTGCATTTGTGTGATGGTTGCTTTTCTCCCCACCTCATCATCCTGCTCTCTTCCTTTCCTGGCACAGACCTCCTCTGCTCCACACTGGAAGTCAGAGATTTGCCTGGAGGTTTGGTTTCCATCCCCATGGCACAGTCTCCACATGGTGGTGGTGTAGGAGAGCTCTCCACATACATACATTTCTGGTGTAACATTTGAGTGCAATTTTTAGTCTCTGCATCTCCATATTCACTGAGCTGTAGCATTGTTCCTGCTGGAGAGCTGGACAAGTGGGATGTGCTGTTCAGGGACTGCTATGAACCCTGGGGTCTATGTGTGCTTAGGCAGTCAGCTATGTGTTTTTATGCCTGACTTGGCTAATGGTTGCTTCAAGCAGTAAGATTGTAACATGTAGAAAGGGAAAAAACCTCCAGGCAAATCTTAACTTGAAGGGTAGCTTCTCTTCCAAAAGTACTTGCAGAATTTAATCAAGATCATATATGTGTATTTATATGCACACACATACACACACTATGAATCTGTTACTGAAACTCTCAAGGAGGGAGAGAGAAGGTGGTAAATATTCAGTGACAGATACTTGAGTCCTATAATGACTGAAAGGCAGAGACCCTCAGATTAAGGTAATAGCTGTTACCATTACACATACAGAGATGGATAAATTTATGTAGCCACTCCCGAGTCACAGCTATGTATTTGAGCAGGCAGCAAATCAGGGGCTTTGATGCCCTCAGGACAGAAAGGTCTCATTTATCAAAATCTTTTGGATTTTGGAGGAATGGAACCTCCAAATTTCTCAGTGTGTTAAATTACTGGCTCATTAAGAATGATCTAGCATGAGGAGGGTAGCTTTCTTTTCTCCTTGTTAAATATAATGAAGTCTTCTATCACCTGACTTTCTTGGGGGTTTCTTCCAGCTTGTTTGCAGCACAATGCCAGTTGTCACGAGCATGACTTGCTGCTAGAGGCATCTTTCAGACCTATTCATGTCTGTAATTTTAAAGTCTTTCAAGGCACTAACTGCAGTGACATGTCCTTTCAGAGATGAAAAGGGGAGCTTTGTGTATGGAGGAGGCAGCAAACGCAGTCAGCCCCTGCCTGGGTCCAAGGGCGCCGAGTCTCCCAATTCTTTCCTGGATCAGGAGAGCCGGAGGCGGAGGTTCACTATTGCTGATTCAGATCAGCTGCCTGGGTATCCCATGGAAGTAAATGTCCTACCAGCCAAGATGAGAGAAAAAACACAGTCCTATGGTGAGTTCATTCCTCTCTTGTTATCACTGTTGTAATAAGGGCTTTGATCAGTCTGAAATTATTTTTCTTAGAAAACTGCTTGTTGGACTTGATTGATATTAAGGCCATTTGTACAAATTGTGAATCTGAAATTCTATATCTGAAATAATTTCTCTTGAACGCTGTTATTTCTCTAATGAATGTCATTCAGCTGGGATCTGATGCTACAGAACACCATTTCCACATGTGATTTGGTTATAACATTATGTCCACTCCTGCTCTAAATGAGCAAGAGGGCGACTGTTTAATCTCAGCACACTGATTTCTTATATGTCACCAGTGGAATTATCTTCAGATATTATTTTTTTTCTGCAATTTGAGCTCCTTATTGCTTATCTCTCCATTTGTTTAACTGGGAAAAGCAAAAATTTAAAAATTGGTTTCCTCARCTTTATGTAGCTCCTCGTAACCTTCTATGTTGTCTCTAGGAAAACCTCGTCCTTTGTCAATGCCTGCTGATGGAAGCTGGATAGGAGCTGCAGAACCTTTCTCTAGGCCACGAGGATCAGGGAGAAAAGGCAAGGTTTTAGATTTTATCCCTCATTCCCTTCCTCACTGAAATTTCCTTGGGGTGAACTACATGAAAGTGTTTAAATTAGAAATGGAGGATTGTGGTTTGCATATTGCTGAACTGATGCAAGGTGACCATTGTTGGGTTTGGCAGAAATGCCAGATGATAACTGTGAAATTTTTGGGGCTATTCAGTGATGGGACTCAAATCTTCTGCCTCAGAGTTGTAATGAGCATTAAAAGTTAGCTAGAATGACTAGGGCAGATCTGTACTTGTGATTTTATAGCACATTTTGCTCTTGCACACAGCCTCTTCACTTTCTACTGTATTTAATATTGGTCATGAAACTACTTCTGTGCTAAGTCTTTTTGTTTAGCTCACTGTGGAGGCTGTTGAAGAAGCAAGCTTGTTCACAAAATGGAAAATGTAGGGCCTTTTAGGAGCTGCTTTTTACTGCTACTGCTGTTAGAAAGGAACATATTCTGTTGGCATCACTGAATTTGAGAGAGACAGAAGCTCATAACATTTTATGTTCAGTTGGATGGCTTTTTTTACTTCTCACACTGTCCTCTTCCCACCTTCTTCTGCATTTGAAAGACTATTTTGAGTCCTGTTAGAGTGGGAAATAAGGATGACTAGTTTCTTCTTGGAATCAATTATGAGAGCTAATGTCTAATTCTAGGTAAAATCAAAGTTCGAGTCTATTATTTTCAAGTAAAAGTAGAAGTTGATAACAAGAAGGATCCMCCTGGAGGGATACTAACAGAGTGATCACCAGGTGGCAGGGCTGGTTTTTGTGTGTATCGTTTTTTGTTTCGTTTTGCCTTTGGTTTTGTGTTGCCTTCTTTTAATGCTCGAAATGTACTTAAGTGCTGCAGGCTTGGATTTAAGCTGTGTTGAATCAGAACCAAAGGCCTCCTAGTCCAGCAGGATTTCTTTAGCAGCAGCTGCCTTGGTCAGGTGTCTGGGGAAGAGTTAAAACAGAGAAAGCAACATGAATCACTGGTCAAAATGAGGGAGGGAAGTGCTTACATCTTCACCTGCAAAATTAATTTCTCTTGTCCAAAGTAATGTTAGTAGCTTTTAAGTTACTCATGAGTTATACTGAGAAGTTTATGGATTCAACTCTGGTCTCTTCAGCATTTTGAATAACACATTAGAAGAAGATTTGTTACATATCACCTATGATAATGATTTGCATGAAGGTAGTCTGTGTCATTTGGTGTGTGTGAATATGGAATATAACAGTCAAATGGTATCTCCTCTGTGTATGGATTTATTTCATTATTGTGTCACTTAAAAAACACTAAAGATGAAAAAAGCTGTGAATCTATTGATAGCTGCTTATGTCCAGGTGTTTTATGAGCAAAACCCCAGATCTAGGTATTTGAAGTGTAACTAGAATACTTTTAATAAAAATGAAAAATGTTAATGGAGGGTTTTGAAGTCAGCAATAATTGRTTTCCCCTCCTGTTTACACAGGTGAAGATGTCCTCTGCAGGTACTTCAGCAATGAAAGGATACCCCCAATCATTGAGGAAAGCCCCTGCACACAGCACCCGCTCTCCAGGCCAATGTCTGACAAGCAGTTAGTGAGGGGAACGGATTATATTCGAAGCAGCAGGTGCTTTATGAATACAGACCTCCACAACAGTGCAACAATTCCTTTCCAAGAGGAAGGTGCTAAAAAATCATCGGTCACATCATCCACAAAATCCTCCTCTGCAGAGCCCTCGCTGCTGGTCAATTGGTTCACCAGACTGAAACTGTTGACTCACTGACTTGCCCCCAGCTCTGTCACCAAGTGCCTTTGCTCGTCGGTCACACTTCTCTACTCTGCAGCTTAACTGACACACAGTGACTAATGCAGTATTCTTTCCCTGGAGAATCTCACACTTTAGCCTTTTTGTTTGTCATTTTTGATGGATTAGAGAGTTTCATAGTGCAAGGAGGGAAGAAAGACCAAGTTCCTCTTCGTAGCCAAAAACTGAAGGCATTTATTCCCATGGAAATGAGTAAAATTTCAGTGAGGTAGAGGCCACAAGTGACCTGGAAAATGCATAATGACTCAGAGGAAAGCATTGCATTACTGTGAAGTCCAGTGGCACTTTAGTTGTCTGAATGCTCAGAGGCTGGTGCAACTGGCAGGGTGTCAGAGTATGAAGAGCTCACAGAAGTTGTCACTCTCCTGACTGGGAAAATAAACAGGGAAACAGCAGTTTCATGCAACTTGGTGAATGCTGTTTCAAGTACTGCATGAGATCAACCTTGTGAGGAAGAATTAGTGATGTTACCACTCTTTCTCTGATATCCAGAGTTCCTATGAAGTCTTAGGAAGAGAGTTCTCTTATTCAGAGATTTTAGGAAGTTGGACRAATTTAATTATAAATCAATCCAACSTTATATATATAATCTATTTTATTTGAAATCATAGTACAAATAAGGAGCACTGAACAACTGCAGTGCTCATCTGTAAAGGTATATGGATTGCTACAACAAGCCAAGGAAATGCATCTGTAGAGGTGGTGAAAGAATATATATTTTTTCCTTAATTGTTTAAGAATGACTTGCTGTTAACCAAAGTAACCTTTAAAGACAGTCCTGTTGGACTTAGGAGAACCTTTACAGTGGTTCAGTTTTTGAATGATGTATTGTTTTTAGGAAAAATATGTGCTATCATACACTACAATTGTAAGACATCTTGCTATTTTCTATATAGCTCCAATTTTTACCCCTCCAGAATTTTAAARTAGCCTTGGGTATTTTGGGAGGAAAATAAAACTTGTTTAACAAAAGAGGAGGATATTAAAGAGGTATTGTTTAAGAAGGAATGTACATAAGATTGTTAGTATGCAAACAGTTGTGTTTAAAGTTATTTAAATGTTAAATATAGTTGTATATATTTTTACATTTAAACAGATAGAGTTTGTACCTTCCTGTATTGAAGTATTGGGCACAGCTTAGTCAAATGAAAAGAAAATGAGATTTTATATTACCTTCTAATTATAAGACTAACTATTTTTGTAGATGATACATTGCCAACAGCCTCTAYTCCTTTGGTCTTGCTGAAAAGAAGGATTTGTATTTAATGATTGGTGGGGAAGGAGGGGAGTTAAATGCTAGTTTGCACTCAGGACTGGGGCAGGAATCACATGTGATAACAGGATATTAAAAACACACTGTAATTCTGTCTGTGAAGATGTCACCATTCTGCTGCAAGGAGCTGATGAAGTTGTGTTACAGCCCCACAAAGAGAGACAGGGTGTTTCATTCTCTTCTCAATTAATTGTGTTTGATTGTGACTCACTAATGACTGGAGAGGCTGGTTTGGACCTTTCTGATCAAARCAGACGTGTCTGTCTTGTGCCACTCTCCTCCACTCCCCGAGATGGCAGTCTGTACTAGACATGAACTGCTGCTGTGCAGCTGAACCCGGACACAGTTTGGTCCTGCCTCCAAGAAAAGGGCTGAAACTGCCATGCTGTGGGCTCTGTGGTGTAGTATAGTCCAGCCTCAAAAAGGCTGAGCTGTTCTAAAGGTGTTGTCCAAACAAGATTTTAAAATGGAAGTTCTGCTCATCTTCAGTGTTGTGTTTTCTGTACTTAAGAATTGAATGGGGGCCATTATGCTTAATCTCTTTTTGTGTATAGTGAATATAGAGGATGCTCTACAGTTTAGGGGTAAAAAAAAGTCCCACAGATCTAGGAATAAATCACAGCTGATATCCTTCTGGCTTAACTTAAAATTCTGCCATTATGCAAAAACTYGGCTCATTTCTTGATGTTGAAGTTACATGTCTCTATCCAGTCAAAAACTATATCTAGGCTGACTTCTGTAATGACCACCGTGTACATTTCCAGATATCCTGCCATGGTACAGTACTCCACAATACTTYGAATGCACTGTCATGGTGGCAAAAMAAGGCAGTTAATTGGAAAAGATCATAAACCCCACAAAAATGGAAAATAGTATTTAGTACTGTTGCATATATGTATAGTGCACTTTTRAAATATTGAGCAGGCTTCTGTTGAAGTCTGTAGAATATGTGAAAGCCAATACCTTTGGTTTCTTTTACATAACCATTGCAAAAAAAAAAAAAAAGTCCTATTTTGGATGGTAATGTCTGAGAGGAAATAAGACATAAAAATGAACGCTAGTGGCCTGTAGAGACAGAATGCAGGGCAATTCTCCAAGCCATGTGTTTCCTCTAGTATTATGGACAATTAAATTAATCAGTGTTTGGATTCTGGATGACCAACAGAGGTSAACACAGTACTGAGAGTATTATACTAATTTTGTGCTAATCAATGAGCCTATAACTTTTCCTTCGTCATAAGCAGGGCTTGTTTTACATGCTCCATAGTGTTGGTGCTYGTTGAACAGAAAGGAGAAACAGTAAAAATCCAAAACTTAACCAAACCAGGAAACAGATGGTAAAGACTAGCTTTGTGGTTGGAGAGGATAAAGAATTTTCTTCTTGCATAAATGTTTCTTTAGTCCAAATCTTGCATCCTGTTTTATTACACTGCCACCAGGCAATCTTCACAAACTGCTCTGTATCTGCAATCACATCCTGAATAGACCAAGTTAAACCCCTCATCAGGCTTTAACTTAGGTCTTGATGAATTCAGCTCAAACCCTTTTTTTTTGCAGGTTTTGCTTCCCTAGGAGCTTTCCTGCATTCATCATTCAATTTTTGGAATATCTTACACATGATCCAAGCAGAAAGGCTTTCATGCTCATGCATTCTCAGAAATGCCTTTGCCAGCAGGATTGGTATCTCAGAGGAGTGTGAATGTTGGCTTCTGCTTGAGTTTTCTGCACTAAAATATTCATCCCCCAATTTCCACCATACATCCTAGTGCACCATCTCAAAAGTGTGAGATAGAAATGCTCGTGGGCAATTGGAAAGAAGTGTTGTGTCCTTTGTCCTGCTGTACAACTGTGGCTTCTTTCTTTGCTGTGGCCTGAGCTTTACTTTGCACATGCTGTGGTTGTGGAGCACGTGCTCTTTGTGGCTGTCACATAGGAATGCTTTTGTCTCCTTGCAGGCTGTAAGGTTTTTATAATGGACAAGAGCTCTCGAAGAAGCCACTGACTTAACTCAGCATATTCTGTGATTCACTTAAGATGTAGAAAGAGCACTCCAAAAAAACTCAGTTTGGAGAATGAAAAAAGAGGGGTCAGGCTAAGCTAAATGTATGGGTCTGTGTTGTGTCAAATGCTGCTGCAGCTGAGTGGCAGTAACTCTGCGAAGAAAGCACCCCACACAACTGCAGCATGCACATTTGTTTCTACCACTACATTTGTGTTATGCTGGAATATGAAAAAGGGCAGTCTTTCAAAGCAGTTATATATAGTTCCACACACCACGCTTGAACTGTAAGATATATTGACAAAAGCAGTCAAGAGCTGCTGTCAGTGTGTAATTTCACCAAATTCTGCTGCATCAGTTTAAAATAGTAACCTCTCTTTATCCTGTTGCCTGCACAATGCAAGTCCTTAACCATCAGTTTTGTCTTCCTTTGTGGTAACAACTGCTGGTAAGATTGTGTCATTCCCACRGGGCCTCGTGCAGTGGTCCGAAAGCTTAGTTAGTTTGGATTATTCTGGACTTTGTCCAAAAGTGGAAAGTCAAATTTAARAACAATATTACTGCTCCAACATCACTTAAAATTGGGATTTTTTTTTTTAATATATACTAGTTATGAAACAGGCAGGAGTTGYCTGTTGCACATACTTTGCCAGTAGAAGAAAAAATAAGGATTACAAACTCAGTGGAAGAAAAAAGCCCAGACCTTTGGGTGTCCTCCAGTTTCTGCCAGTGGGAGAAATGTGTTTGTTTTAGCATGACATAGAATAGATGTAAACATTTCTTTTTAAACCTCCGTGTGTGGTCACCTCAGTTATTCAGGATGACGTAAGCCACTTTCTCCCTTAAGTGGTTATGGAGTTATCYAATATATGTTTTTGGGAGACAGTAAAGATATCTTAGACAATTATGTGATTGATTARCAGAGTATGGAGACAGAGTAATTAAGCATAAAATAAGTGCCAGAGAGTGCTGAGTTATAGGAGAAATCCTTGGGGTCAGTTTATGATTGTGGTTGCTGTTTGTTCTCTGTTGAGGGTGAATGTTCTCCATGCCAGACAGCAGCCAAGGAATCAGAGGACAAGAAATCCTGTTTACTGTGCCATCTTCAGCTGAGAGGGGTAGTTGCTTGGGCTTTTTTGGTTGGTTCTGACACCTCACATCCTCCTTGGTAAGTGTAGCCCTTTTTCAGTGCAAGCGAGCCAGAGCAGGAACTGTTGAAATGTACCTGTGGAGCAAACCTGACAAGATTCTGATGGATAACTGGGCTGTGCTGACTGATGGTGCTGAGCCACCACGTGTTTAGATATGCTCTGGGAGTGCCTTCACAGGTGAGGAACCTCAGACCCTTGTAACCTTTGCTTGGAGGCTTTTTTTTGGGCAATATTTACTGAGAGGCATACAATATGCCACAGTCTAAACTGATATTCATTGTTTTGACTGTGTATTTAATGTTTTGGGTTTTTTTCCCAAGTAACTGCATGCTTCTCAATGCTACTTGTTAATGTGTTTTCCTCTTTTATCCCCCATTAGCTGTTATCAGTACCAATGTTTCTAAYGCAATCCTCCCATATTTCCAGTGAAAATGTTCATAATGCCAAGTAGTCACAAATGAGCCATAAAATTTTAATCTGTGAACTGTAAAAGAGCCCMAATGAAACAAAACTCCATTCGCAAAACACAGGGAAAAAACCCACATTTTCTGCCTTGTGAATAACAACTTCATGAATAATAATGAAACTAAGGATTTTCATCCAGGTAAAARATCAGCCAAACTTTAGTGGCTGCATCTTGGGTGATTTGTTTGATTTTATTACGTGATAGTAGAAAGCGAGGGCTGTGGTTCAGGTATCGTAGATTCTTGTAGTGCAACTGTGGTGTTTAAATGTGTCTCCACAGAACATGACCAAAGGCTTTTTTAGGTGTAACACAGTTTTAGCTGAAACTCACCCACTTCACTGAATGTCCCATTGAATATGCAGAAGTCTTAATACTGTCTGGCATATATCTTGACCACTGGTTCCTGGGGGGAAGTTGGTATAAGTTCCTATAAGTGAGTAGGATGAGAGCAAAATAAATTGGGTCCTAAATTAATTATTTCCCTTTTCGTATGTCTTTCCTCTCTGACCTTTTCCTCCCTACATTAAGGGTAAGGGACTTTCCAAGAATTTATTTCACAAACAAACTGTAATAAAGTCTTTAATATTTATAGCATAATCAGTTTGTTTTGATGTCCGAGATAGTTTTGATCAGAGCCTTCCAGCAAAAATAGTGCTGCTCACAAGACAACATTTCCAAGTTCTTGATTTTTGTAAGAATTCCTCTCTGCTTAGTAAGCTGTTGGCTTAGACTCTGCTTTGAAGTTACTTAGACCACCCCAAGCAGTCCTTGGTCCTTTRGGTCCAGACACATCAGCTTCTCACTGGATAGGAAGAAAGGTCTGTTTTTTTCTCCTCTTTCTGAGTTTTGTAACACTGGATTCATAGGCTGCATTGGGTGTGGACCTCCTGCCCTCCCCTGCCTGCCCTCCTGCTGTCTGTGCAGTGGCTGTGTGGGGGGGAGGGACAAGAAGGTGAAGGGAAGCTCATCATCTAAAGCAGCAGTCCCTCTCTTCCCTCCCTCATGCTCAGGGTAGGAGCGACAGGCCTCCAAATAAAAGGCTAATGGGACAAGGTACATGATTTGCAAAGCTGGTTTTCCTGTGAAAGTGTGGGAACATTGTGGAGTGACATGATGTGTCTCACAGTGTGAGCACAGAGGTAAAATGAGGGAGCCATTATCTAAGAACCAAAAAGGTTTGGCAGCATGTGAGCTCCCTGCAAGGCACCAGCATGTTTCACCTAGGGCTGCACAGAGAGGCCCTTTACTAAAGCAAGGGAACAAGTGAGCTGGGGCTGTCTGGGAGAGCCAGTCAGGCAGATACCCCAGGGTGCTCACACATGGGTGAGTCTGGTCACAAGAGATGCACTTGACCTGTGCTGACCGTGGCTGGCTGCTGTGCGTGGAATGGATGTGGTCTGTGTGGGAAACAAGGCTTTTAGAGGGATGTGGAAGAGGCTCAGGTTTCAGCATCATGACTCATTTTCCCAGTGGTTGACCAAAGCRAGGGGGAGGTGTGATGGGAAGCTGTGATGAGAAGTACTCCTGCTATCTTTCTCCCTATCAAGAAATGTCAAGGAGTGAAAATAAACATCATCAGAAGTCTGAAGTTCAAAAAACCTGAATCACAACACGGTTACCAAAGCATATGACTTCTCCCACGGGTCATTCTTGCAAATGTGGATTTTTCATCTAGTTTGCAATGAAACATTTGGTGTGTTTTCAAAATGCAGAAGATTTTGGACACCTTCTGGTCTCACAGTATTTGCTGTTYGTGTAGCTGGCTGTGAAAAGAGACATCTTGGCTAGTGAGGCTGGCTCTGGCAGCGTTGTCTCAGGGCAGGAGCTGTGAGATTTGAATCACCCTGACTAGTTTGATACAAGCTTTTTGGGTTGGATGTGCATAACATGCCTACATTTTAARATGAAGTGAAAGTCAGTTATAAAATCACAAAAGCATACAAAAGCCATTAGTGGGAGAAGAGATGCTGCCAAAACATTGTTCTCTGGTTGCTCTCCAGTACTCTTGCCTAGYTTGCACCCCCAAGACAAAATTCGAGGTGCTTCCCTAGAGGAAAGTGGCACACTACATGATCCCAAAAGCTCATTTCCATTGTTGAAAGCATAGGCCAAGCAACATTTCTGTTGTTTTTCTCTAGGTCTTCAGTGATTTCCAGTGATGAGTAGTCTGCTCAGTCTGTTGCTACCTCCTCCTTTTGCTCAAGGTGCCCTTAATGAGCACCTCAGGCAGTTTTGGCCTTGTCACACTTGGGTGCCTGCAGAAGGCAGTGTTGTGTTCAACATGCTTGTGCTGCTTTTGTACTTGAGCATAAAAAAGAGATTCTCCCACTAAGTAAACAGGGTTTGTCAGGCAAGAGGTTTTGTCCTCAACACTAGGTCTGAGTACTAGGTTCCTTGTTCTTTTTGTGTCAAATCTGATTGGTTGATTAGAGWTGTTTCTGATTTATGATTGAAAGGGTGAAATGAAAATAGGATCTTGTTGATGAAGAAGATTCAAATGAACATTTGAACAAATTAATAAAGGCCAAAGAAACTAGAGAAATAAAACCAGGCACTAATTCTTTATTTGAGCAGTGCTAAACAAAAAATACACAAAGTAAATGTGTATGTGTTTTGCATTTTTGTGGGGTTTCATATCTCAGCCTACTGTCTGGAAACTTTTAATATTATTCTCCTACAACTTTTTGGACAATGAAAGGTGACTGTGGGATGCTTATGATCAAGCTGCTGCTGTATTATTGTGCTGTTGTATTTTGGGAGAGCAGATTGCTTGCTACACCTGGGTYCTCTGTTCCTTCCCAGCCCTCCCACTCTAAAACCAATGCACATCACATCAGGTGGCTTTCAAAATTAAAAGCTTGTCACTAGATCCTCTTTTCACTGTCCTACKCAATTCAACTTTTGAGAACAATAGGAAATGTATTTTTAAAGGCTGAAGATGCTGCAATACCATAAGCACAGGTAGAAGTAATTATTGATTGGTTTGAGAACTGGAGCCATTGTAAGGTAACAGGTATGCTGTATTTAAGATGAAAAGCTTTTCTTCAAGTAGAAATTATGTTCTTGGACTATTAAATACACTCTTGATTCAGAAATGCACAAGGCACTATTTGTGCCACTTAAAGTTCACATGGAAAAGCTGAATCATCCAAGCCATCTGAATGATGCACACTATTTGGTAGTTGTTTTCTTCATCAGGCAGCTGGTGATCTCTCTTCCTGTATTCAGGGCTTGGGTGGGGGAGGAAAAAAGGAAGAAAGGAGTCTCCAGGGTGGGGGGAGAAGCTATTGCTTCATGTGTGCAAACTTTATGGTTTTCCTGAGATCTCTCTAAATTTGTGGTAAGTTAAAACGATATTAAGAGGATTGAAGAGGCAATATATATTGCAATTAGGTTATAAAGTGTTTTTATTTTAAAGTAATAATGCTTTAYGAACATTTTAGGCATTATTTGTTTATTATAAGTTATATTTGAAGCAGTTCTTCATGGGGGAAGACATGGGATATGTGCTAGGSCTGGAGGTCCTTCAGACTTGATAGCTTCTGTGTCTCCTGCTCCCCTCTTSAAATAAGGAGGTGAACAGTGAGATKTTTTGCTTCTGTYACCAGYCAAAAAATGGTAACTCAATTTCTCTTGTGCTGTTGATGTTGTAAACTTAACACCCAATTTGTGTGTTTGCCTACTGAAGCCCAGTGGTAATGAAGGGCTGTTTAGTGCTGAAAAAACTCCCAGGTCAGGAGTGGGACAAACATGTGACAGGGTTGGGGGGAACAGTAGTTTTGCAGAAAACCCCACACCTACTCCCTGCAACTACRTCCTTAGTTTTCTGATTTAGGATGTATCTATTTTTTTTGTGGATATTTTGTTTATATTGACATTGGTGAGGAAKCTTTTTTCTTCTTTTTTAAKGATATACCTCTTTATTAGTCTGTCTTACCTAGTTGGATGGTAAGATTTTTTTTATCAGGCCTTGTCTTCTAGTTTTAGCTTCCTGAGTGTAATGGGTTGGGGATTTAATTGTTCTGTATTGTATTCATTAGTACAGTTGAAAGGGTCTAAAGAGCAGCAGAATAGAAAAAGCAGTGCAGAAAAACTTWGCTCAGATCTTGTTTGTCTGACTTTTCTTTGGGTTTTTCTTTTTTCCAAAAGCTGAAGAGGGACACAACCAGCAGGCATTCAAATCTTCTTTTGAGTCTGAACCAAACAGTGTGACTCTGTCTGTGTGAGTGATGAACTGCCTGGGAATTGATGGCAAATTACTTGTATTTCTAACCAACATAGAGCAGGAAAAAAGGGCTGGGGCTCTGATTCTCAGCAGATTCTTCAAGAGAGMCCCTCATTAACTGTGCAAGGGGGGCACTTCCATTCCTTTTGGTGACTGTCGTTTTAGGGCTGTCAGTGCCTGCAATAACCTGAAGTACTTACCACAGCAGGTAGTTTCAGCAAGGGGGCAACAGCCCCTCTTGCTTAGAAAACACTGGCCTCTGAGAAAATACCAAATCAAGCAATGTTGCATAGTCTTAAGAAAACATGACTGCACTGGTGTCATAAGAACAAACATTAAAGATTTATGTAAGAAGTTTRTAGGACAAGAGACAATAAGGTTAAGTTACAGCAGAGAGCTTGAATTTGGTTGAAAAACCTGTTGTCAAGGAGAGTTAAGCACTGGTTTAAGATGCTGAAGGGAGCTGCGGAACCTCCATTATTTGAAGTCTTAAAGAACGGGTTAGGTGGCCTCTGTCAGAAATAGCCCGAGTGTAATTGATCCTGCTGGGAGGGACAGGCTTAATGATCTCTTGATGCCTCTACARCCTTGTGAATTTGCAGAGATGTGAGTGGGCTGTGTGTGATTGCATCCTGCTAGAGTTCATCAAGTGCTTTCAGGCCCTTCTGGATAAAAGCCACCATGCACACTTCACCATAACCCTGGTGAAATTTGGGGGTTTAAAGGACCCTGAAGCAATCAAATGAATGCATGAGAAGATGCAGTTCAGGGCTACCACACAGGAAGGAGGGACAGGGAGCAGTAACTTTCAGATTCAGTAATTTTGTACTTATCTAGAGTAAAAGCATCATCAAAAATTACCATTATTGTTCCTTCAATTGTTGACGCACTTGCAGAACATTACAAAAACACCACTCTTTGTTTTGAAGAACTGTGGGGGTTTTCCTCTTAATAGAAGGAAGGTATTAGTAATGGTGCTACACTTCTGACAAGGGAAAGCATATTGATAGCTCTAAAATATAATTTGGCCTTTTAAAATCAAGACAATAGACCTACAAAACCTGCTCTTTTATACTGCTTCCTGATAGAGTTGAGAGACACATCCCCACATCCCTGCTATTTTGAATGTAGTTTTTAATTTTTGAAAAGGAAAATAACTTGCAGACAGGTAGAGCCGCTCTGTGCTTATGGAAGTAGCTTGTTTCGGTATATAAGTTCCTTGTTTGAACAAACTGTGAAGCAAAAAAGTACCCACCTTCATTCTCTTTCAACCAGTGGGTAGCCCAGGGGTACAAACTTTATGGGGAGACACACGTGTGGCGTGGTACCAAGAAATTAATTTCTCATGCAGTGAAAATCATCAGTGGCCAGAGTCTCCAGAAAGCAGTACCAGATGTCCTGAATATTTTGACATTCAAGTCTGCAGAAAGCTCCAAAAAGGAGGAAGTGAAAGAATGGTGGCAAGTCTTTTGCAAGCAATTTTAGGGATGTGGGACTTCATTTGCACATCAGTGTGACAGCTCTTTTAAGCAAAAAGCATGGTGGGAAGTGGGATAGACTTTTTCTTTACTACCACTCAGAGGACTGAGCCATCTGCTTTTCCATGTCATCAAGGAACACTGTCTGGTCTGCTGCCTTGATCTCTTCTGTGGAATGTTTACTCTTTCCATAAGTAACACATGTGCTTCTGCAGACCTGCCAGTACTGCCCTCACTATGGTTCACAGTGCACGTAAAGCCAGTAGTTATTTTAGGAAGCAATAGCTGAGTCTCTGCATCAGATTTCAAGATGCATTTTTGGGCAATTTTTCAGATAATCCATTTATATGCAGTTGAAGTGCTTTGAAGATATAAAGTGTCATGTTACAGATAAGTACTGATTAGTCATGSAAATAAATAGAGATATTTTAATTAGGGCAACTTCAACATGACTCGTACTGTGGAAAAGAGCCCATGTAAACATATTAAATAGGTAATTTATTAGTGGGAGCAACCTGTGATTAAGGGTGTCATGTTTTAATTTTTGGCGGAGAATAACATACTTTGCAAAGTAACAATGCAAGAGAGTAACAGCCTGGTAAGCTAAAAAACAATAACAGCCTCTGTTTTTCAAAGTATTTCTAAAATTATAAATCAGATATTTGTGTCTCTTCATGTTTGCTTGGGCCACAGTACAACTCCAAGTAAGCTGGGCATGCTCATGTATGTACTGCCTGAAATGTGGCAGTCTTGCCAGCTGGTCAGTCTGAGACTACTTATATACCCTGTGGTGCTATAGTAGCTTTGTTCTGGGATTTGCCGTCACTTTTCTGCCAGGACTCTTTCTTGCAGAAACTTTTCTTTGTGTTTGTGTGATCTGTTAGCATCCTGACTGGGAGAGAGACAGCAAGTGACTGGGGTGTTTGCCACATGGCCTTCTGGTGTTATGTAGGAGGTGTGGTGAAATGTTGCTGGGTCATTCCATATCTAGTTCAGAGTCACTTTTGTATGTGTGTGCAATTATAAGTAAGGTGAATGAAATGGAGGCTGGGATCGAGGTACAGTTTTGCTATACTTGCTCAGGAAGACTTCTGAGAGTTAGAGCCAAACCTTTCATGTTCTTGGATATGGTTGCACACTGTGCTGTTGCATTCCTTGGAATCAGGATTGGGTACCTCTGTGATGAGGAATGGAGCAGAATATCAGACTGTTACTGATATGTGTGTGTTTATCACCTTTGACAATATATCTGGGCAATGGAAGTGAGGAATACTTGATGAACTACAGGAATGAATCCATGAAATGATTCCTTGGCCCTTTGTTTTTAGTGCCAGGACTTGTTTATAGTGGAGTGTGCCAAAGTTAACCTCCAATTAAAAATCAGGAGAGGCAACAGTTTAGCCCATAGTAAACACCACGTAGTGGCTCAATTTACTCTCTGTCAGTTAGTCACAACACCCACAGTCTTTTTAATTCATGACTAAAATGCAAAGGTGTAATGTAAGTGGATTTTCCAGTCTGGTTTCCTAGTTTCAGTGGAATTTGCCTGAGCTTTATATAAGTATAAAGGTATTTACATGTGTGTATGCCTGTGGGTGAATGCATATACCCATGCACTGAATTCTGTTTAAACTACTCAACCATAATATTTGAGATGGAATGGCATGACTTGTCAGCTCTGTCTTTCAGATTCAGTCTTTTACCTTTGCTCAAAACCTTCCAAAGAGCTTASACTTACAAACTTTAGTCAAGGAAAATGGGTTTGCTGTTGCCATATTTCCCTATTCACACAGCCCCCTTACCTAGAAAGATGATAAAACCAGGCTCAAGTGAAAGTTTACTGAAACAGCTTTTGTGTAACTTCTCACTTTATGCCTATATAAGGTATATTTCTCTTTTTTTTTCTTTTCTTTAAACAGAGAATATATAAGATTTTCACAATCATTGAGGTTGCAACTCCTACTCAGTAGGTATTTGAAGTACTTACAAAGGTTCAGTGCAAAACCTATTTTTAATGATTGCTATTCTCCTTCTAATGTCAGGGTTACACTTCAAGTGCAGCTGTGTGTATCTCAGCCTTTATTGAAAGAAGTCAAGTTTCATTTAGAGTTGTGCTTTGAAAAAAACCCAAACAACTGCTGTGACTTCATGACCTTTCTAAAATGTGTTCTATGCCTTTTAAATAGGGACTTTCACTTGAAGGAATTTACAACAGATTTTCATCTGAGTCCTTCACGCTTAGATGTTGGCTTCATTCCAGAGTGTAGAAACTAGGTTTGTAATTGCCTTATTTACAAGGTAGGGTTTGCCCTTCTCTTTGTTTGCTTAACTTTTTGAATTGTAGACTATTAGGCGCCACTTAACCTTCTAAAAGAATGTTTTATTTCTATTTCTTTTCTGATAAATAACTRTTTATTCTCCTGAAAAAACATCATCAGAATGAACAGAAAAAGTGGGTTTTTCTGAATTTAATTTGTAATGTAAGAGACTGGGTTTAGCAGAATRGAAGAAACTAGATAAAGTGGTCCTCAATTTGATTAGAAGATAATCCAACTTAAAATTCCTGTTGTATTTTTTTCCCCCCAAAATTATGGATTTAGATAAAATTTGGGTAAAACAGTGGTCTGAAGTTCCATTCCAGGCTTTAAACATGGCTCAGACACAGTAAATATTTTGGGGAACAAGACCATTTTTTCCCAATGGCTTTTGGCTTGAGATTGTTCATTGATTATTTATTTTTACCATCAATCTCTGCCTCTTGCATACCTGACTGGCTCTAGAACTAGCTTCTGATACACAGAACCAGCACAGGGACACTTGTTGGGAACTGATGTGCTGTCAGGACATGCTTGAGCCTTTCTCTCTCAAACATGCCATCATACGCYCTTCAGCTTCCTCGCTACCCAAAACTCCTCCTTGTCAGTACTTTACTCTTCCCAATGATCCTATCAGCAGGTCCAGCATTCTCTTTAGGAAGAGAAAGTTAATGGGTGAGACTTAATGTAGTCCAGAGAGTGTTTGGGGACCAACTGGCTATAAGACAAATCCAGAGTGAGGTGTTTATCTTTCCATTGTCTGTCCTTCCCACTGCACTCCTCCCACTGCAGGAAAGGGTGGCAGCAGCTCCAGGTCCTGCTAACAGGGGTGGAGGAGCAGGAGGGAGAATGATGCCTCCTCCTTGCTGGGGTAAGGCTGTACCATGGATCCATGCAGAAGGCTAGCCCTCATCTGGAATTTCTGGATTATGTTTTGCTGCTGTGTTATTTAAGCTTTTTTTCAAATATTATTGTGTGAGCAGCTGGCACTTGCTGTCTGACTGGTGGTGTCATTGGGCTTTTATCTGTGTGACTCTGCTGTAGGAGAGCACCACAGGAGTTACTCAGCTGGTTGGGCTGCTGAGGGTTTGTCTGTGGTGACTAACTCTGGTTGGATTTTCTAGTCCTYTCAGCCCTCTCTTTCTTCTTATTTCAAATAGATTGTGAAAACATTCTGAATGGTAAAAATGTACTTGTCTGTAACAGCAAGCRGACTGTGTATCACAGCCTGCTGTACAAGTCCTTTGGAAATTGTTTGCTTACATGGTTTCCTTCGTGGATTTTTTGTGGTATTTGACTGCTTGGCTGAGCYGTGTGGGTCTCTGCTCCCAGACAAACTTTTGCGGTGGGAGAAAGACCTTTTATTGTTCTCTGTGGATGAATGCTGGTATTCATAAAAACACAGCCTGTCTAGTCATGTACATAAATAAAAATCCATTCAGGATAATGATRACAAAAAGGGAACATACATATGTCAGATAGATCATATTCTGTAAATATAGACAAYAATGAGGTTTGTAGAATGTACTTARCTTAGGTCTTGGTCCTGCAGGCAGCTATCAGCATGTGAATACATTTATGTAGCGYYGTTGACTTTTAGAACTACTCAAGTTTATACGATTAGTTCAAAGGCTGCAGAACACACATAGTCATTTTGTTAAACTCATCTAGTTTAAAGTGTTACYGTCTTCAGGCTGTGGTCATTCCTGTTTTGTGTCTCCTCACTGGGGGAAGGCCACCCTAGAGGTGGCTGTAGCTGTTAACTGGGARCTGGCAAGTTGTGAGTGCAGGTCCCAGGGCTGCTGCAGCCTGTCTGCCTTCCCTTCCTCCATCTCAGCCTTAGGAAAAGGAAGGTCATGTTGGAGAAAGTAATGTTTAACTCTCATACTGTAAAGTCCTAGAAGAGTGAATATGTTCAGAAGTGTGGGCCAATCAAGAACTAGCCRTGGCTCTTTGTGTTTCCTATTTGGGCCCAATAGGGTGACTGACTTTTTATACTGCATGTAGCTTATTGCAAGATTCAGGTGTGAAAATTCTTATAAACACCTTCAGGTTTGACATCTGGAAGGAAATAGAATGGCTTGTTAGGCCTCATCTGCAAGCTAAAACAACCAAATTAAAAATAGGACTTCGGAGCTAAATCACTGTTTAAAACCATTAAAAACAAGACAGAATTTATTAGATTTACTTTTTTTATTTTAAGAAATTTAAAGCGCATATATGTTCAATATGGTGACAATGAGCACTGATATTTGTAACTATACTTTTTGATACCTTGAAGGCTTATGAGGCCTGGTCTCTCAGCTGACATTGAGCTGATGGTCATTCCCACACCATCACTGTTGTTGAATTGACTGAAATGTGAATGTCCAGATATCTCCTTAGGGGATAGTCTCATGTTTTATCATGTGCATGTATGTTATCAGAATTCAGGTTTGATTGAATTCATGCAGTGAAAAGTAGTGTATAGCTGAGTGGTAATGGAAACYTGGATACAATGAATAGCAAGAGAAGAACTTAAAGGGAAAGAATGAGAACAGGAAGCCTAATCTTCAGCTTTTCTATATATAGAAAACACCTCAAGGGTAAGCACATACTGTGTTGTATAAATACATTTAAAATGTGTTTTGTAGGCACATATTTTTGATGTGTTGTCATGATCAGAAACACATGTAGACTCTGAAAAGTTATGTGAAGCATGCAGAACCCTTGCTCATGCACATAAGTAGAAGCTATGCACAGTGTATATGTGTGTAAACATTCAGCTGGAGGAACAGCCAYGTAAGAACTACTTCAGAACCATCCCTAAGTCAGGAAGCCACAAATCATAGGCCTGAAATTTACCACRCTGGCATGTCTACATAAATAAAACTGACTGGAAAGATAGGAGAGAGGAAAAACACATTTACAAATAGTATTAGSTTAGAGAAGAGGAAAAATGCTAAACTCTTTTCTTGGCTCCAATCAGAAAGCTGGAAGATTATTACAGGCAGGAGCTTGCAGACTTTAGCTAAACAACTTCCTGGTGCTGAGTATGAGTCTTGATTTTTATTTATGTATATGCATACAGTCAGGGCTTTACACACAATCATTACTTTGATAGAGGCCAAGAGGGGGCATGGTTGGATTTGTTTTTTCACTTTCCAGGTACTTTGTCATCATCTTACTCCCTCTTTATCTCTGCCAAGTCTTTGGGATGGGATGATGTAATCTTTATCTACCTAGTATCTACCATGATGAGCTCTTGATCCTGACCAAGGGTGTTGGCTGTTTCATGAATGCTGAATTGAGAAGCAGCCATAGGAAAGCTGAATTTCTATTGCAGACAGCAACACCTCAGCTAGAGTAAATACAACTGATACTTGTCAAACCACTGAGACAACTGCTAGTTGTCACAAAGCCTTATATAGGTCTCCTTACGTCAGTGCTCTTCCAGTCCTCCCAGCCTGTGCCAGAACAAACTCCCAGAGCTTCTCTCCCTACTTGGTTGTCACACTTGCAACTTTGATTCTGCTGCAGCTGGGCTGATGGAAGAGTAGCTTGGGAAAATTATCTGCTCCGCATGATCGGTTGCTTCTCAGCCCCAGATGTTCCCGGAACTGAAGTAAGCTCAGCAGGTAAAACACAATTCTTGGAACTGAAGAGTGAGAAAAGGGGGTGTCAGTAGATCTGAAGAAAGAAAGCAAAGTCAGCATTTGTGTTTGTTTGGAGTTGTCTTTTCTTTCTGTCTCTTCTCTGAAGAGACTCACTGAGCAGAAGTGTAATTGACTCTGATGTGGAGCATCCCCACATGGTAGGGAAAGTCTGGTGCTCACTTCATCTCCCCCTCATATCTGTGAGGTCTGTAGCACAACTGGTGAGAAGGTAGCAAGAATCACTGCTCTTCCTACTGCACTCTTCTTGGAGCTCTGCCCAGGTCCTCTGCTTCACCAACTTGGAGGATGTAAGGGAAGAGGAAGAGAAGGGAAAGCATTATGTAAGTTGAGGAAACTTCTTCATTGTCTAGCAATGTCTGAATGTTTTAAATGGTGGGGTAAAAGGAAGAGTTTTCTTGAGATTGAATGTCATGAAACTAGAATTGAACACACAGGTTCCACTYCATCATCTGGCTTCTCTGCAAAAAAAAAGATGGGGAGGTTCCTCTAAGTGCCTGGAAGYTGGGGGCTTTCTATAGGAGAAGGATGGGTAGGTTTAAAAAGTTTAGTTTTTTCCTTAGGCTCTGCTGTCAGACATCATAAGCAGATGTTGCACATAACCCTAAGGAAAATGGCTGTCAAGAAGGCATCAGCACTAATGYTATTATGTGAAGCCTAGAGCACTGGTAGCCCTTGGACCAGAGTTGTTTTTGTGGGAGAGAACCTCCTGTTCTTGTTCTGAAAGCTGACTTCTGTTTCATTGTAACTATGGCATTGCCATCAGCTTCCTTAACTTTAAATCATGAGGGTTTGGTCAGGAATTTTGACTCTTTACATATTTTTATTTCCTGTACTGAAAGGCTCATTGCTGCTGTTAATGAGGTGGATAGATCTCAGCTAGCATTTAACAACAAGTACTTGTTCTCGGTGCTGACTGGGGACTGCAATCCCCACATCTGGGGAGCAAAGTTCCCCAGTGTTTTGTGGATTTACCTCTGCCCTTCACAACACTTCCATCTGCAGGAGAGAACAGCCATTGCTTTCCTTGGATAAYTTGGGGAACTGAGAAAAAGGTAAACCAAGCTTGCTCAGCACTGCAAAGCAAATGAGGGAATGGAAAGGCCTTGAACTGTAAAGCAGTGCTCTTCTGCAGCTGGACTATCTTCCCTGCTGTCCCTCTCCTAACTATTCTGTTGCTGTGGCTAATTCAGTGGGACATGGCAGTGGTCACCAGCCATTACTCAGTGTTTGAAATRACCTGTGCCTGATGAGGTTTCTGTGCCTGCAGAAGACTCAGCTGAACTGTATTTAGTGAAGAACTTGAAAAAATTAAGTCTGCACATTAGCCTTGAGAAAAAAAATGCAGTTGGATATTTTTCTCTTGTGGRTTAGAATGCACAGTTTTCCTTACTGGAGGAGAGGGAAGGAAAGGATTAAGGGTTTGAGCTGTGGTACGGAAAAGTTGTGTAAAGAGAGGCTTAGGGCTTGTGTTTTGTGGAGTTTCCACTACCTGCTCCATTGTGTATCTACAGAGCACTGTGTCTTTGGGGACAAGGTGCCCATATTGCTGTCATCTTCTGCAGCAGAAGGCTGAGCAGACAGCTGTGGGTGGGGGAGCCTCTGATGGGTATAATCATTGAAATGAACCTGCTATCTCTTACAGATTTTGGTGCAGTCAGATTTATATGTGGCATTTCTTCTAAAATATCTTCATACCTGGTTCCTAAAAGCTTTTAAGCTATGTGTAGTGTTCCCTTTGAGTTTCTCTAATAAAAGAGAAATATGTGGTAAGGCAGGATTGGAAAAGGAAACTTAAGTATTTAATTTKACTACCATTTTTGGGATTAAAAATTGGTCATAACTAGTGATTTATTTAATACCTTGTATATCTGTAGTCACTAACATTTTGCACAAATGAATACAGTTCCACATTACCAACTTCTACCATGCTTTGGTTAGGTGGAGTTCCTGCAGTCATGCACAGGAACTAGATATATTTTTAGAMTCTCCTTATCTCCTCTCAGAGGATAAAACGTCCCAAAGAGCACCCCACTGAATCCTGAGTCCTGCAGGCAAGCCTAGATCCCTGCTTAGCTCTGCTGGAGCAGGGCACTGCATCAGCTGTCGCATTCTGCTCTTTAAACCAGTGCTTCATGCAACTTTAGTGCAGTGGCTGGACCAGGAAAAGTGCTGCTGATTGATAGAAATCTGCTGTGGTCCAACAAGTAGTTAATGGTTAAACACTCCTTGGCCTCAGAAGGCTGGGTCATACTGGTTCAGATTTTTAATGTGGGGTTAGTCTGTGGAGAAACTTATAGCTGAGTGTTTCTGGCAGACAGCCTAAGGGGTGGGAAAGGAAGACTTTTGTAAATTCACTGCTGTACAAATGTATGCTTAATGTATGCATGCAACCTAGTATTTATTAAACAAGTAGGTTTTCCTAGCAGGAGAGATGAGCAGATGTTCYGCATGTGGCTGGGGCATGGTGCTGCTTCCCAGCAGAGCCTGACCCTGTCCTCTCCTGCCAGGTGTCACCAGCCCCAGAGTGTGGGGCAGCAATGTCCTGCAGCCTCCCTGACCCCTGCCTTGGCTTTGGGGTGAAACTGTTATTGCTCCTTTGATTATTACTGTTAATCTTCCACCTYGGGATTTCTGAGAAAACTAACATCCATACTTAATATGTGGGGATCTTTTTTTTGATGATGAACAAAAACTTTTTTGTTATCAAGATTGTTTAGCAGGAAGTGCTTATCAAAAAAAACCAAAAAAATCCTGGATAAAATTTATATTCCATATGGCAGATGTTAAGGGGAATGACAATGAAAGCATTGTATATCTCATCTTTATTAAGTTAAACAAATGTAGGAACCACACTGACTTCAWATTCAGCATCAATCTGGTAGTTAAGAAATCAAGTAACTTTAAAAAGTGGACTTAATGATCTGACAGTGTGTTCAGAGAAAAATAAGAGAAATAGCTTAAAGGACAAGCTATTTGAAATGGCATCAAGGCTCTTAAATTGTGCTATTAGTAGAAACTAAGAGTAAATATGTATCCAAGTCAAGAAAGATTTAAAAAAATAATATGGCAAAGATGGTGTGTGCAAACAAAAAATTACAGCAGTCTGTTAGAAATAAGAAGGTGGTTTGTTTTTTTGTTTTTTTTTTTTTTTTTTTCAAAAATTGGGAGTCATATCCAATAGAATAAGAATGGAAAAGACCAAAAGCTCTGGTAAATGTTTTGTCTTTTTGGTTTGATTGCTAAAGTCATAAAAAATGGACTGAGGAGGAAGTCACAGCAAAATCCTTTCAGATCATTAGAAACAGAAACCAGAGAAAGATTTTGATACTGYTTGAATTGTAAAAGAAGTAGGAAAAGATGCTAAGACTAAGAAATAGTATTATGTGAGCTTGTACTAGATGTTTCTAGAGAAAAGCTTTTTTTTKGGGGGCAGAAATCTAAAGAGCTGTCCCAAAGTGAACTACTACTACAACGAATTTTAAAACAAACTAGTAAAAGAAGCCATCAGTGTTCATGGAGAATTCTAGAGCAACTGGAAAAAGGAAATGCTAAAAAAGACTGTGGCATGTAATTTATTAGCTGAATTAGTACTAGAGGAAAAAGAAGCAAATTACAACAGGTGGATTCATATGTATCAAGGGCGACATACTGATTTTGGGGTTCTTTTGGGGTAAAGATGATGCTCTTCCTAAATCCAGCATTCTTTGGTTTTATGAGCCAAGCTGCACTGAAGGTGTATCCAGTTGAYAGGGGATGTTTTGACACAGGTGTGTTAATTCAGACAAGGAGTGCACTTCTGAAGCCAATCTCCAGATTATTGCCACTTACCCTGCTGTAGTTCACATGGCAGACAGATCTTGCRTTATACAAAATGAGCATCCTTAGAATAAAATTAACCAGATGTGCTCCAGAAGTGCACTGCTAATCAGTCCACGAGACTGGACCACTGGTATTAATTTATTTGTGTGCATGGCAGATCCTCGGCGCTGCACACTTTGCTCTATGGATTCACTGTTGGCAGTCTGCTGCACTGCTTGCCTGTGTGTATCACTGCAGCRGGCTTGGATTTCCAAACACTTTTTGGCAGGGCTATAGCCAAAGGCTTGGGACAGCWAAGGCAGATACAGCTCTTTTGTGGGCTAACAGCTGATTAAACAAAGGGAAGCAAAGGCTCGAAACAAAGTATGGAAAAGGGGAACAAGGGTTTCAGCRCATTAGGACTCCTCAGCTTGAAAAAAAAGGATTGAGAAGTAATGTAAGAGGTCTRTCAGTTATGACCACCACTGTAGAAGGATTCTTAGCAGAACAAGGACATGCTACTCTCCTACAAGAATTGGCAACCCTGGCCTGCAGATTACAGAGTTACTTTGAAGACTGTGTACTGTCCTTGGAACAAGATAGACCATGTACTGTCCTCGAATAGATACAAAAAAGAAGAGTGAGCATTGTGCCAAGATGAGMCTAGATGCCMAGCATGTTGTGGGAACTGCTAATTTGGCACACCTTAGCTAAAAATGCTYATAGCGTGACAACCAATCAGTAATTAACGTGTATGTGTGAATATAGCTGCTTAACAAATGAGCATTAAGCATTAGTGGTGTGAGACAGTGTWTAGAGGAGGATAAATATGCCAAAGTGGCAAAATAAARTGGAACGACGTGTAGCCACATTGGTGTGATTGTCATTACTCGGCCGATGCTCTGTGGGACCCTCTTCACACCACAGAGGTGGTTACAAAGTGGCAGTGAATACCCATTTTCCACAGGAAAACTAGYATGCGCCATTTGTTAAAACAATTCAAACAAAAAAGCCACAACCAGTACTTCAAAAAAACTCAAACAAAAAAGCCCCAACAAAACTGGCAGCAAATTTAAAGAAAAAAGAAGTACTTTTTCACACACTGCAAAATTAAATTGTGGGAGTTAGTGTGGATTTCATTTTGCTGAATGTATAAATGTGTTCAAAAAGCAAAGAGAAAAGTTTATGGAAGGACAAGCTCTTGAGAAATGAAGCTCTTCATACAATGAAGGGCTGCAAATCTTCCTTCAGGATGTCCCCAGAATTCCTCAGGGAGACCTCACTTGACATTGTCTCTATTCTGGCTCTTTTCCTGTGCTCTGCAAATTCCCACTTTACCTTTATTCTGACACAGTTTGAGCACTACATAAAAATGCTACTTTCATTTCCTCTCCAAGTCTGGCATATAATTAAGTAAATAAGAAAAAGTAATAATCCATGAGATCAGATTTCTTCAGCTTGTTATTGAAGATACAAATACTTCCTCTCAGCATACCCTTGGGACACCCAGATTATCCATATTTCTTTTTGTGCTGCAGTYTTGGGTCAAGCTCTCTAGAAAGATCTGAGGATAAAATTGGCACATGTACCTTATTCTCTAACAATATTGCATTGTCTTGCAATGCCAAAGGGAGCTTGCTTTAATTCTGGAGATGTTGCTGGTGCTGTGAAGGCTTGCACAGGGCCTCTCAGCCTTGKGCACCACCTGTGACCTCACTTGCAGAGTCCTGCTGTAGTTTCCAGCTTTGGGAAGTGGCTTGCGCTTGCAGTACTGTTTCTGTGTCAGCCTTGGGAGCAATGTTGATGTGGGTGTTTGGGACAAAGCTCAGTGTTAGCAGGGAGGTGGCACAGGGCAAGGTGGAGGTGTGCTGTGCCAAGGACTATGGCAATCAAGAACACCCRAAGGGCATTTGGTAGTTTCTGTCTCTGAGAAGCACCAGGGAAGTTACAGATATGGTTACAGATGTTGTAGCAGGCTGATGTACACCAAGGGGAACTTCTTTTAAGTGGTGACACTGGAGAAAATGTGTAGAGTGTCTTAAAGAACTGAAATTGTTAAGACCAGGTGGATGGGTGTCCTGGTAAGAGAGACTGCCCAGGAATCTATGGAGAGCTCCTCAAGAGATGTGGTGCTCTTCAAAGTTTTAAAGGTCTTTTGAACTTTGCAGCCCAGAACTGGCAGGCTCTTGGAAACGTGTAGCAAATGAGGAATTTGTACCACTGGCTTGTTTAATCACATCTCTCTTGCCTTCTCACTCATTATTTTTCACTCTGTCTGTAACCATTCACCTTTGTTCCCCTCCATCTTTTTTTTTTTGAGCAGAGAGGGAATTCCTCTATAACRGGAGCTGTTGGAACTTTTAATATGTGAGTGTGAAGAGGTTGTTGCAGTGCTGTTAAGCCTCACATAACAAGTTTTTTGGGTTTCAGAAGTTGTTTATAGTGATGGAACAAATGAGTAGGAGTAGCAGTGGGGTTGGGGAGTTCTGAGCTCTTCTTGAAGTGTCAGAGGACATGTGTGGTAATGTCACTGAATCACGTTGGCCACAGGGATGGAGGACGGTGGAAAGGCTCTTTATCTGCTTCATTGACAAGGKCTTGGACCTTGGTGCTTTCACCAAATAAAGTCATTAGGGTTGGAAAAGACCTCCAATTTTGTTGAATCTAACCTTTGACCAAACAACAGYGTGTCAACTCGACCACAGCACTAAGTGCCATGTCCAGCCWTTTCTTGAGTATCTCCAGGGGTAGCGACTCCACCACCTCCCTGGGCAGCCCATTCCAGCACTTAACCACCCATTCAGGAAAGGAATTCTTTCTAATGTCCCACTCAAACATCCCCAGTGCAGCTTGAGGGTTTTCCTTTTGTTCTGTGGTTGGTTCCCTGGGAGAAGAGACCAATCCCCCCCAGGCTACACCMTCCTTTCAGGGAGTTGTAGAGCCTCCCTTTCTCCAGGCTATATACCTCCTGCTCTCTCAGCTTCTCTTCACAAGATTTGTGCTCCAGGCCCTTTTACCAGCTTCATTGCCCTCCTCTGGACATGCTCCAGCCCCTCAATGTCCTTCTTGAAGWGAGGGCACTTGAACTGGGTGCAGCACTCGAGATGTGGTCTCACCAGTGGTGAGTACAGGGGGACAATCTCTGCCCTGCTCTGCTGGCCACACCATTGCTGACAGACACAGACCAGGATGTCATTGGCCTTCTTGGCCACCTGGGCACAGCTGGGTCATGTTTGGCCAATGCTGACCAGCACCTCCAGGTCTTTTTCTCCTGGCCCACTTTCCAGCCRCTCTTTCCCATGCCTATAGCACTGCCTGGGGTTGTCATGACCCAAGGGCAGAACTTAGAACTTGGCCTTGTTGAACCTCATACCACTGGCCTCAGCCCTTTGATCCAGCCTGTCCAGATCCCTCTGGAGAGCCTTCCTGCTCTCCAGCAGATGAACACTCCTGCCTGAGTGTCACCCATGARCTGACTGAGGGTGCACTTGATCCCCTCATCCAGATTATCAATACAGATATTTAACGGGATGGCCTCAGCACTGATCCTGGAGTAACTGTGCCTTATGACTGGCCTACAGCTGGATGTAACTCCATTCACCACCACCATCTGGGCCCAGCCATCCAGCCAGTTTTTAACCCAGTGAAGAGTGCACTTGTCCAAGCCATGGGCTGGCAGTTCCTCCAGGAGAATTCTGTGGGAGGCCATATCAAAGTCTTAAGTCCAGGTGGGCTATATCCAGAGTCTTTCCCTCCTCCAGCGGTTGGGACACTTAGTCATAAAAGGAGATCAGGTTGTTCAAGCAGGACATGCCTTCCTAAACCCCTTCTGACTGGGCCTGAACCCCTGGTTTTCTTGTACTTGCTGTGTTTCTTCATTCAGATTCATCTGCCCCATGACCTGCCTTTGCACCAAGGTCAGGCTGACAAACCTGTAGTTCCCTTTATCCTCCTTCAAACCCTTCTTGTAGATGAGCATCACATTTGCTGATATCCAGTCACCTGGGACTTCCCTGATTAACCAGGGCTGAGGATGATGTTGGAGAGTGGCTGGGCAAGTCCTTCCACCAGCCAGTATTCTTGGGTGAATCCTCTCCAGCCCTGCAGACTTGTGTCTAAGAGCCTCAACTGATCATTATCTACTTCCTCCTGGGTTGCAGGCTTTTTGCTCTGCTCTCTGTGTCTGTCTACCAGCTTGGGGGCCTGGTTGCCCTGAGGATAACTGGTCTTTCTGTTAAGGGCTGAGGCAAAGAGGCATTAAGTACCTCAGGCTTTTCATTATCCTTGGTGGCAATGTTTCCMCTGAGTAAAATAAAGGAGGGATATTTTCCTTGACCCTCCTTTCATTTTTCATGTTTTTCTAAAACCCCTTTTTATTATCTGTCACAGCAGTGGCCAGACTGAATTCTAGCTGAGCTTCCTCCTTTCTCTCTGCATGACSTAACAACATCCTTGTATTCTTCCTGAGCTGCCTACCCCTTCTTCCAAGGTCAATAACTCTTTTTTTCACTGAGTTCCTCTAAGAGCTCCCTATTTAGCCAAGGTGCTTTCAGGGGTGCCTAACACTGGTCAGTTCTGCTATRAAAGGAAAATAAATGGTTGCTTGTGGTAAAGATTTTGAAAATTAGAGTTGACAAAACTATAGATACCATAGATAATATTGTCTTCTTAATCTTGTCTTAATATTGTCTTCTTAATCAAGGATTGCCTTTCTGAGAGCTGGTTAAGCAATCACTTTTTCAATAAAGGAGAACCAGGTGGGATATCCTCAGCGGTGCCTGCATGGGAGGCTTCAGCACCTTTGCGCAGAATTGCTGTCATTAACAATGTAGAAGTGTTGGTAGACGTGTCACAAGTTCTCRGGCTTTTATGGTTTTGTTTAGTCAGGGTACAATCTAGTCCTAACATTGTCACATTCCTCATGCATACTATGGGCTTAGCACTGAGCTGTTTTCCTTATGCTATTTGGAGATTTCCAAGCCTGAGATTTTACCAAGGTGGAATTCCCTGTTAAGGAACATGTGAACTTAGGGGGGRAAAAAAAGTCTTGGTAAAAAAAGAACAATGAGTCCCAAATGTATTTCTTTAAGCCTTGTGCTTAGGTGTTAACATAGGAGCCTATTCAAAATAGGTGGAGATTTTAACCACTAGACCACAGTGACTCAAACACTTACTAAGATGTATTGCAAAATGCTTTTGTTGCCTTCTCTTGCCTTATTATTATGACTACTGAGCATGAAAAATGCAAATAACCTGGGGGAGTGGTGTAAGGGCAGAAATGATAGCTGGGCAGAAAGGAACACTGGAGAACAGAAAGGATGACTGGAGAGCAGCCTTCAGTGTCCTCACCTGCAAAGTTTGTTGCTGGGCCTGGGTTGAATGCTGTGGGGGAGGAAGAGAGAGGAAGAGGAAGTAGCAATTGCGAATGCTTTACAACCTCAGCAGAAAATACTGATGAGAAATGGCAAACACGCAGCTGAGGTTGTGGCTCTTCCTGCAGAATGTGTTAGCGTTGCTGTGTGACCTCCTTTGTCCTTCAGAGGTGTGAGCTCAGCAGTCAGCTCAGCCCAGAGGGAATGCCTGCAGGGAAAATGAGGGAGAGAATTTGTTTGGGCAAATTCARTTAACCCAAATGAATTTAGATGATGCGCATATACTTAATATTAGTATAATTTGAAAAGGCACTATTTGATAAATAAACATGCAAACACCAAAAARCCCTAACAACAAAAACACAGTATGACAGGCTTTTCTTACCAATGTCTCAAAAATTGATCTTCTGCATGTTATGAATTTTTGAAGACTCTGAATTTCAGATGGATGTATCATGGCAGTATTTGAATTTAGGTGTAACTCATGTGATCCTCTGGTATCATTGAATTCAATGCACTCCTGATGACTTGTATATAAAGTAATAAAAGTTTATTGATGAATTGCTGCTAGATTGTTGACATTAATAACATAAGTCAATGGCTGCATTGGCTTTTTATCTATTTATCTTGCGACTGGAATGGGACATCCATTTTTAGGTTCTTTGCAAGAAAATAGATGGGCTAGCCTTAGAAATCTTAGAGCACAACCCTGGAACTACTTGAAAAAATAGACTTAAAATATGTGAAAATAATATGGGGTATTTTTAGAAGACTTTCAAACGGTTTAAAGATATTTTCATTTTCAAGAAATATTTTTTTTTCTTTTTAATTTTTGCTTTTGCTAAATGATCTTGCAATTGGAATAGAAATGGTTGAGCAAGAATACAAAAAACATGCATGTTGTTMATAAGTTTTCCTTTTTAAGGTATTTCTTCTCAAGTGAAGTGTTACATCCAACAACTCTCCTCTTTTCCTGAATAATTTTTTAAATACCAAATAGTTTGTGTAGTATCCCTTTTTGTGTGTGAAAAAATGTACTTTAAATCTTTTGATGTCTTGACAGGACAGTTGAAATATGTGAATGAAGGAGAAGGATGTTTTTCATGGTGAGAGAAGATAATTTCTAACAGAGCATATGTTTTCAAATTGCGTTGTCTTGGTTCATTATCATATCCCTAACAATGATAACATATGGTTGGACTTTAATAGGGAATTTTAAATGTGTACAAGTAGTCACAGATTGCCCTAAACCTGTGTTTGTATTCATACATATCTTGCTTTTTGAAAATATATGTGTCTATCTTCTTCTGGGAAGACATTTTAATATTTTCTCAACAGTTTTTTGGGTGATTTGCTGGTCAGAAGGAGGTTTGGAACTAACAAAGAATGGCAGGCTCATTGCACCACCCAGGCAGGTGGCCTCAGTCCAACCTTCAGCTCCCAGCAGGCTCAGCTAGGAGCTCAAACCAACTCCCTCAGGGCTTGATCCCACCAGGACTTGAAAACTTCCAAGGACAGAGCCTGCACAGCTTCTCTGGGTGACTGGTCCCACTGTCTTCATAGGGTAGGAAGGGGTTTTTTTATTCTGTACATTCTGTACATGTCTGTACATCTCCTCTTTCAACTTCTGCTTCCGGTGTCTCAGCCTTTTGCTGTGTACCACTAGGAAGAGCCCATCTCCATAGTCTTGCTGATCGCCCCATTAGGGTGGAGGGCTGCTGTTAGAGGGCCCCTGGAGCTGTCCCTGCTCCCTGTCCCTGCTCCCTGTCCCTTCCAGTGTCACAGTCCCTCAACTTCACACAGAACCAATCATCCAGCTCCAGCCATCTCAGTGTCCCCTGTTGAGCTTGTTTCAGTTTRTCRCCCTCTCTCCTGCWSTGGGGTGTRTGCTCCAAACTGGATATAGTGTTTWGATGTGGTTCAGACCATGCAGAGGGGTATAATCATGTCCTTCAATCTCCTGGCTGTGCTTCCATCCCTACAGCCTGCTGGCCATCGTGCAAGCCCACCACATTCCCAGTGCATCTGGGACACCCAGTTCCTGTTGCTGGGTTAGTGAGAAAAGTGTCCATACCAACATTTGCAATGGGAAGGTGTTGCAGGCTCTCTGGCAGGCATTTTAGACATATACAGCCACAACAAGCAGCAGTAGTGCCAACGTGACTAGAACTGCTGAGGGCTTTTTACCAAAGATAAAAGGAAAGCAGTGGCATAAGGTTCTGCAAGAAACAATTTTGAAGCAAGGAGTAGGATTTAGGATTCTGTACAGATGCTCAAGTCCTTGTTTAGTATAGTGCCACAATAAAACCAGTGTCTAATGTTTAACTTTGGCAATTGTTTGTTTTCAAGGTGTTTAAACAGTTTTCTGGCCACTTAAAGGTGTTTCTCTTTTCTGATAATGCTGTCCTTTCAAAGGCAGCTCAAATGCTTCCAACCTGTGAGGAATTTTATCTGGGGAGCTCCAAGCACTTAAAAGGAATTAATTACTAAATTTTCCTAAAATTTCTCCAATGCAGGTAATTATTGTGTACCTCCTTTAAAAGTGTGAAGGTAAAGCAGTGGAAGAAGGGGGTTCAAAGTCAGGTGGTAAGTCAGTGCCAGAATCAGGCCTGGAGCCTCTGAGTACTGATTCCCTGCTCAAAGGCTTTCAGATTCATGTTGTCCTTCAGCACTTTATTTTCGAAATCTCACACTGGGATTTAGCCAAGTGATAAAGGCAAATATACAGTTGATTTCCTTCCCTTTGATTTTGCCAGTAATGTTCCCACAAGGGGGACTTAATCTGGGGTAGAGAGGAGGTGATGTATGTGAACCCCGACCATTCTCTCAATACGGGAGCATTTAAAGACTGGCTAATGCTCTCTGTTTCAAATTCACTTAATTGACTGAAACAAGGTAAAATAGAAAAGAAAGGTCACAGAGGAAACTGGAACATCTTTACTGCTTAGAAGGAAAACTTTATGGTTGTGCAAGTCAGTAGCTTGCAATCATAAGTGTTAAGTGCTGATGAGACCTGCTTTGCCTGTAACAGGTGCATTTGGCAAATATGAATCATATCGGTTGACAGAGTCTCATCTCTTCTCACTTGTGGTCTCTACAGCCTGTGACAGAGGTCATACAACCAATAGGTTTGTTGGTGTGTGATATGTTTCAGCAGATTTCCCATACCTTCTGGTACATTCATCGGTTACTTGGTCATCTGAGTAGGCAAAGGAAAGCTCAGATGATACATTGCTTTCCTGTCTGGTAAGAAGCAAACACTCATGGAGCATTTTGAATAAAAAATGCAGTGTCTAATGGGATTTTATTGCAAATATACTGCAAATATGGGGACTTCCCCCCCCCCTTTTCTGCGGCAACATTTGTTCAGCTCAAGAAAAAAATACAGATCCTGTGTCTTGAATTTTTAACTATACAAATATGTTTATACTGTGCAATTCCCAACTCCAATGAAATCTGCCAGGAGCACCATGGAAAAGTAGTTTGACCTGCTTGCTTTTACCAAGTGTCACTCATCTCTGTGAGCTGCCCTCATGTTCATATGTGCCCTGCTACATATGATTCTGATTTTTCTGCTTACAAAAATCCTTTATTTCCTCAGAGGCAGCTTGCCAGAGAAACAGGAATTGGAAATTCCTAAATATTTTTTGTTACCCTCTGCAAGTTTTCCTGTGTCCTTGTAGCCATGTTGGCAGGAAGTCCCTTCAGAACATCCTTTTTCTGCTCCAGCCTTCCATAACTGCCTGTGTGGAAACCTAGTGATTTCTACAGCCTGTATTTGCACAACTATATACTTTCTTTTAACTCTGCATCAYTTACCCTACTGCAATATTTATTCCTGTGTTATAACCTCACAAGTTAGTGACAGTCTCTGACTCTTTGCCACTGCTGTGGCCAGAATAAGCTAGTAAAACAAAGAGAATAATGTTTTCATGCTGTGAAATTTGTCATGAATACTTTGACCTAATATTTCTGGAAACTACTTAGTTTACTGGTCTCTACACGTATTAAATCACTATTTGCCCTGTTTCACAGAGTAGTATTTTCAAGTCTGCACCAAAGGTCCAAATACTGTGCTTCAATTCTCTTCCTTCTCTTCATTTTATCACCTTTCATTGTTTGTTCCTTCCCTTTTTGTTCTACATGGCTGAGAAAGAGATATGTTTTCCCTATATAAATCATTATCTAAATTATTTATGTTGAATTCCTTATCAGTCAAGCCACACTACAACGCATAGTTTGTATTAAAATAACTGTTTGTATTAAAATCCATCTTCCTACAAGAGCWTTCTTCCCCCCTGGCAATTCTTGACCATTCTTTTCACTCTTTTCTCTTTAGTCTTACAGATTCTTTCTAATGTGTGTTGGTGATGGCTATGTTATGTAATATTCCACACAAAACTGCCATTGATCCAAACAAAAGCATTCCTAAATCCATTCTAATATTCACCATTCCCTTCCTCATGTGTCAAACTGTTTTGTTCTGCTTCTGACCACAGCTGAACATTAGGCACAAACTGCCCTTGAACATGTTGTACACYTCCTCTTTTTAGGTTCATTTGCAGCAACAGAGCTATTAAGTAAATTGGTTGAGTACTTTCCACTTCAAATGTTATTAATGGAAATGTAGGTACAAAGGTGCATTTCCTTACTCTTGTCTTACCTTATGTCCTGAAATGATACATTGGAGAGAAGACTTTACAGACATTGCCTTAGCTATGGGTTAGAAAAGTGGAAAATTACTCTCTTGGWAAAGAGGGAAAAAAGAAAAGGGAAAGCAACATAAAATAAGTTCATTAGTATATTTTGRAGGATATATGAGTGCTTTTCAATGCTGGTGCAAAGTAACATATGAATGCAATGCAAATACCAGTCAATGAAATGTGACACACTGGGTTAACACGGTCCACAGTTAAAAACTAAATTGAGAATGGAAAAGTTATAAACAAACAAACAAACAGAAAGTGTGCAGCCACAATGGAAACTTTCTTTAGATTCAAGGGTGATGTCTCTCTCAGCTGGAAGTGGTTRAGGATGTGGCAGATCTCTCCTGCCTATGCTGGCACAAGCTCTGAAATGGATGGACTATGAATGCATTGTGCTGGCACGTCCTCCTTCCACAAAAAATTCATCTTTGTAGCAAAATATCTTCTTCTGGATGTGCTGATGCGTGTTGCTCTATGTGAACAAAGCTTTCAAGTAACTCCCTGTAGACTTATGTGAGTCATCTGTTTTTTATGTTCCTAYACTTCTGCCAAGACTACTAGAAAGCCCTCTAATTATAACTGGCGTTCGTGGCACCAGCAAGACCCAAATTATTTTTTTTTTTTATGTCCTACAGGTGGCACTGTAATTTCAGTGTCATGAATAGTAAAGCATGGAGATATCTGTGTATCTCCTTTACCTGWCTCTGGATCCTGGAATTTTGCTGTGACAGGGAATGAGATCTGAGAAAATGCAGGGGAATCCCTAAGCAGCAGTATCCCTCCATCCTGCTTTGAGGAAACTGGTCTGTAATATTCCAGGAAGTTAAAAAGGAAAAAATAATTTCAAAGTATGTGATGGCCTGCCTTATTTTTAGCAATGCCTATCTCTTTGAAGAAGGATGAAATTTAACAGAGTGCATGCTCTGTCTTTATATACTAATGTGATATGTGAAATAAGAGCTGTGTAGATAGMACAATGAAAAGTTACTTGGATATTTGTGCTAGATGTTTATTCATTCTTGAAGTCCACATACCTTTGGGTAAAACYGTTGAATACATAAGCCAGAAAAGTACCCAAAAATATAAGGTCCTGAATTTTCATTTCCTTTTTTTCCACAAGCCTAGTGAATATGTWACTTACAGAGGCATCTGTCTCCTATTTTTAACAGGGTTGTTAATTTTAGCTTACCACTCTGTTGGTTAGTTGAAAAGGAAATGTGGTAACTAAAGATGGTTGATCTGAAACTATTAGATCCATGTGCTTGTCTGCAGATGTTGCTGTCATCCCTGCTTGGATGGGGTTTCCTGGGACACACCTTGCAGATGACCCAGAAAAACCAAACCGACAGCACTTCATGTCCCACSTTTCCTTTTGTCCCAAGGGCTCCCTGCCCTTGGTGTGGCTGGGTTCAGGCTCTACCACACCTTGAGGTTCAGGAGTGAAGGCTGGGGCCCCCAGGACTGGAGAGGTGCTCTGAGGAATGTGTTAGCAAGAGAGGCTGTGCTGAGGCTTTGAGGATGCCATTTGTCATGGGGACTGTTGCATCATTTCTCCTGTCTCCCACAAGACTCTRCTCAGGAATGTATGAGAGTGCATTTTTCAAACCAATTTCCATTTGGGAAACAAACAAAAAAATATTAAAAATTAGCTGTCTGGAAATATTTCTGATATTTTATTTGCATCTCCTATCCCATTTCCACGTCTGGGTTCTAGCATTAACACTTCTGGCAGGCAAGGCTTTTAGCACTTGCTTTGATGTCTGACTTGTGGTTTRTGTAGTCATGGCTTGTAAAAGAGACATGAGTTTCCTCTTGGGCAATTTCAGCATTGCAACTGATTTCTGTAAGAGTTTCCTCTCTGCTTTGCAAGGTGTATGGAGCTGACAGGAGAAGCGTGGTTATTCGTCAGAAATCCTTGCTGGTAAGGCTGTGGCTAAGTTTTTTTTTTTTTTTTGCTTAGGTGACAGATGTTAGTTATTTCTGTCTTGTCACATCTATTTTATTTTTCTTTTTTAAAGGCAGTGTAGTTTTAGCTGATAAGAAACAATGTTCACTTGGTACAATAAAGGAAGTTCAGAGGAGCAAGTAGCTGCCTGTTTTTAAAGGCCTGTGTAAAAGATCTCATGTTCTCCCATCCTCCTCTTTACTTTGGTTAAAAATGCAAATGGATCACTAAAAAATAATGAAATAATTAGAAAAAATATTTGTTGAGTGAGGACAAGGGAGAACATGCRTATGAATTGCTCTCTTCTGGACAARTTTAATTCAGTTAAGTTTTAAGATCCATCAAGGGACACGGTGACAATCTATTCATGGCTGTTCATGTAAATCTGATATTTGTGAAGACAAATGTGTAATATGGAAATTGAAGCAATTCCATTATTGATTTTGGGTTCCAAGAGAAAAACATGCAAATATAGTGTTGTGTGAAGAGAATTTAGAGCGCAATATGGGAGTAGATTTTATTGTGATGTGGTGACAGCACTGAGAAGAATTATTTCTGTTTTCAATGTGAAAAGAATTTTAGAGTTCATTAGTTTTAATGTTTCTCTCATACACATTAAATTGAATGAGTAAATACATGGCTAAAGCACCATGTGAATGGGCTTACCCATACAAAAGGACAGCTGGAATTAGAATCTTAYGTCCTTTGTGCTGAAACAGAAAATCCAAACACCTGTCTTTATCTCTAGATTCGAGTTTTCCTCAACAAAATATGCCTCTGGAGAAAGTGGAGATGAGCATCCAGTTTAATTATTCACTTACCTACTTTCTTTCAACAAGTTCTTTCTGAAGTGTAGGGCTCAGTAGTATTAACAGGGTTTATTGAATGGTTTATTATCCCCATGCAGGAACTGCAGTTCAGTTTGACAGGATTTTCCCATCTGCCAGTTATGCCAATATTTAATGSTTTGGGACAATTCAAAAAGGAGAGATAAATTGTTTTGTGACTTCTTATGGAATGGCCTTTCTGTACCCTCCCCTGTGGTGAAACCCTCTAGGTGCAAGAACTACCTCTGTGGAGAGGAGATTCCCACAGTGCCCTTCTCTTGGTGTTGACTCTGGTGGCAGAGCTGCACACAATGTGACCAGGTGTAGGTCCTGTGGCATGTGGAGGCTGTGTGCCTCAGGTCAGGCATGCTGAAGCTGTCTGCTTTCAAATGCTGCATCACTTTCACTTTACTCAATATGCTGCCTCCCTGCAGCATGTTGCCTCCCTACTGTCCCTTTTCCATCACAGGGTGGTGGAAGGCTCTGTTTCACCTTACAAATGGCTAGAGCTATTCATGCCAGGCTGCTAATRTTCATGTGAACTTTGGGTTCTAGCTGTTTGCTATTTGTCCCCATGCATGCTGGGAGACCTGATTTCTTGCAGGGCTGTCTAGYTGCCAGAACACAACATTTGCTTCTCACCTCTGTGAGTGTATTTCCTTGTAGGTGCAGCAGCGGGCTGCTGCCTGCTCAGCATGGCAGGCTCTCCACCAGCCCTGTGTAGTCCCTGCAAGGTGGTGGAGGACAGCATCAAGCCAATGCAGGCTGAAGGACTTCCTCGTTTTTAAAGACTCTCTGTTTTGTCCTTATTGATTTCAGATGTTTCCCCTTGCCCCACAAGTCCATCGCTTACACACTCCCCCAAAATCTCCCTAAAGTAGCACTGACTTGGTTATGGGTTGGTGGGACAAGGTCTGCTGTGGATAAAGACACAGCTGCAGGGCACTGTACAGACAACAGTTTTGTACACTCAATTAAATGGCATGGATTTGCAGCCTGCTGCTCACCAGTCGTCATGGGGGGATCCTCGGAGATTCTCAGTCCCYGTTGGATCCTGTGGTAGGAGCAGTAACCAAGGAAAGGGCTGTCACTGGATGACATGCTGAATAGTTTCACTGTTTTGTGCACAGAACTCTGTTCAAGGAGTCACTCAACCCCCTGTTAACTCATGAGGGCTGTTTACAGACCAGTGTAGCTGGTACTGGTTTCGTGTCTGGAGAAGGTGTCCTTCCTGATGTGTCACTTAAAGCTGATAAAATCATTCTGAGTGTTCCACCATCACCAGACAGGGAGATGGGCACAGAGGTAATGTTGCATGTGAAACTATACCTATTACCCCTTTCTGCATCTCAGTTCCTTCTTGCCTGAAGGAGAGCCATATTTGTTTCTCTTAAGAATTTCTCTGGAAAGCAGTATACGCAGCTACAGACACAGCTCATCAAAGTGTGTGCCCTGCGTTGATGCCTTAGCGACATGCCTTTCTAAAAATATTTCTCTTTTGCAGCCTCCCCTACTCTTTAATTGCTCACTTCTCTTTCCTATCATCAAGTTACAGTCTGGCTGTCCTCCAGTGTCTGTTTCTTTTGCTATGGGGCATCTCTGGCATAAGTCTTGTGAATAGGTGTGTCTGTCCTCCTCCAGCTCTATCCCCTGCCTCTGGCTTAGCTGAGGCATGCTTTCCCTGTGCTTGTGCTTTCAGTTGTCCCCGTATTCTTCTGTCCTTTCTCTCCAAGCAGCTCTTGTGGGTTACTTCTAGGGGGGAAGAAAAAAAAATCAATGTAATGACATGGCCTTGACTGACCTTCTACTTCTTTAACTGCTTCTTCTGCAGATATGGCTTCCTCATCAGGGCAGAGCTCATCTTCCTTTGACTTCTCTACCTTGCTTTTCTCCAAAATCTCCTCTAGTCTTTCTCTCTTTCTCAGCTAGCATGTTCTTATTTCTTCTGTTGACTACAATCAATGAACAAAATCCTGTCCACTCTGCCTTCATTTTATCCTGGCGATTACCCTCAATTTTGTCTGAAAATCTCTTCTTAAGACCTTCCACCTATGATTCTATCTGCCAATGGTTCTCCATCTGTTTTCCAAAAACATGTGCAAAATATCTTTCAGAAGGTCCTGATATACCTCAACATGCTGTTTATGATCTAATCTCTACTGTACTCTGATCCATTCCTCTGCACATTTTACCCAAGTAATTTTATTCACAAACATGCTCCTGTGAAGGACAGATCTAATCCTAAACACAGAGTTGTTTTTTTGTCTGTTTGGATTTTTTTGTTTTGGTTTTTTTCTTTTTTTTTTTTTTAACAAATGTAGTGTTTGGCCTGTCTCTCTAACATGTCATGGCTTAGCCTCTAGTTGAATTTAGCCAGCATGATCAACTTCTACCTTTCCTAAGTCATACTTGCTCATTGCTGGCAATGATATCATACTGGTATCACAGTCTAAGGACTTTAGTTCTTAGTTCTTGTTTCCAAGCCATTGTTTAAATTTCACATAAACTTTTAAATGCCTTCACTCTCCATACACAGAAATATACTCTTTTCCAAGTGTCATTATCTAATGTCACTTTCACTGAAATCTCCTATTATCTTGACAAAAGTAATTTCATCACCTCAGTTCAGTTCAGAAACTCACCGCAAGGATAGTTTTCCTACTCTGGTTCATTGATGGATCTCCTATCTTATTTATTTATACTTCTGAGCAGCATTAAACATACTGAGCCTGAACTCTCATTTTGAACTCCCTCTCTTAGTTTTACAAGCATTTGAACATATATAATCTCACTATTTTTCAAAGCCCTTGCTCTTGTGCTAACACAAACCATCGACATTGCCTGTCGTCAGGCTTACTGAGACCCAAAATATGATCCTGGTGGTTGTTGTCCCACTGTCATCTTGGAGTCTGTCTGATTCCTACCTACATCCTCTTGCTGTATCTTGTCTTGAACCTGCCAAGAGAGCTGTCTTCTCTTCCCTGTTCCTACAGTGCACACGGTCCATTGTAATGGAAGCAAGCATATTACAATCCGTGTTGCTAATGCTTCAGAGAAATTTCTTCAAAAATATTTTGTGTGGTGATGCTGTGAATCACTTGACATATTTCTCATATTTTTTATATTGTGCAGATGTTTTGTTATCCGTGTTCCTTCTTGCAAGGTCTCAAGAGAGCTCATGCTCTTATTCCGTGGTGCATACAAGTCTACCAGGTTCTTCTGGGAGCAGCTTCTGGGTACGAGCACCATCAAAATACTGTACCAGCTGAGTCATATTAATTGTGCTTATTTTCTCTTAATCTAAAGCAAAAACCACTGCTAGGCAATTCAATTTGCCTTAAAGCTCCTTTGTAGTTAATGTGTCTCAGCTAATACACAGTAATTTGCTTATTGTCTGAGCTTTCTGCAGCTCCCTCTAATAGCACCTTTAAATGATTTGTGTGGATCTTACAAAGTGCAAGGAGAAAGGAGATGACATCAAATAATCAATTTTTCTCAGAAAGCAACAGTGTGAAGATGTTTGTATGTAGCAAGATGCAGCATTTCCCAAACTGGTTGTTTAACATCTCTACAGATATGGGCGAAATAAGGAATTTTAGGAGGGAAGGGAAGAGAGCTGAAATGGAGAACCAGAAATTATCACTACTTATTTATTTTTTTACTAGGAATTTAGTTCACTGATTTTTTTTTTTTCCAGCTGTGGTTTTTGTACTGTGTCTCTGCCTGGGGTCTTGAGGGTTTTGCCCAAGTGCTACCAGCACATTTGAAGCAATGTTGAGAAGAAGATTGAATCTGTATTCTAAATTGCCATGCAGTACACACCATCGCAGGGGTAAGCAAGACCCTCCAGCAGTTTTCTATGTTCTGGATGTGCTGTCTGTACCTGGTATACACTTCACTTCCAAATGAAGAACAAATGAAATGCAAAGATGAATTGTGAAGATAAAATCCTAGAAACACAGTGAATCAGAGCAATTTAACTGTGGTCTTGGGTTTCTAACCCACAGAAAAGATTTGGTCTTGTACTGATTAATTGCTGAGTCCATAGGGCTTTTTCCAGTTCCTCCACTTCAGTGATTTCTGATCAGATAGACTTCCAGGTGGTGGTTGTCTTCTGGCTTGTTTTTCTCCTGATGGAAACCTTGGTACAGCTTCAGAGACAGCTGCTCGGCATGTAGAGATATGTTGCTCCTAATTTTGGGTTATAATATGACTTTATACTATGTCAGATCATATAATATTTGGGTTCTACACTGCTGCCTGTGGATGTGCCAGGACAGTGGGTGCTCAGCTGGAGTCCACAGCTTTCCTCTGCTGCTGCTTCCTCTTCTTTTGCTTTTAAGGGCGTGACAAAGTAGGAACAAATTTGTTGCACATGCAACACATTACGAAATGTGCTGAAAACTTGACTGACATCCAGTTTGAACAGCTGTTCAGCCTTCTGACCTGACTCTGTGGAGTTTCAGCCTTGGCTACCTTGAATTCAACATTTTCAGCATTCTTTCATCCTATTCCTGTGGCCAGATCTTCTTTTCCTGCTAAGAACTGGGGCTTAAATTCTGGAGTGGCAAACATTTAATAAAAAAAAGAACACAAGCATATTGAAAGTGGGTTGGAATAGCTTGCATTTTTTTCATCCTCATTAATCTCAATAAATCACAAACTGTTGCTCAAAAGCCTGTCCAGTTTATGAGCAGTAGGTTTCTTGTGCCAGCCTTCTTATGAATTTGGATGAATTTGATATTATTGCTTAATTGTACATAAATTATAAAATTGAAATTTAAGGACAGTACCTCTCATTCATTACTTTTACTACCATGGAGGTTCTGTTGCCAGTGAGAGGAAAAACTGAAGTAAGAAGTTAAAATAATTTATGTAAAAAGGATCATAGAAATAAGAGTAACTCTTGAGTCTGCAATTACTGTTAGATGTACAAATAGATGATAATAGTAATTTTATATTGTCTTAATTATTATTTTTTATGACTGACAAGTAAAGAATTTATTTTGACTATTTGCCTTTCCTCTATAAAGCTTCAAAATATGTGTATAATAAAAATTATGAAAAAATGGAGGTGCCCTATATTGAAATATGCTATTTTAAACTTAAAAAACCATAAAGAGCTGGGAACATCTTAGGAAAAAAACCAGAGAAGACAGGAAGTATCTCCTTAGAAGAAAAATAAGACACACAGATTAACTTGGTGTAGACTGTTGTGAGAACAACAATAGGATGCTGGAACATAAGTACAAAGGTTTGGTGAAATACAGATTATGACATAAAATCCTGACATTCTGGGAAAACTTTGAAACTATTTCTGTGGAAGAAGATGCTCAATTTTTAGTTCTATGTAAGTAATTGTAGTAAACCCCACAGGCTTGTCAAAGCTGCCATGGAGAATTTAATAATGGGAATGCTGACACAGCAGCAGATAAGTTCCTGACCCCCCAACTAAGGAAAAATTCTGTTAACCCTCCTATTGGTCATTTATGTATATACCTAACCTCTGTCCATTGGTCAAGTTTGGATTCTGGCCAAGGCAATAAAAGTAGCATACTGTACCCTGCTAACTCAGAAGAAAAAGAGCTGAGACCCTTCACGACCCCCCCAATAAAGCCATCTTTGTGGAATAGCCAGCGTCTTTCTCTTCTCCTCTCTCCATCTTTTGAAGCCTCAAGCCAAGGGCAAACTACCTTGCAAGCAAAGCTGAAATCCTAAGAGCTGGCTAATCACTATAAGAGCTGATATACATCAAGCTTGCTAAGGGTTTGACCCACGGTGATTTGGCCTAAGCTAAGCCTGGCTCCCAGGTACCTGGTCCCCTCCTGGGGACTGAGCTCCTGAGCCCCAAAGCTCTGCTCTATGATAAGGCCAATTAAGGTTTTATTAAGTAATTTTAACATATAGGTTTCTTCTTTAGAAAAAGGCTCACTGTTTTAATTTCAGATTTCACTACAGTGAGGGCAACACTACAGGAAAGGAGTACAGAAAAGTGTTCGTTTCTGTAAGATTCAACAAGCAAGTGCCTGATGTAGCCAGGTTTGCATTTGCAGGAGAAGCAAGTAGTTATCTCTAATGATTTATTTCTTTGTGCAGATGTTCTGGCAAAGGCTATGGTATTTAAGAAACAAGAATCAGTAAATCCTGAATGTCTACAGGCGCTGAAGACTGAAGAAAAGTACAGAAAAGTACTGCAGTGATCATTTGCATGCAGCCATCATTTGCAATCAGTCATAGAGGTTTTTAAAAGTTTATTGCTGCTCTCAGGGCCAACCAGCTCGTTATGCTACCCACCTTAGACAAGACCCCCTTTTCACACTGGTGAAGGTCTGTATTCTAGCAGATGTTACTTACTGTGCTCTTTTTGTGTGGTGAAGAGGTTTTTTTCTCTTCCTTATTGCAAATGTAAGTCAAAGTAAATATGGCTGGTAGCAACTGAAGATGAGAATTAATCTGTTTAAAAGAAACACAATTCTACTGCTGAAACAGTCTAGAAGCAGCAAGGTACTTGAAAATTAAACTGGATTTCAGGAAAAAATGTTTCTAAGAGTACCTTCTTATCATATCTTTGAGCTTTAATCCTAGAGAYGATTTCTTCTGCTCAGTAGTCCATATCTGGTCTAACTCAGACAAGCTGAGAACAGCATTTGGCTCCCAGTTGCCTGCCCAGATCATTGGCCTGTCTGTCCTAGACCTTGGAGGAATCCTATGCTGTATGTTACCACATGGATGTTGAATGGAGGAATGGGTTCTGGCTAAATTTCTCTGGAGAAGTTGTGATGTCAGCAGTCCAKTTTTTCCATTCTCTTATTCCTAGAGAAATGTCTTTCAGCCTCAGGAAAAAGGAGGCCACTTGCAAATCAGCATGGCTCAGCAGATGACATTGTGAGCAGAAGCAGTTCCACCGTCCTTTGGTGAAACTTGCCAGGGCAGTTTATCCTTGCTCTGCCTCTCCCCACTGGGATTGCCTTATTGCAGAGGTGATGTTTGAGTGCAGGACGTGTATTTGCTGTGCTCTGATGTGTGGGAGGAAGATAAACTCTTCATTGCTCCTGATCTCTTAATGAAGAACCAGACASGACTCTAGAGACTTCAGTTTTCTGAGAACTTTATGAATGTGGAGTGGAATTCTTTGATGGAAGAAGCAACAGATATTTCTTACCTTTTTCATCCTCCTCMTCATCAAAATAATGATTTTGCTTTGATTTTTAAAGTCTGTTCTCTTGAGATTTCCCTGGAAGTGGGAATACTGGCCTTTTGGATAGTGCTGTTGACAGAACAAATGTTTCCTTGGCGGAAGAAACTTCAAGACTTGCTTCAGAGAGTGCAAAGAGTAACAATTTTTGYTGGCCTCTTGCTCTCAAATGCAGGAGTTGAAAGCATGCTCCTGAAATTTTTACCTTCCAATGGATGCATAAACCTCCTGCAATGCCGTGACAGCAAAGGTTATTCAGAACTGTCTTCTGGTGAGGATGTCTCAGGTTCTTGTCACTGCAATAATCCAAATTTGCAAGCAGAGCAACAGTTCTGAACCTCTGTGCTAGGGTGAGTCATGCCCTTGTTCTCTCCTTATTGTACTGGACCTGGCAGTGTTCCCTCAAAACTGTCTTTGCTGAACAGCTGATCACAAAAAAATAGAGGAGGGGATTATGGTCCCTCTCTCCTCATCTGTATCTTTTCACAAGGGACTTGCTTTGAGACAAACACCTTAGATTGTTGTCTCAGGAGGGTCTATAGGCTTTTTGCTTTTTTCCCCTTCCTCCCTTCTGTGTTTCATCTTCTGGACTAGCAAAAACCTGTGCATCTTTGGAGGAGAGCAGAACATCGGGGAAGTTCTTATTTATCCCTGGAGTGTTTCCTTACCCTTTCAGTGCACTAACTCTTCATCCAGTTTTGCAGAGAGCTTAACTTTGCCTGCTTTCATTGCCTGCCACAGCAAAAACAAAAAGCCAGCCAGAAGGCAGTTGGAATTGAAGCATTGCACTCAACATTTCTGCAAACTCTTCCTTGGCCTTCAAGCATAGCAGCACTAGGAGCAGAACACCACAAGGAATGTGAGGCAGACACTCTTCATTAAGCATGCCATTTTGTTTTCCCATTTTAGTCCGCGAGGCCATAGAGGCAGCTGGAGCATGTCTTCCTTTCACTGAACTTCCTCTTTCTTTCCCGCCCCTCTTCTCCTGAAGGCAGAGAGCACTGACTCCTGCAACTGCTTGCTCAGAGCTGTCAGCACATATAACCTGCTGCCCTGGGGCTTCCCAGCTGGGCTGACAGCACCTGGCCATGATCCAAGCAGGGCCATGTTTCCAGACCCTTTCTGTCTCCAACACGGGAGCAGTGAACTTTGTTCCAGTTTTTCCTGGCCTTCTCCCAAACAGAGTCAGAAGTCATCTTTTTTGAATTGCTTTCACATGAGGGGATGGAGTAATTCCAAATGCATTTGAAAACAGTGTTATAACCAATGGTATTAGAAAATATAAATACATTAGATACAAAAAATGCAGTTTCTTGCTGCTAAATCTGTGAAAAGAGCCCTTTGGTCTTTTCAAAGTGTAACACTTTTTCAAAAGGGTAAAGTTATCCATTGTGGCCAAAGCCGAATGTATACTCTAAAAATTATGTGTTCTGGCTATATTTTCATAGACTTGCTCTTTCTGATGCCAATGGTGAATCTGTAGTTTCATCTGCAATTAGAAACATGAGGTCATGGGGACCAAAGTAGGGTGGGGCAACCTTATCCGGGATGGAAATAGGTCCATGAACTTTTCTGAAAAATACCTTAGTGTCTATTTGTCGTTGCCCCGAGGCAAAGTACCACCTTAATATCCATCTTCCCTGGTGAGTCTGTATGTGAGAGAAAATCTGCAGGCCAAGAAACTCCTTGTACAAGTTAGACAGTCAATTTAGATAGCTGATTAACCAGTTAAGTACCTGACTAGATTTGGCTAATTAGTGGTTAATGATAAGGTTCTGTCAGATTAAATTGATCTCTAGTAAGCCTAAGGACATTTAAGAGTTTGCAATCACTGTGATAATTTTCCCCCTGCATTGTTGCAAGAACCCCAGTTAGAGGTAAGGTGATAATTTAGGACAATTATGTAAGGCAGTCTCCTTGCCACAGGACAGTGCTTCAAGCGCTGCTGTAAATTGGGGCAATGCTATTCCTAATGTCTGGTGAAATATGTGATTAAGTAATCATTGATTTTTGGGGGGGAAACTTTGTGCCACTCTCACTAGTTTCATATCACCTGTCAATTCATTGCCCACTGAAGCGCAGATTGTTGCAGGCAGCCAGACGAACAGAAAACAAGCACAGGGATTAAAGCTGGTGACCAGTGTGAGAAATGTAAACAGAAGGCTCAGAGCTTATTTTCCAGGTTGTCCATAGCCCTCGCTTGGTGCTTGGTAAAACAGAAATTTTCTTTTGGAGTAGTCTGTGTCAATGCCACCTGAACAGGAGCTTAGCTATGCACATTTTGGGTGCTTCTGTGACACAAATAGTCTGAGTCATGTTGCATATATCAAATATTTTGCTCAGAAGCAGGAAGGCATATGTCCACTCTGAATGTCATCTGAATGATGCCTGGAAGGCATGTCTGGCAGGCTTATGCCCTGATCATTGCAGATTGACATACTCACTGTAGCTTGTAATTGGCAAGAGACAGCATAAGGCCTTGTGGATTTTGATTTTCCCAAGAGGAATATTAGTAATGAATTAAGATTGATTTTTGCAATTAGAGTCATTGGAACCCCAGTGTTCTTTTTTTTTTCCTTTTCCCCACACTTTCAAATTAAATTTGATCTTTATAGATATTTCTATATATTTTAAGAGAGATGATGAGTCAAATAGACTACCTCTATCTATTATTGCAAGATATTTCTGATAAGACACCTGTCACATTTCCATGTTTGTTGCATCAGCTTATTGCTCACATACCTACTTGTTTATTCTATTCTTGAAAAAGCAAAGATGAAGTGAGACTAATAAAACTATGCACACACATACCTAATGTTCAGTTGTTCTATCAAAATTTAAAAAGCCCTCAAGAACTTGATTTGGAGATCTTTTAACTGAAACCACATTTGATATTGTATTCAATTCAGACTGAAATAAAATCAGGTGGTTCAGATAACTCCTAGAAAAGCCAAATATAGTTATGGTTTACAAACTGATAATATAAATCCATCCCCTTTTGCTTTTATTGAGTACGTCCATTGCCGTTTAGCCTGCATAAAATGAGAGATTCAAGTGTGTTTTACTGTTTCTGAAGCCATCTGAAGTGGGAGAGCATTTACCATATTTAATTTTCTCTCTTTGATTTATTCCACATTTTCATTTTAGCAAATTGAGCATCCATTACAGCAAACTGCAATCCTGTTACAAGTCTTCCATGTGGGTACCTTAATCCGTAGGCTGGAGGGTTTTCCTCTCCTTCTGTTCCTAGAATTTATCTTGTTGCAAGAGGAGAGTTTTAGGAAGAGGGCTACAATCCCACATACACCTTTCAGGGTAACATCCCTCTTCAAATTCCCTTCCAGTCAGGACAAGGATACGCACAGGTCTTCAGGCTGTAGCACGGCACTCTGAGTGCTCTGAAATGGGCTGAGTCTTCTCCTGCTGCAGCTACTGCAGCTAGGAGTCAGGACACCTTCCTGATGATATCAACTGAAGGCTTGTCTCTCACTAACCTCTCTTGACTTGCAAAGCTCCTGAGCTCGGGCATCGCTTTTGTGGCCCCGGACGTCTTTCTGTTGGCCAAGCTGCCAGCCCTGAGCACGSCCCTGGGCTGCCATGGTGTGACCACTACCAGCACACAGAGGGAAAAGTGAGGGCACTGCCCATCACAAGATCCCAGCTGCAGCCTGTGTGGGGGGTTTACTGGGGGGCAGGGAGCTGTGATTCCCAGAGACAGSCCCTGCAGTGTCATGCTGGGCTATCCAGTAAGCTGGATTGGCTCTATTTGAGTGGCCACATTTATCCAGCTCCTTCTCCTAATTCACCTGACTGTTTAGAAAGGATAGTTTTCCCACAGTAAACCTGCACAAAATTGAAAATAATCACTTCTTTTGCTCTAGTGCGGAGATAAGCAGGTTATGCCTTTCTGCAATGTTAGTTTTGAAACAGGTGAGTACGCTTGAGTGGAGATAAAAAAATCCTAATGCCTYTTCACAGAGTAACTAATCTCACTCAAGTTGGGCTTTCTTAGGAGAAACAAACTCAGGTGAAGTATCTAAGAGTTATTTCTGCAATGACTGTGAGATTTTTTAAAGCATCTTTCATTACACAGGGAACAAYAAATTATGCTCTTTAACTAGGATGGGACAGAAGTCAATGCTGCTTTGAACACTGGGTGCTGGCTCAAAACTGCTTGTCGAGTTTCTGGAAACTAAACAAATGTCTGAGTTAAAGTCRCAGAGAAGGGTTAGCTGAAATCCATTTTGACTCCTTTGGCACAAAGCACACAGGAGGAAATATTGCCTTGCCAGTTAACTAATGCTTCTCCCCTTGCTCCTGGTACTGTGTGATTCAAAGCTGTGCAGTTCCTCCCCAAAGCCAAGGCACACATGAAATTAAGGAACGGCAGGAAAAAGGCCACGTCACAACAATTACTGTGATATGGTCTGTTATTCCCTTTCGTTCTCGCTCTGTATTTGAGGCTCAATGTTAATTTACTTGTATAACTCAAGGTGTTTCCTCTGCTTGTTTGTACTAGCTATGATTTCTAAACATCCTTGAAATTATTGGCCATAACATCTCTCCTCATCATGATATTGCTTCAACTTGAGCTACTTATAGAAAGTGCTTCTTTCTACTTTTGAACAGAAACGGCTGGCAGCCAGAAAAATATGTATTTGTTTGCCTTTCTATTTTTGTTTGAAATTGCTGGAAGCCAGTAGGTGGGTTTTTATTTTCTTTTTTAAGATTTTATTTTCAAACTAAGACAAATATTATGTATGAGGAGTGGCACATATCTTAAATAACTGGTTCTAGTAACAGGAAAATGTTCTTGTTAGAAATTCCTCTGAAGTGTGGCTCTATTTCTGGAAATCCCTTCTTGCTTGCTTCAGCAGAGTTTTGTATCCTCTCCCATTTTCCTCCATGATTCTTTCACATGCAGAGAGGGGAGTTTTATAGGAACTTTTCTGGCACCAAAACATTGGTATGCTTTCATTCATCTTGTACTGTACCAATTCATCATCTGCCCATTCTACCACCCAAAGGAAAATCACACAGGAAGCTGACAAGTGCTTGTGTTAACCAGTGAAATCACCTCATCTGCCACCTAAATGGATACCTACTAACCTAGTGTCTTTGGAAAATAGAATCCAGTGTCTGCKGTTGGACTGCACAGATTTTGGTCTCCAGAAAGGAAAATTTCAACTCATTATAAAATGAGTACTCCAGTATGAGGTCTCATCCCATTCAGGAGAACTGGAAGGTTACTCAATTTTTATTCCCAGAAAATGCTGGGAATTACATAACCAATGCAGGAATCCAAGTCCTATAGATTTCTTTCAGACTAAAGACCAAAATGAACCAAGAAAATTCACTCCCAATTTTATTTATTTATTCTCTCTCTTGCATTTCCTCCTAAAACCCCAAAAACCTCCATTCCCTCCCAACTCMAAAACCTATCACAACCAAGCAAAAAGCAACCCTCTGGCCAAATCTATGAGCTTTGTTCTGTTTATTTCATAAAAATAAGCTTGGATACTTTTGAGTTAATGTTACTTACTGCTTGTTGATTTCTAAATCAGTAAAATAAATTTATATAACATAGGATTGTCTTTGGAAAATTTTTTTAGGGGTTGGGAGAAGTCAGAGGGTAGAGTTAGAAAGACAAAATATTTGAAAGCATTCTTTTTACTATACTGACAAGACTTATGTTACATGAAAATATAATACAGAGCTTAAGTACACAAAATTTTCTCTTTTAACAGCTTTTCCATTGTGCTTTGAAACCATTCATGGAAGCTGATGGCAATATTCTTGTAAGTATACTTGAAGCTATGACAGAGTTATTGATCATCTGAAGAGGTCAGATGTTGGGATTATATCCTTGTAGTCACAAAGACCATGAACAGCATAAAAGATGACAACAGCATCAGTATCCACACAGGATCTTTCTTATGGGCCAACCCAAGAGGAGAGGTAGCCCCAGTTCTGCTCTAAGGATAAACTGAAATCTACTGCATGAGCCTGACGCTAGAGGTGCCCTCCCTTCCAAATCCTACCCCTCAATGGATGAGACAGCTGTAACCTAAGATACATGAGTTTAGCAAAGGATTTTCATAGCCACACAGTCTGACCYTTGGGAAGCTTAAAGAAAATACAGCTCTGTAGATCATAGCTCCCTTTGGTGCCTTCTAAGACTCATGCATTGTGAGTCAAACTTCATGAGACATGAAATCTGTTTTTTAGCATTAGCCCAATGCCCCTGCTTTTCCATGTAGACATTTTTTTCTTTCCCCTGAAACAGTCTCATATACCTATTTCATCCCATTTTATTCCTTGGGAGTTTGCAGGCTGCCCCTGACTCCAGCACTCCTGGAGCCTTTGATGCAGCTCCCTCTGACTAGGAAGGGTCAAGAGTCCTTTAACTGGTGCTTGAGAGGGATCTGCCCTGAGAGCAGCCAACAGAGCCATCAGTTTGTGCATCTGGGTGTGAAGAAGGAGTGAAATAAGGGGGCCTCCATTCAAACTGTGGGGCTGTAGCGGTTTTAGACATGGTGGTAACAGGGCAGTTTCCCCAGAAGGTGTAGAAACAGCTGTCCCTGCTGGAGCAGAGGCTTCCACACAGAGTGACTGCAGCTCTCCGTGTCCCAGAGTTCAGTGGGTGTCAGGAACCTCTCCCAGAGGCCGAGGGCGATGAATCTTGGCCCTGCAGGCYATCTTGGAGGAGCTGTGCTGGGAAGTGGAAGAGGTTCCAGAGGAAGTGTGCAAACTGTGCAGCATCAGAGGAAGTGGAAGGGAGGAGAGAGATAGGATCTTCTCTGAGACACAACAGCGTGAAGACCAGCAGTCCCCACCTGCAATGGAGAAGTAGGTAGTGTCTATGCCCTCTCTCAAAGTAAGAAAAACCTCTGGAGAATTGGAAGGATGGAAGTTGATGATTTCTTGCATCAAGAGGAAGCTCCTGTCTCATCTAAGAACAGGTTGACTACCCTCATAATTGAAGAGGAGCCAGATGTGTCCCATAGCAAAGGACGTGTTTCACTTGACTGTAAACCATGCAGGTCTGCCAGGAAGAAAAGGTGAGACCCTGCAGTGCGACTCCCTGCTGCAAGGGACGAAGGACCCACCTGTAGGCCTGACCAACCACCCAGAGATGTTTGCTGCCTGGGAGAGGCCAGGATCCAGGATGTTGTGCAGAGACTGCCAAAGYCTGTGGAGCTCTCTGATTTCTATGCCCTGTTGTTTTTCCATTTRAGCACAAAAGATACTGCTAGGGGAAACCAATACGTGCAGGAGGCCATAGAGCTGCATAGCAGCTTTGCTGAGAAGGACCTGGGAATCTTGGTGGACATCATGAGCCAACAATGTGTCCATGATRCAAAGAAGGTAAATGGTGTCTTTGGCTACATCAGACAAAGTATTGCCAGCAGGTCAAGGGAGGTCATCATTTATTCAGTGCTGCTGAAGCCACCGCTGGAATGACTTCTCAATATAAGAGACACATGATATACTGAAGAGGCCCAATGAAGGGCCAGAAGAAAAATTAAGGGACTGTAGAATCGAAAGATTAAGTGAACTGGGTCTGTTTAGCTTGGAAAACAGGCTCAGGGGGACTCTTTCTCATGTGCATAAATACCTGAAGGGAGGATGCAAGGAGAGGACATGGTTTAATGGCTGACATGGTGGYGGTGCTAAGTTGATGRTTKGACTTGATGATTTTATAGGTCTTTTCCAACCTTAACTATTCTGTGATTCTTTTCAGTGGTGCCCAATGACACCATTGAAAGTAGTGCACACGAGAAGTGATGCACACAAACCAAAACACAGGAGGTTCCCTCTGAACATCAGGAAACCTTTTTAACTGTGAGGATGACTGGGCACTGTCACATGTTGCTCAGAGAGAGTGCGGTGTCTCCATGCTCAGTGAAATGCAAAAGCCATCTAGAAACAGTCCTGGAAAACCAGTTGCAGGTGGAGAGTGGGCTTAGATGAACTCCTGAAGTTCCTTCAGTCTTAATCATACTGTGATTCTGTGGAATAAAAGGACACCTGAACTGATAGAAGCCTCTGCTGAAGTTGTCACTTCTCTCACACATTTTTGCTCATCACTGGAGCCTGCCTGGCACAGAAGTGGAAATGAACTATGCACAGTTGTACAGCTTCCTTTGCAACTCACCCATGGTGTGTTTGCCAAGTGCAGGAGTAATAGAGAGCAGGTTTGAAGTCTGTGTAGTTCTGCAGGATCACTGGCCCACCCTCTTCAGTCCTTAGCAAACCAAAGACTACCAAAATAATGAAAACCTACTCTCTATTACCAGTCTTGCACAAAAGTGTATGTTTTGCAGTTATCCCAGAGMTTTCTGAGAACTACTGCTCTCAGATTTCCCTTGTTAAGAAGAAATAGAAATGTATCTGATATTCTTAGCTTTTCAGTTGGACCTGTGATAATGAAATAAATAACTTCCCATTAGGAAATTTAAAATTATAGAAAAATATCCAGCATTGTTAAAAGCAAAATCATGACAGTTGGTTTAGTTTCAGACTGTTCAGTGGCTATGTTTGCTAGTTACAGAATATTCAGGTSTGAAACTCCTGTTGTACCCCTTGTTTTATTGGTAACAACTCTGCCTTCYACAGTTCTCTCTTTGCTCTGTGCTGGTAAGAATCTCTAGAAGAGTGAAACTTAAAAGTATCTTTTAATCAATGTTCACCCAGGTACACTGATATAAAAAATTATTGACWTTTTTATAAAAGAGTTTTCAGTGAAGGAAACTTTAATTCACTTCTTGAAAAAAGCTTTGCCRCTGGAGACTTGCTAATGTGTTGTATTCTTGTGGAAAATTGAATCCAAACTGTGCTGGTGAGGCATTTTATGAATTTTGTGTTAGATTCATTTAAATATAAGTTTTCTATTGGTTTGAGATGAAAACAGTTTTACTGAAAACTGTTTGTTTATTTCATAAAGTATCTATCTGACTCCAAACACTGTGCTTTGGAGAAAGAGGTTGTTTTTATTTGTTTATAGATCAACAAAATTTGAGAAGGCAATTTTGTGAATCATGCTGCATTTTATTGCTGCATTTGGGGATAAGAGCTTTCTCTTGTGTGGAGCAGAACACTTTTTTTTTTTATAGAATGAAGCTGAGTTTCTGAACAGCACTAAAACACAATCAGAAGTTGCAGAATTCCAGGCTTAGTGCTAGTTTGTTGAAAATTTTCCTCAATTTTCAGGAATACTTGGAAAGATAATGAGAAATGTATCTTAATCTAAAAAAAATAATTCATCAGTTATTTTGTTAGAGATTTACCATTGATTTTATCYAGGCAGACTAAATACAGGTCTGGCTGTAGAGAAATTGCTCTTCCTTCCACCATTTATTTCCCAACTCCTCCCACAATATATGAAGAAAAGAGGGTTGATTCATCACCCTTATCAACTTGCAGCAGGATAGCATCATTGCTGCAGAATAATACACATAAATTTGTAAATTATTTTAGCTAGCCCAAGCTCTTACTAGGTGATCAGTTTTTGCCTCAGTCTGATATAAAGTGGGCCCAACAGATGTCTTACATAACATGGGTACTAACTCTTTMCTGACACATAAGCAATAGACCATACCGTCTTTTTTTAGACCATCAACAAGGTTAGTGGAAAGATTACTTCCTCCTCAGTTGTGTAGAGAGAGCCACATCCTGCCTCAGTATTGCTCTTTTTTTAAATGATTTTATATTTGTGAGAGATTAAACAATCCCARTGTAGTGCCATGGCAAAAATGTGATGTTGCTTACTACATAGTTTTTGGGCCAGCAGACCTGATTCATACTTGTTTTCCTTGATATCATTTTGGATAGCTCTGAAGGAAAGCAATTAGTTTGTGTGACCCATTGATACCCTGAGGCCATACATTATTTCCATGTGTCCTAAATAGGGCGTAAGTTTCTTTGAAATGAAGACATGAAAAGGATGGGGAAAGAGCAGAGTCTCTAATAGAGCTGATGTGTTTTCTTATTGCTTTTCTTTGTGTGTTGTCATGGAGAATAGTCTGAGAGAGAAAGGCAGTGGTAGAATAATACAAAAAAAACAATAAGGGAAAAAGAATACTCTGTGATTAGGCAGGAGTCTGGGATTATTCATGCCTGGTAAAGCCTCCCACAGGAGTGTTGTTCAGGTCATACCAAACAGGCACCAGATAAGTGCAGGACTGTGAGACACGGCTCTGTGCTCTGTGCTACACGCTGCAGAGATCCCCGCTTCAGAAAGTTGTAGCTCTTGTAAATACTGGTGACAGCGGGCTCTTTTATTAACTTGCAGATGGTCTAGCTTTACTCACCTTTAATGTGCCTGTGAGAAGAGCCATCAAATTTTTCAAGAGGGATATTAAATGGGATTTTGTTTTCCTGAGAAGCTGTCTGGCGAGGTGCAGGGGTTACATTAGGGATGTTCATAGCGTAGCTCTGCAGCGGATCAGGTAGCTAGCGGCTTTGCATAGCAACATTGTGGCCAGCATATTAAATCATACCTCACTTTATGCTGCATTTGTCATCTGGGGGCTTCAAACCCTTCCTAAAAATAGAAAAAAGTGAATGCTTTAGTTCCCACACTAGAGAAGGAAAGGTTGAGGCAAAGAAAAGTCAAGTACTTTGTCCGCAATCACACAACCAGCCAGTCTGTCTGGGGAGAATTTACTCTAAAAGCCATAGCTTCCATTTTCAATTACCTCTTTTTTTGTTCTGTGGTCTTCTCTTTTAGTTTCATTTTCTATGTGCTTATGCAGGATTAAAAATATGTAGACTGCATATGMGTAAATAAATTCAATTGTGTTATTTTTGCAGTGACTAAAATTTCCATACACTTTGTGTGATTTTTTTTTCCTTGAGAAATATTAAGAAACTATTTAATAGGGAAAAAATATATGTTCTGCATTAAATAAAAAAAGGCAAAGGTGAAGATAAATTTTTWTTATTTTTCAGGATTTCTTAGAATGACCTAAATGACTATCAGTCATCTGGCGTGTATTTTAATCTCCCCATCTTTGTAAATCTTCCTTATGGASCCTAATGAAGCATTAAAATGCTGGAGTTTTATCTTCTATTTTTTAACTACAAACCACAGAATACAATTTGGGCAAACACAGCAAAGTAGAAGCTGTCTGTRGATGTGAAACAGGAAGCAGAAGTAGATACACACGTGTAATAGGGTTGTGCTTGCTCTTGCTCAACTAGATATACATCAATTTTAATTAACACGTTTTTTGCTTCAGCTGCTAACGTCCCTTCAGCAGCGAGTGGGTTATGTGTTTCCATCCTGCATATACTACCAGCATCACCACCACGTCCTTCTCTAGCTTCCCCCTCCCCTTTCTACACAAATGTTGCAACACAATCTGAAATTTCCTCTTTTCTTTCCTTCCTGCATTTCTTACAGGTTCCTTTGCGTCAGAAGGCAAAAAAGAAAAGTCAAGGTAATGAGAGATTGTTTTTTCTTTTCTCTCCTGGATTCTTCTTTTGTTATTTTCTTAGTATGTCTTATTCTTGGGAGGGTGAGGATTTTGTACTGCTACTCATCTGGTGAAAAGCTGCTTTTTAACTCCACTGATTCTTACACCGATTCTGAGAAAAATGACAACGGGCTGTTCCTTTGGACTAAATCCTTGTGGTATGTTAATTGAATCAAAGCTGGAAATCAGTGAGGTAGAATCAGCTGCCTGCACAGACATACACACTAGTGGTTCTCATGTATTTGGCATAATAGTTTTCTCTAGCTGACTTAAATAGATGTATCATTTTCAGTGCAGCTGTGTGAGGGAAAATATATGCATGCTTCTCTTAAAAGGATCAAAGGCTGTATTTTTAATTTACAAAAACTCGTGTATGGTTATCTTAGCATTAATTRGTATCAGCATTATCTATAGCTTACTGTTTAATTTCTGAACATCAGCAAGCCTTTCAAATGAATGTGTGTTACTGTCACAGCCATTATAAAACTGAATTACTTCTAAGTATATTTTAAGACATGCTTGGATGACTTGCTGAGGTTCCTAAGTAAGGATGATATCCTTAATTGGCAGCAACATCTTTCCTGGTAATGCAGTTTTAAACAAGCACAACACTYTATTTTTAATGGCACAGGGTTCTTTATAATGAGCCGACGGAGGATATCATGCAAAGAGCTGGGGCAAGCCGATTGCCAAGGATGGCTCTACAAAAAGAAGGAAAAAGGAGCTTTCATTGGCAACAAATGGAAGAAGTTCTGGTGTGTGCTAAAGGAGTCATCGCTGTATTGGTACAGCAGTCAGCTGGTGAGTACAGTGTACAGGCAGCTTGGGGTGCCAGACAAACAGCATCTGCTGGCACTGACAGAGGGGAACCTGGGGTCACAATTTTGGTGCASTCTGGAGGAGTACAAATAACTGGGTTTATTTCTCAGCCCTGACACTTCTTGTGATCTGAGAAGTGTCTATATGAATTTGAAGTATGCAGAAAACGATGTGGTTTCTAGTTCAGCATATACTTGTGAAATGTTAACTTGCTGTCTGTTTCGCCATGTAAAGAGCTGTTCTTAAAGGGCTCTGGTGGCATTTGAATTTGAGAAATGGCTTCCTGGGTATAGACAATTTGAAAACATTTGTCAAAACTCAAAACAGGAATACTCCTTCACTTCCTATTAATTTAATTTTCAGAAATGTCTCTCCTATTTCTCTTTCCATCCCCTTCCACACTGAGATTATTCTGTTTGTCTTCTTCTTAGTTTCTTTTTCTTTTTTCTTCTTTCTTCTATTTTTTCCT
>JACDOX010000002.1:14213009-14242804 GCA_014549065.1 Cardinalis cardinalis
TAGGGGGCAGCTGGCTTTACTCTGGGCTTGTTTGATTGGGCAGAGAGGGTGTCTTGCCCATCCTAGGAAGATGCAGATATAGTTATTCCCTTCACTTTGCTGTCTGGCACTGCTACCTTTAAAAAGCTCTTATCACATTCAAATGATAGAGTGGCAGATCTAAGAAATAGGGTGTGAAGAGAATTAGGGTATGCCAGCAAAAACATRATTTGAAACTCAGCAGCTTCAGTGTTGAATTGTGGATGGCCATGAGGTTCCTTAAATGCAAAGCAGCTGCTCTGAAAATCAGCATGTCACAGGCACAGCAAAGAATGAAAGATTGAAGGAACCCTTATTAATTATTAGAGCATTTTAAAAAATATCAAAGGCAATCTGGATGATTTACACTTGTTTATTTCCAGTGCAGTAATCCCCATCAAAATTTTTCCTAATTGTTTCAGGGAAAAAAATTCAATAGTTTAAGCCCTTAAAAAAATCTTCATACCCTAAACAAAGCTTTACTCATGTAGACTATTTCGCATTCTCCCTTCAGTTGTGAGTATAGTGTTAGTGTTTTTTTGTGGGATGTTTGTYTGCTTGTGTGTGTGTGAGAGAGATTTTTTGTTTGCTTTTTTAAAATCCAAATAAAAACTTTGACTGATACTTCAAGATGATATTAACTATTTCTCCTTGGGGTAAGGGAAAGCAACTCTGCTAGTCTTGGGCTGTTGTTTTTTATGATATTGTAGTAGTCTGATTTAGATTCCTTTCAAGACTATGTCAAATACATGCATAATACAAAGAAAATAAATAGAAATATTGGGGAAAAAAAGTTTTGAAAAGGCACTTTTTTCCTTATGCTCACAGTATCTCTGCTTGAAAGACATGGCGAGGCAGTAATACCAATAAGCAGCATTAATACCCTGCAAGATCTTATTGGCTTTTATAAATCTGTTTGCAGTTGTACTTCTGGCCAAGCAGTTTTAAGAAAGGTGAGCCAGCTGGCTGACATGACTTTTTAGACACAGAAAATATCTGAAAGGAATAATTCTAAGGAGTAATCAAGATGAGAGGAAATAAAAAAGGCAAGACTAGGAAAAATTTCCCTCTGGGAAGAGAAGAGTGATGGAGGAGAAGTGCAAATTCCTCCACTTCCTTCAGTTGTTCTGGCCTGCTTACATTCCACTCCTGAGATCCAGAGAAACCATGATCATGCTGATTCCTGTGCTCCTAGACAGCACTTACCCTTTTAGTCCATGTCTACTTCCTGACTGTCACTGACTGCCCCCAAAAGAACACGGCTGAAAAATAAGAGTCAGCCTCATTCCAGTTTATTTCATTTCCTCTGAAGAGCTAATGTGGCTTCAAAATACTGTTGTCTTGTGTCAGCTCTGAGCTCTCACCTATCACAGTTGTGCTTTAAGCATGCTAGCCAGTAGCAACTTTTGCCAACTCTCACACACTATTTTATGTTAAAAGCTCAAGGTTTCTTTGGGCAGCTTAAAGTGCAGCCTCTATGTAACTATAGATTCAATCAGTGTTTGCAGAATGTCAGTAACTGTGGGGTTTGGAAGGGAGGAGAGGTGATCTTTTCTAAGGCCTGCTCTCTTAAATTCTTGAGACCAGAGGCATGCTCAGAGTTGTATGTGGGATCAATTAGACCCAGACATTCTCACTTCTAGATTGTTGAAAGAGAAATATCAGTGACACATTCGCTTGCTTGCTTGACAAGTCTCTGGCATTAGGACTGCCTGCACTTCCACTGCCTTCAGTAAAGTTAATCCTTGGTCCCAAGGGGCTGTACAACATGACAGTCTCAAGTTCTGTTGAAACAGGAGTCCTGCTTCTCACGTGCCTGAGGCTTCCTGTGATGGGCCCTTTTACAGGGGCTGATGCCAAAGGTGGTGATGAAAGACTGGGGCTGATGTCAAAGGGGCTGGGGCACACTGGTTGCCTGTAGCTCTGCTTGACCAGCTCGGCTCATTTCGGTGAGAAATGAGCTTGGTTTGTTTGTGGCTGTGTGAAAACCAGACACTGGCAACTGTAGCATAGCAACAGGGTGCTGGACCTCTTTTCTAATGGAGATGGAGAAAATAGAGAGTGGGTGGAATTTGTATGGGAAAGTGCATTATCCTGGATTTGGGGAGATAACCTCATCTGCATATCATCTTCTTGGTCAAGTTTGTCTTCCTGTGCCTCTGAAGCTCTGGATATATCTGTCACTCTGGCTTAATTTTTCTCCAAGCCACTCTGGTTCTGGGTCTCTCATGGGAGGCAGATTTGGGTACATTACATAGGACATTTGCGACAATTTCCAGCTCATATTTCCTTCAATTTAATGTAAAATATTTTGTGAATGCCACAGCTCAAAAGAGTAAAAAAAATAAATGAGTGACCAATAGCAGATCAGACACCCTAAGACTCAAGCTTCTCCTTCACTGAAAGAAAGCCAGAGAACACAAGCAAATCTGAATAAATTTTCGATGAGCTAGCTGAGGTCAGGGCCCAGTGGTCTCAGCAGGCTTGGGTAGGCTGCCCTGGAACCTCTTCCCACACAACTTTCTTCTTTCTATAAAATGTGAGACGAGTAAACTTCTCTTTGAAGCACGGAAGCCCTCCCAGTCTGGGGAGGGGAAGCTGCTTGGACTAGGAGGAAGCATGGAAGGGCTGGTTTTGCAATGAAAACACAGGACATGTCAGAAAATACATCTGGGCAGTCAGAATTTCTGGGCGCATTCAAGAACACCAGACTCCTTGGACAACTGCTCTTCATTAGTGTTAGTTTATTTTTTTTTTCCTTTGGTTTTTAGTACTGCTCTCTGTAGGCAGCTGCCTTGAAGACAAGTGTTTAAATAGCACAGTTTGTGATCCTGCCTGAYCCTTTAGCTGCTTCAATTCTCATACTGAAACTCCAGAGGGAATTAGTTCTCCTGCATAGGAAGAGGGGTGGTAGGGGAGGATATTGTCACATGTAATCCCAGGCTCCTGGCTCTCTGTGCTTGTTTCRACTGTGTTGGATAGTGTTGGCTGGAATGGGACAAAAAGGACTAAATGCCTCTGTCTGGTGGGTCTTTAGGGTAGCTTGACTGGTTTTCCAAATAGACGTGAAATGGATTTTTGTGGAATGTCTTAACGGTGGTTGTCATGGGAATACAGCTGAAAAGAAATATAAATATAAAATTAAAGAGATGCAGGCTGTGATCTACTGTCACTATTTATCTTTGTACTTTTTTTTTTCCCATTCACTGCATTTGAATTGGTCCTCACTCCAACAGCTTTGCTGGAAGCTGTATAATTATGGCCTTTTAAAAGAAAAATCTTTTACCTTTGAGTTGTAATAGCTGCTTATGTGGATGAGAAAAAGTCATTGATGTCAGCTGATTGAGCTGAGAGGCTTTGGGACCTATGGCCCAATATCTTACCCAAATTATTCACAGTTCTATAGGATGCCTCATTGGCGTACTTGGCAGAGAGAAAAAAAGACTAAAATGCTGAACTGCTCCTCCAACATCCACAGCATCTTCTGGGGGCAGTGCTGAAACACTGATGAAGCCATGAGGACTACCCTGATTTGCAGATTGGAGCTCTTCCACAGTAACAAGATATTTCATTTTCTAGCACTGTTTTAAAATCTTTCTGCAACATTATGCTCACTTTAAATGACTTACTAAATCTCCTAAAACCACAACTTTTATATAACATATTGAGGCAAGCTCAAAAGGACATTAGCCTCTTTCATTAGATTCATGCATTGTGTTTCATAAATATTTTTTTTTGAGTGCAAAGCTTTTCCCATGAAAAAAGTGGCTACTTTATTTTTTGCCACAAGATTTTGCAGAGACAGTTATTATTATTATTGAAATTATTTTTCTACAACTTGGAATAGCAAAAGCACAGATTTATGTTAGTCAAACCTCCATAAACCCAAAAGAGATAACAGCTTATTCTTTTAAACATCCTGATTAAGTAGAAAATAGGTCAAGGTTCTTTGAGTTTTTAGGGCTATTTTACAGCTTCACATCAAAATCTGGAGGAATCTTGAATGAAACGTGTGAGTTAAATAATGGCATGCTAAAGTCATGCTAGGGATAACATTTTGGAAGAAAGAAAGCACTTAGGATTTCTATATGCTTTAAATGTTTTAAAATGACATTTTTATCCTAAGAATGACTGAAAAGATGACTTCCACATGTGCTGTTCCTAGGATTTATTTGGAATTCTATTTGCTGACTGAAATAACACCCTTAAGATTTTTTGTGACTTCTTTTTCTTTTTTCCTTTCTTTTTTTCCTGATAATTATGAAGCTACGTACCCATCAAACCCCTCTTTTCTGCTGCATAGATGGTAGGTTTTAGATGTGTACAAATAGTGTATTTCACTTATACATAAAATGAAACATGAATTTTTCTTAAAATGAACAAATATGAAATCACAGACAGAATTAGTGTAAAATCTGAATGTATTGAGAGAGAATGTGCATGTGAGAGCATAATCTTTTACCAACTGGAACAGGCCAAATACTGCATAAGAAATAGGAGGTTTCCCTGTTGTACAATTGTTAAAATTAAAGTACTGAAATCAAGGCCTACAGACCTATGGTCATTAGTAATTTAGAGGGAGCTCCCCTAGTTTAGATAGAGGAATCTATTTTAATCTAATCTAAATTACTGATTGATTAAGTCAGTGATTCAAGTCYGAGTTCCATTTCTGCATGGGTGAGAGTGTTCCAGGTGAGTGTCTCCACACTGGTTTATGGGGTGCTGGTAATTCACTAGTCCAATACAAAATCCAAACACTCAAATGCTTTTGTACATTGACAGTAGAAATAGTGACTTATCTAATGGCATTTCATGGACTTAATCYCCTCAGCAGTGCTTTTGCAGCACTCTCAACTGTTTATAGGGTACAGTCTAGACCAATGGTCGCTGCACTGATAGATGGAATTGGCTGAGCTGTAACTGCAGAAAAAACATGGAAGAAAGGCCAAACCTGTCCCAGACCTGAGTCACCCACTCACCCACCTGATGGCTTACTCAGCTCAGGCCATGGATTATTGCTGCATGGGTACCTGGGTATATTCCTTCACCCAGGGTCTCTGAATGACTTTTTCTTAAACTGGGAGTATGGGTTCCTACTGCGGAGAAGCAACTGGCATTGTATGCATTTATCATCCAGCAGTGTGTGCAATAGTGATTGTTGTATCTCATGGACAGCTTTTTTGAGTATGGTTCATGGTATTCTCAGATTGGTCTTGGGAACTAAACAGGAATTTTGGCATTCCAGATCCAGTAAGTCATTTTTTTTCTGGAAGGGAAATACTGAATAACACAGTCTCTACTTTTAGTACAGTACAGCCCAAGAATAGTGCTCCTTCATTACTCACCAGAATTTATTTGCTCATCCCTATATATTTAATTCACTATGGATCTGGGGTGGTAATACTACTAGGTTTAGTTAGTAGTCATTTTATCTCAATGACTTTAAACTCATTAAATTCCAACCTGTGAAATGGAAACAAAAGCTCCCCAAGCTAGTCACTAAGCAAGTTTTACAGATACAAATACAATCAGAAACTGTTAAAAGCCCAAGTAGCAAATAAGTACTTTTTCATACAAATATTAAAAAATGAAACTTTTTCAGCCCAGATGCAAAAAAATAATTTTTTCTCCTTTACTGAAAGAAAATAAGAAAAACCCCTTCCACTGGTGCTGTGTCTGTGTCTTGGAGCAGCAAAACCATTTATTGGTGATGATGTGAAATATAAACTTCTCACATGAATGTTTAATACATATACATGACAGGAATGATGGTTGGGCCATGATTTATCGTATACCAAAGAGCAGATATGCAGATGCGAGGGGAAGCCACCCACTGAAGTAACCRCTCTGTGTCAGTATTTCAGTTCTTGGAGATTCATACTTCCAAGCATTAAAGCTCAAAGACTTGTCTTGATGAACATCTTTTTATAGTCTGATCATATTCATGCATAATGAGACTTGAGATACTGTCAGTCATCTTCATTTATCCTCTGTCTTTGTAATTGTTGTGTGTATTTTATCTGCTTTAACTCAGTGTACATTTTCAGAATTTTAATGTGTCTACTAGCAATGGCTGTGAGCAGCAAAAATGTAATTCAGGAATGAGCACTCTGTGTTTTGGAAGGCACATTTTTTCCTGACATTATGTCCTACAGACTTTTGTCAACATTATATATTCATCTCATCTTAGGAGGACTTCTAACCTCATTGCAGATGACCAGGTGTATGTAGATGGATGTAGTAAGAAAGATGTTTCTGCCTCATATGTTTCTGTTTCAGGCAGCACAAACAGGGATTTGAGGCTTGTCACTTCAGTTTCTCAGCTCTGACTCAGAGTCCTGCTGACTGAGAGCAGAGACGTCAATGCTCAGTAAAGTTCCTGGCATGCAAAAAGGGCTGACTGGATATAAATGGGGCACTGGAAATGTAAATGTCTGCCTGGATATTGCTACCTCTTGCACCATGCCTGCAAATTTCTGGGGGTAGTGATAGCTGGGTGACCAAAGCCCTCTGAGGCAGGTCTGCAGTGTTTAACCACAGAACTCAGCTGTGTGGGATGATCCCCTTGCACCCATTGCCTCTGCCTTGCTCATGTACAGGTGACCCTGCAAAATGGTCCATGCTGCAATTACACAGGGGACACCCTCCTCCATTTCTATTTAAAATCATTATCTTTAAAATCATCTTCTGAATTGTATTTTTCAGCTATACATAGGTCATTTTATGTGCTGCGGTTACATGTTTGTGAAAGATACACACATGCTGTGTGCACATGGCACAAACACACACATGCTGTGTGCACATGGCACAAACCCACCTTTGGGATTGTAGGTGCCATCCAGACCTGAACAGATGATATAACCCTTGTACATCTTTACTAGGCAACAAAATCTATGCTTACACTCTGCGACTTGCACCAACAGGAGTGCACTTGCACCCCAGATTTGCTGGTATAGAAATATTCCATCAGGCATTAATCTGTCCCCATGGTGATGAGCATATATTTTCACAGTATAAAAAGCTGTCAAAAACAAGCACTTGCACATTAAATATTATTCAGCATTGGAGTCTACTAGTTTACCAGTTGGTCGATGTGGTGATATTTAATTTTTTTTTCTTTTACGGAAGGCTGAAAAAGCAGAAGGATTTATAAGACTTCCAGACTTCAGTGTGGATCGAGCAATTGAATGCAAAAAAAAGCAGTAAGTTTATCTCTTGTTCCCAGTTTTGCATGATTTTTACAACATTTCAAGGAATGAGCCTCAGTAGTCTTTGACAGTGAAGCTGTGGGGAGTTCTTTTGTGTTGTATAAATAATGAGATATTAATTGAGCTACTGAAAGAAAGCCATATTGCAAAAATATTTTTTGAAAAATCTCTGCCAGATGTGCTTTGCTAAAACCACAAATAAAAATAACAGATCAGATGAGTGTGCCAAATGCTTTCTTTTTCTTTTCCTTTTTTTTTTTTGCATTTGCTGTTTATGAGTAGACTGTAATTCTCAGATGCCCCCTCTTAGTTGAGGAGGTCAGCAGTGGTGCAAGTAATGCTGCATCCCTCCAAGCCTGGACTATTCTTCAGGCTGCTGTGGTGCAACTGAGCTTGGGCTGTGCTTGAGGCCTTTGGCTGTGCAGGGAATAAATACTTTCTTTAGCAGGGTGCACATTTAAACATATTCTCTCCAAACTCCATATGCAGAACTGACTTCCAGCTGCTTCTGAGTACATTTCAAAGGTTGGGAGGGGTGTTCAAAGTTACAAAGTGCAGCATGGTTTTAATTGTGTCCCTCAAGAGAAAACCTTCATAGTTCTGATGGAGAAGTCAGAAGAGCCAGTTGCTGTTCACCCACTGTGTACTGCTTGTGATTTTACTGTGTCACTTGTCCCTTCTCTCAGCCATCAGTTTTCCATGCTTTGGGGTCTTAGCCTGATTGACCACAGCACACAGAAGCTGTTCCACATCTTGGGTCACTACTGGTGCTGTCTTCCAACATTTTTCAAGTTTGCTTTACAGCTCAGAGCTGGAGAAAGCAAAACTGCACATAGTATCTGAGGTATGAGAAGGCAACAGAATTATGTAATGAAATAATGGAAAACTTTGTTTTATTCTTTGTTCCTTCCTTCTTAGTTCCTGTAGTTTATACTCTCTGAATAGTGTGTGGCCTAGGAAATGAGCTAAAAATAGACTAGAGTTTTAAAGAAAGAGCTGCATTGATGGAAAATCTAATCTGGATTAATACAGTGGAGTTAATAGATATTTTATATAATTCATTCAGCTATTATTTTTTCTTTCTTATGGAAACTATTTTTCTTCATATCTCTTATCTTTTTCTTTTTCTAAAGTGCTATTAAGATCAGCCACCCACAGATCAAGACATTTTATTTTGCTGCAGAAAATGTTCTGGAAATGAACACGTAAGTAGGAGCGACTGGTCGTGTTTCAACCTGTCTCATGCCTGAGAACAGCCTTTGAAAGCTCATTCTTTCACTGTCAAGCAGTCGTTGACGAAGTTATTTGGGGAATTACTGAGTCTAATTTTTCTGGTCACTAAATGGAAGAAAACTATTGCTCTTTGTTCACTAATTATGATTGAAATCAGAATYGCTTAATTAGCCCAATTTTGGTGCTAATCTTCCCAGCGTTTGCTGGTATAAATCCCTTTCTGTTAGAATGGTGCTAAGATTTGATAGCAAGTACAGCACCTGGGAAGAAGTGAGAGAAAAAGTTCCAGAAGTGATCTAGGACTCGAACATAMCAGTTTCTGATTTCATAGTATCCTATCAGCTAACAGGGAAGGTTAGAGGGATAGAAAGATCTGTTTCCTTTATGTAAATTAGCATTAACTTCGGCATCAAACTGCGYTGTAGTTGAATGATCCTCCTGGCAGGTCAGAAATTTTCTTTCCACAAATGGTCCAGAAGATTAACAACCAAATAGTTCACAATGGAAGAAGTAAAAATGGATATGAATGCTGCCATTTTAGAAGCCATTGAGCTATCAGAAAGATATTATTTTCTACTAATCCACATTTGGCTGATTTAGATATATCTCATATCTTTGCCCTTTTTACTTCAGATTGCAGTCTGTTCTCTGTGCTATTGCATTAAATGGCCAAATACTAGATACAAAGAAGTACAATTTAAATGGGAAGAGAGCTCCTACAATAGTTGGGTCAGGATTTTCATTGTGACTCTACTGGTGATCTTTGTGTGATTTTCCACAGGGCAATGACTACTCATTCCCTCTATAAATGAGAGACCTCATATATATTTGCCASAATAGAAAAAGAGAGAGGTTAGGAGAATGTGTGTGACCTTCTGAAAGATCTATAGGTACAGAAATATACAATATTACAGTAGTGTATGTCCCTAGATATGTATTAATAAATCTGTACTCTACAGATGCTTACAAGTAAATATAGATTAAAAGAATCTGTTGCCCTTTGCAAGTTGGAGCAGCATAGAGCATTCTAGTGGGGAGATAACCATTTCAGGGTTCCTGCATTTCCCACCAGAGCTCCTGAATGGAGTGACAAGATCCTGAGGCAGATTGAATGAGGATGACTGAGAATGAGGGACAGCTGGACAGGAATACTTCAGTAGAGGGAGTAACCCTAGTTAAGAGAGAAGAGATGGAAGGATGTCTGGAGAAAGAAAATTAGAGCTAATGGAGGATATTAGTAAGTGCTAACAGCCAGTTTCGAGCCCAGCTGGAAATTCTCATATGAAAAATGCTTAGTCTCTTGTGAGTCAGTGATTGAAATCTAAGCAGGTGTCTCAGCTCTTATGCCCCTGGAACGATTTTGTTCAAATTCCACTTCTTGATTAAATTTCATTTTGGCTTAAAGATAGGTAGCCTAGTGTTAGAGCAGCCTGCACTATGTTGCACTAACCCCCCACTGCTGCAAGTGATGATGTTTTCCTTGGCAAATACAAAATACATGCATTTAATACATAAAGTACACACATACTCACGCATATGTCGAAACAGACTAAAAGACATCTGTTCTCTTGGCTCCAGTCCTGCAAATGCACGTGTGAATGGTTCCACTGAACTCACTGAAGCATTTGTGTGTGTTGAGTTCCTGGTGTGCAGAAATGCTTGATGGATCATGACCTTTTGTGACTCTTCATGCATATATYGACATATGCATATACCTGTACATATATCTCTATTAAATCAACAGTGGATTTATTAACAAAGTAATTTGTTTCACTAATTTATCATGTATTTTCTATTGTCATGCATACATGAAAAGTAAAGTCATGCTGACTAGCTGCATGCATTTAGCAGGCCAGTTGTACATAGTTATTAGTGACTTGTCTGCCCTCATCATTAATGAAGTCCTAGAAWTTTTTTAGCAAATATTTTCCTTGTTAAGGTTGATTTTCATTTAAAAAATCATTCTGTTAGGATTAGCTGTCAAAAAAGAATCAATGGASCACTCTCATAGAAATGAAACTTTGCTTTTCTGATTTGTTTGTGGCTCTGTTGCTCATACTGCAGTCTAAAAGTGATGATGATCTTAATAGCAAATTCCCTGTTGCTTTAGTAGAACCGAAATTTAAAAATGGTTTTTTTCCAGTAATGAACTCCTGCCCTTCATACTTTYTTTATATGGGCCTTGACTTTCAACCGTAAAAGCTTGAGCCTTTTCAGTTGTTAGTTACTTAAAATGTGGATAGATCTGAATGACCTACAGGCAAACATAATATACAAAAAACATGAGTAGGGAATGTTTCTAGCACAGGAAGAATGCAGCCACCTAGGAAGATGAGAGAAAAACACCCTAACTGTAGCATAAACCAACACAGGAAGTGAGACTTACTAAAACCAAAAGTACATAGCAAGTTGAAAAATGTGATATGTTATGGTCAAAAAGTTTGGTTTCAAGTGGTGCAGACCGTGCTGCAGTAATTTTGTCCAGGCCAGCTGACATCATCTTCTGAGGCTCCCATGCCTGTTTCTTCATCTCAGGTGAAAGATGACACCTCAACAGCTGGACTAATGCACTGACATAGTGTTACAGCACAGACTTTTTCTTTAGCTTACACAAATGAGATTCCTGGGTCGTCAGTATGATGACTTTTTTCAGTATCAAGGAARAATGTCCCAGGCAACTAATCCTGTTCACTACAGGGAATATTAAAACAGAAGTAACTGGTTCCTTTCTAGAAGATGATCTAAGAAATAGAAACTTTGACATTTAGTTGTCAGGCTAATGAAAACAGATGTGGTGATGTAGAAAACAACTGAAAGGAGCAAAACTCAGTCTGAAGAGCATGTGAGTGTCCCTGACTCTGTGTTCCCTCTGTTTCAAACACAGGTGGCTAAGTAAGTTGGGAATGGCTGTAGACCCTCAGGCACCAAACAGGAAGAACGAGGAAGGTATGCTCCTAACTGGTTTCAGTGGGTAACTACTTTGTGTTCTTCACAGTTTTTGCTTGGCCAAATTTTTGATTTTTGCCAGCTATTTTCTTTCTTTCGAACTGTCATCTTGGGTCTGCCTACTGCCTGAGCTCAGAGAAACCACATTGTCACAGCACAGAGTAACCACAGGAAAAGAAAAAATGGTGAGAAACAGCGTGAGTGAGAGACACTAGGTGATCTTGGGAGAGGTGTGTAACTACTTTCTGGCAGTTTGCTTGCTTGCTAAGCCTACCAAGCATGAAGAGGAACAGCTGTGCTGCTCTGGGTTTTGAGCTGGTGAGTTATATTACAGGAGTTGTGCTGCAGCATGGCAGCTTGCAGTCCCAGGAATACCTTGTGCTCTGCAGACCCATCCCTACTGTGTCCCCCAGTCTGGGGGGTTTCAACAATTGTAATGCTGGGGTTAAGGGGATTGTACTGCTATTCTGGAGCTTACAATTTGTTTTGGAGCCAAGCCCAAGTTCACTATGGGATGCAAAACTTYAAAAGCCCTAAACAATTTACTTATTGTCTTAATTTGCACACCGACCTAATATAACTCTTTGGTGGGAGGATATCAACACTCAAATCACAAATCTGGGCAGAGGGGCTGGTTTAGAATGAGAAGTGCTCTGAGTAATATTATGTTACCAAACCAGGAATGGACTCTAACCTGAGGAATATGTGCCATCATCTGGGCTTTTAAGTCTCCATTTTTAGAGTATTGGTACCCAGTGCCCTTTTTGGAATTGCTGAGCTTGTGAAGGAGCTGCCATTATGAAGAAGAGGCTGCTGCTATTTGCAGTTGTATGAACACTGAGGTGATGCAACCTGTTTTGTCTAAGCAATGAAGTTCCTCTCTGCATCCCTTCTGCTCTACCACAAAATTCAAGATTGTGCTTTATGTCCAGGCCTGGGACATGTCATTAGATTATAGATTAATTTGATCTGTCTCCATTTATGCTCTACCATTAAAAGCAGCTTTGGGGTTGGTAAACGCTGATGCTGCTGATTTCTGGAGAATTCAGCAAGTCTCATCAGTTTCTTTGTTTTCAGTTCACATTTGTTTCTTGTCACGAAACTTGCTAACTTCCACACCATCTAATTCCTCCTGCCTGTGTCCTGTTTGAAGCCACTTTTATCAAAACACTTTAGGATAAAGGGCTATATTGAATATTAGGTTGCGTAGCAAGAACTGCAAGATACTTTTACTCAGGGAGGAAGTGTGCAAATGTATTGTCCATCTTTTCGTGAAGGGAAGAGTTCAATGGAAAGTGGGAATGGCCAAAATTTTTTACGTTAAACGAGTTTTTTTAAACCTCAATAAAGTGTGATATTGGTGGTATTGGTTGAATCAAGAATTATGAAGCAATAAAAATGAGTTATTCCACCAATTTTAATATTCAAAAAAAGTCCATAAGATAAAAAATAATCCACTCAATAACCTCTGAAACAAGCTATCTAATAACATTGCAGTAGCATAATATAGCCAATGTTTCTTCAGCTTTTAAGGATAGTCACCCATTTTCCCCTCAGGAAAAGGCCTTCTGATTCCAGTGTCAAACACCTCCTTGTCTTTTCATGCATGTTTTGTCACAGGTGATCCAGCAGCTGCCTTCAGTGTGGGTGCAGCACCCACTGGTGCCTGGGTGGGCACATCTTTACAGAAGCATTACTATGTTTCATAAAAACACTGTCACTACCCAGAGTCACTTCTGTTCCTGCTGACCAGTTCCTCCTCTCTGTATCACACAATTCTTCAGAATATCAGCTCTTTTTATGGCATTTCTTGTCTATTCAGATACTTCTTGTGCATTTTAACACACACTCCTGTTTAGAGTATCAGAAACATCTGTTGAGTCTTTTTCAGTTCTTCTGTGTGCCTAAAATGGGAGCTGTAGAAAGTATAGCTTGTTACTGAATTACTCAAAAAGGCATTAATAGAGTCTTAGAATTTGATATAGGCCTTATTGCAGCCAGTTTCAGTTCTTTATGCTTAGATGTGCCAGCATATATTTCCAGTAAACAGAACAGCATCTATGCTATTCAGAACCCTATGGTTCTGCAAAGAGTACAGGGAGAAAAAATAATTAACTCCTTTGAGTTTCTCCCTGTTAACATGTTAGAAAATACTCTCTCATGCACAAAATTCTCTCTTACTGCTTTATTCCCCTCATTCTGTGCTTGTTAATACCCACACTCCCCCCACAATCACACGCAGAAAAAATAAAGTGTGTGGGTATTAAATGAGTTAATTTTAGATGAAATAATTTCAGGTGACTGTCCAGAGACCATGTTAACAAACTGCTTTCTAGTGGTGTGAACTCCTGAAGTCAAGCTCTGATGAGGAATCAGAGCTGGACTAAAGCAACCCCTGTTCTCTGGGGCAGAGCTGGACAGAAGCTCTTGGTCAGCACAGGCTGCTGAGTGCCGTTGGCCAGCAAAGGGCAGTGCTGATCCCATGGACACCACAGGGGCAGCCTCTCGTCTGTGACCCTTGGCACTCAAGTTGTCTTCATCAGGCTCTGACTTTGTCTTTGCAAACTCCCATGTCCCCAGCTCAGTTGGGATCTTGTCCAATGTTTACTATTGCCAGGTCCTGGGCGTAAGAACSAGCAACATTTTGCCCCCCTTTTTCTGTGTCTCATTTTATCAATGATTTATCWCTTCTTTAATCCACCTTTAAACAAATTTGTGGGAAATGTTTTCACCTGCTGCACAGATAGTTGAAAGAAATAACAGGATGACTGCCTCTGCCACATGTCCATGAGTTTAMACTCCCACGAGTTTGTTACAAAAAAAAAAAAGAAAAAAGAAAAAAAAGACAAGTAGGATATTCCTAGGTTATTCCTAGAGTACTGTGCTTACTTTTGGTATTACTTCTTCATATGTACTGCCATCCTATATGGTGTGTCTATATGAGACACCATGCGTGACAAAAGACTCTCACAAGGYTTCTCTATGGTTTCCAAAGCATTATATGAACAATCTTTTTATTCCAAAATTGCAGCCAAAGCCCCACTGCCTYTTGCTAGCTCCAGGAAAACTTACTGGTTACAAACATCAAGGGTTTGCCTCTGCTACTTGCAACAGCTCTCCAGCATTACTACAAGTGGATTAGGAGACACTGACTTGTTAAAGTGTAGTCCTGAATCCAGAACACTCTGCTTGGTGATCTTTGGTTGCCACAGTGCTGCAAAGAATAATGTGTTGGTCTAACTCTTTATTTTTGCTCATTTTCCATGTCTACCTCAGAATGCTACAGTGAAAGTGAGCACGATGATCCAGAAATAACAGACACGCCACCTCCRCCGTACACAGTCCAGACCCCGCCTCCTCCTTCGGTAAGTGTTCCAGTTATTACCTTGTTTCTTGTTGCAAGCAGCTTGAAACAAAACCCTCCTGAGGTGGTGGACCTCTAGGAATAACCTAAAACATTGTCTGGAAATGTCCATGCTGTGTTCCTGTGAAGCCTTCATGCACAGGCTGCCTGTCCCGTGGCAGAGCTCACAGCTGGCACATCCTGCGCCACAGGGAGCTTTGCACTGTAAAAGATCAGCTCCTTCCTATTTATCTTGCTGGAGAAAGGAAGGTGTCATTCTACCTCATACACAAGCTCTGTCTTTTCTTTACAAGATTTTAAACACACTGCTATAAGCTGTTTTTTTCATACTGTTCTCTCTCTTTTTAAAAAACCCATCCTGAAACCTCTCTCTTTTGGTGACTTTGGTAGCATATCTAACAGCTTTATTTATTTGAGTGGGCTGTTTTTAAGACTGCTGAATTTGAAGCTGCTTTTGTGGCAGTGAAGTGAAGGGAAAGAGGCCTCTTCACATAGAGGTAAAAATCTGTTTTTTTTCTTCTACCTCTGAAAAATAGACTATGGAAAAAGATAATAGACATTCTTCCAAAATCTATGTAGCATATTGTCCTAGAATATTCCTTCCTGTCTCACTTAATTTCATAAATTAAAATAAGCCCTATGAACCCTCATGAATCTAATCAAATTGGCTTGCCTAATTATTATCTACTTCGTGCCCTATTAATCTTGTTTCTATATAATTGTTGTTCCCAGTGATCTCATTGCCCTTAGATGTGATTTAAATGGATTTTTAAAAAAATCTTCAAGTTTTTAAAACGTTTTTCCATTTTTTTTTTAAAGTAAAGAAAGAAAAGTTGTTAATTTGCTATGACAGKTAGCTTCACTAGTAGGTTTAGGGTATGTTTTTTTCCTCTCTTTGCAGCCTTTAAAAGAAAAGTTTAATTTGTAGTAGAAGTCAGGAAGAGCTGTTGCAAATAGCAGAGGCAATCCCTTGAAGTTTGTAACCAGTAAGTTTTCCTGGAGCTAGCAACAGGCATTGGGGCTGCAATTTCGGAGTAAACAGATTGTTCATATCATGCTTTGGAAGCTATAGAGCAGCCTGGTGAGAGTTTTTGTCACTACATTTTTAATTTTTTAAATTTTTCCCATTAAAATGGGAAGTCAAATTTACTTAATTCTCTGTTTAGAAAAGAGTGATCTTGTTTGGGTTGGTAATAAGGAATCCTGATTCAAGCCTTTCCCCTCCCTACCAGAAAGTTAACACTGAGAGGTRTTGCAGTAGTGTACTTAGCACTAAATATTCTCATGGCATCTCATGGAAAGGAAGCGTCTGCTGTTGTGGTACAAGTTCCTCTGTGGCATGCTGAAATGACACCCAGTAGCTGGGATGGGCGCAGGAGCAGCGAAGCAGGAGCAAATCTGAAATATACAGATGAGCTAGAGAAGCTTGTGCAATCACAGGCATTAATAAAAGGAGATGTAGTGGACAGAGTTGCCTGTCTAATTAGCTCACATAAGGCTGGGAGCACATGTCACACTGTCACCCACTCAATCCCCTCATTTTCAGTCAGATAAGTCAGTCTTCACTTCCTCTCCCGAAAGGTGTGACGTCTATCACCAGAACAATCCTCCTGGCACACCGGGGTGTGAGACATTCACTGCTGTAGAATGTGGTTCTTTATTGCCTGTACAGCTGGAAGTGAAATGTGACTGAGTGCCTATAAATATCAGAGGAGAGAAGAGCTTTGGCAATATGTCTCCCACAGTTATTCAGGGCTGTGGGTCAGTTAATGGAGCGTCTTGAATTTTATACCTCAGTGGCTTGCCTTCAGGAGATGTAGATGTGTTTTCCATCTGCTCGCCTCTGAGTGAGTGCCTGCGTTTTTCCAGATGCTGAKTTTTAAACAGGTGCTGGTTTTAGTTTTCTGTTTTTCTGGTTTCCTGCTGCCTGTTGTTCTGTTGCTGCAGAGGCCATCTCCGGTTGTCTCCTTCCCATATGCTCCTCTGGAGTGCTGGCCTCCACGTTTTGGCAGGGAACATGTGGGACGAAGGCAGTGGTGCAGATTCTGAGGGATCTTGCTTTCTCAAGCTTCCCCTTAGAGGGAATCTTCCCTTCAGCCTTTGCCTTTGTCAGCTGATTTCCCAATTCTTCCTATCCCTTAAAATCCCTTTCCTTGTGGACAAAGGAGTCATCTTTTCACCCATTTGGCCACTCCATATGCTGTGGCTCTGCCCTGTGCTCAGCTTGCTTACGTAGTGAGTAGGAACAGCTCTGTTCRACTGCTTCAGAGTCTTCTTTTAAATACCATATTTAACACCTCTTTCACTTCTGGGCAAGGGCTGAAACAAGAAGAACACTGGAAGGATTGCGAAAGCTCAGCTTCCACTAAAAACTCAATTTGAGGTTTACAGCCTATGGTTGTCTCAGGTTAAACATAGCTCTCTGCTAGTTTATTTGTTGCAGAGTTCTTGAACCAGGCTGTGAAGTCTCAAAAATGTGGTGGATTTGGGGTCATATTCTGTGGGTGCAGCATTTGACCTACTTCAGTTGTTTCAGATTGCTACTGGAAGTGACACTTATCCTGTCAACTCCGCTCAGTGTCAAGAATGCCACAGGCATTGACTGGAGTTAATGTCTTTTTATTATTTTAAGCAGAAAGGCCTCCAAACTTCTTGACATCAACTCCAAACCAAAAACTATTATTCTGGAAACTAGTAGAAACCCAGTTGTAGGCTCTGTTACATTTCAGAGCAGCAAACACTTTGCTGTACTTCTAGAGCCAAGTTTGTACTTTCTGTTCTATTCTCTGCTGGCTCAAACCATTTTGAAATTTGCAGAAGAAAAAAGTAATGATCATGAGGTTCCATGTATATGCATGAGTTTGGGTACTGTGGAGGAAAAAAGTAAGTGAGGAACAAATAAATTATAACATCTGTAGGACAAAAGTTAAACTGACCACCTGCATTGTCCACGTGTGAATGCGTACACAGTTAAAAAAATCAGCAGATACATTAAGACAATAGATTGCAGCAGCAGCCAAAAATGCAGTTAAAGAGTTTCATGGTCATAATTTTTCTCTAAAAAATATCTAGAGACTAATTAACCTCCAGTGAAATCCTTATGATCTGCTTTTTAAAACGTCCCCAAATGGAAATTTATTATGTGGATGATTGTAAAACTTCCAGAGGAGTCACTCAAATAAGTTAGGTAAACATTTGTCATGCCAAAGGAAAAACAAAACACAACACATATGCAGACAAAAAGAAACACCTTCTGGCAGTCATATTTATACTCACTCATGTTTTTTAATTAACACACAATGAAAATGAAAATAAAAACATATTTCTCTCAGTGAGGCACAGCCTTCATTTCAATAACACTTTTTTTTTTGTATAGACAAATGCCAGAAAAATAGAAGTGAGATCTAATATCTTCCTTTTCCAGCTTTGAACAACTGAAACTAGACCATCTACAACATGTGGGCAAGAGCTCTTACTGTTGGGTTGTTCTGCTTGACTTTATAAATGCTTCAACAATTTGTCTTTGTGATAGGAGCTCTTAGATGAAATGCTTCGTATCACCTGTGTTCCCAAGGGCATTTTTAGCACTCCTAGTTTACCACAGCATCTCCTCACCCTTTGCTTGAGGATGCATATATGAAGGTTTCTATTTTAGAAACAAAAAGACACCTGAAGCACAGCGCTGTGCTTTTCACAGGGGAATACGAATGCCTGTGTCCTGCAGTGTTTGGCATGGTCTTATAGGAATCATGAAAGGATCAGAAAACATGCCCTATGAGGAATGGCTGAGAGAGCTGGGTTTGTTCAGTCTCAAGAAGAGGGGGCTCAGGGGAGACCTCATTGCCCTCAACCTGAAGGGAGGTTGTAGTCGGGAGGGGGCCATGCCTAGAGTGACAGGACTGGAGGAAGTGGCCTTAAGGTGGGACAGGGCAGATTCAGATTTGATATAAGACAATTTTTTTCACCATTAGGTTGGTCAGGGATTGAAATAGTTTACTCAGGGAGGTGGTCAAGTCACCATATCTGGAAGTGTTCAAGAGGGATCCAAATCTAGTGCTGGATGACGTGGTTTAAGGGCTGCAGCGGAAGTGCTGGGTGCTTGGCTGGACTGGATGAACTTGAGAGTCTCTTCCAACCTTGACAATTCTATGGTATTAAAAATGGCTTCAAAAATTTACAAAAGTGAAGAAGCTGCTATAAAAATATAGTGCCCACAGTGTGATATAGGTTCTCCTCATCCTCTGAATTTACTCCTTATTACATGATGCAGCTGTATTAGAAACACAGGAAGGCTTTGCTATTTTCAATATGAGAAGGAAGTAGTATACATTACAGTATATAACACTGAATTGTGCAGTTGAAAAAATAATAATAAAAAAATTGTTACTCTTGGTTTGGTTTATTTGAATAAAACTTATTTCTGGTTTCTTTATAATTAGGTATTCCAGGTTAGCCCCTTTACTGTGTTTTCAGCTTTTCCAGGTTTCCCTAGCAACACCTTCTCAGTAAGTTTGAATATTTTCAGTGTAGTTCTCATCTGTTTTAATCCTTACACAGATCTATTTTACATAATTATTGAGAACAGAAACTGGCCAGAACTGTGGTCCATCAAGTCTGATATTCTGATGTTGGCATTGACCAGTAGGACATGATATGCAGAAGGAGTAAAATTCTGCAGTAGCAAATCTGGCTTTCATATCATGATGATCTCTTCACAATTTCTAATAGTTTCTGCTAAGCCTTCTTGCTCTGGTGAATGATTATCCCTTGAATGGACTAGGAAAAATACTTTACTTCAGTGCTTAGGATCCCTTCTGTCTATCCCTGTTTATTGCATTGGTGGAACTGTCAAGTTCTTCATGTTCAATGGCTAATTTGGAGTTTTTCTTCTTCACTCTTGATTAGGCCAATAAAGTGAAGACAAATTAAAGAAGAAGGTGAGTGTGAGACCTACCACAGAAGGCTACATTCAGCATAATAGTTTTCCTTGGTCTTTGTTTGTAGGCATTGTCAGGTTTATACCTCTTTTGCCTGTGGCTTTCTGGTGGCTTGGTTTCTGAAGTTACTGCTCTGTGGGAGATTGATTGCCACACCACTGGTTTGTTTGGATGAATAAATAACCAGATTACATCAATTTTTGGTCATTCAGCATTTCAACTGCATATCTATACATCATGTAGAAATTATAAACTGGAGTAATTTGTAAGTAATTTCTCTTTTTTCTTCCTCCCCCACCCCCTGCACCTTTTGTTTCTGGAAAGCAGGATCAGCAGAAGTCATCATTCACCTCAACTCTGTCAAGTGAAGCATCTTGTTCTCTCTCCTCGCCTGAAAGCACTTTCAATTCCCAAGAATCATCATCTTCCTTGACATCCAAAGTGGTTTATTCTGAGAGGCAGTCCTGGCTTGACCTGGTGAACAGCTCTGCCACGGAAGAGGGTGATCAGCCCTTAACATTCTGCGTACAGATCCATTCTGACGAGGCGCCGCAAGTGGTCTGTGCAGATGCAGCAGAAAGCCAGGAAGTCCAGCTTTCCCAACCCAATGGTGGATCCCAAACCTCTCACCTAAGTGCAGATACACATTGTCTAGCTGTGCCAGATGCAGCAGGACAGCAATCACTAGCCAGAGGTGAGCTAATGAGAGAGGAGACTTTTGCTGCAGAGCCATACAATAGAAGAGTTACAGGTTTCCTTAACTTCCTTCCCCCTTCCTTCCTCTATATTCTTCACTGAAGAGTTTTCCAGTGGCACATCATTTATAACATTTAAACTATTGCACATTAAATATATAACCTAGTATCTGGTTTGTAGGTACCTTTGCAACTTTTCTCAAATTGTATCTATATGTTAGACCATAACCTCTGTGTACAAATTTAGCATAGAATTAATTTTATTAACAGCCTTTATTTCAGTGCAGATATCTTTTATTAGTTAGGATGGAATCAAAATGTTAACAAAGTGTGTCACAGAATGGACACTGGAACAAAACTGTAATACGTAGAGAACAGTGAACATAGGGTTAAGTCCGTCCAATTTTACAAATCTGTGCTGTTGCATTTATTCAAAGTACGTACTCCCTATTTGCTTCATTAAGCTTCATTGTAATCAAGAGACAACGACTGAAATCCTGAATCAGAAAGTCTATTAAGACTGGATTTTGTTTAAGCAAATAGGTGTCTGCACAGCATCCTCCTACTGAAATGTACTGCTAATCGAAAAAGGTGGCATGGTTCCAGAATTTCATCGTTTTGTTACTGTTTGCAACTCTCCTGTGTAACGAGGAAATATCTCCTGCCTTTAGAGCAAAGCTTCTTCTTTCTGAGTTAAAAGCAGTTGAAGCCTAAGAGTTGTTCCTGGCATACAGTTCTGAGTAGAGGAGTAATACATAAGGGAACGACAACATTCCTGTGCCTGAGCTCTTCCCACGATTCCAAATCCTTGTAAAGATTTGAAATGACTACTTTGTTGCTGAAAGAGAAGGGTTGTCTCAGCACAATGCAAAAGAAAGGTGCATCTAAGAGCTTAGGCTGAAAATAATGCAGTGGTGGAAAGAAACAACATTGGAGTTGTTGGGAAATCAGGGCATTTCTCTGTAGGTGAACTTGATACTGAAAGATGATGCTATGAGGCACATTAGTTACCGTGTCAGTCTCCCTCTGTTTCACAAACATCGACACTTAGAAAGCTGGCACGCCTTTATGTAGTCATATCTTTCCTGATTTTACACTCACAAAAAAAAAAAAAAAGGACATTAAGAAAAGTAAAGTTTTCATCAAAAGTGAAAATTAACTCAGTGTTTTATGCTCACCTACCTTATCCATTTTGTAGGCTTCTCTGCCAGAAAATTCTGCAGCAATGAAAAGCAGAAAAAATTAAAATCCAGATTGGGCATATGTACTGTTTCTATGCATTGGAAGAGAGTGCTGTGCTTTTCACAGGATTTGAGTTACTGTGGAATCTATTTCCCCTAATTCTGGCTTTTCAAGTTATGAGAAATGGAGTCCCTAAAGAAAAAGTCACAAAGACATATTAAATATATTGTTTTCTGTAATTTTACCTTATGAGTGAAACTTGATAAAGTAATGTCTTTGGAAAACATCATTAGGGATATTCAAGTAGATTGTTGGAATGTAGGTCATAAATGGCATAGTGGCTTATAGATCCTGTTGATAAAGATTCAGTGGTTGCTCTTCAGAAATCTAAATTTTGCTTAGAATACATTCCTCTGGTATTGTCAGAAATCCTGCAATAATCTGTAAGTTATTGCTTTCCATTGTAATGTAAGGGTGACAAATACTTTTATGGATGTCAGGGAATGTGCATGACACATTCATAATCACTTTAAGTATAGTTTGATCATAGGCTCAATCATACTAACCAAGTAAATGGGATTAAAATGTGAATCAAGGCACATTTTTGTATACTCCTGCAGTGTGCAAGATGGTTTAATTTTGATAAGGTTATTCCTGGGGAAATTAATTCTTCTGTTGCTCACTGCTTAGCTGATGGGCAGCCCTGATGGCAGAACATAGAACACTTCCATCTGAACCACAGTGGTGATCACTGGCAGAATTCCAGAAATAGATCATTTCCCCAAGACAGTCACTGTGGAAACTGTCTCACCTATCTCCTCACTAGTTCTTGTCTGCATCATAACCCATTGCTGACCAAGTAAATGTACACAAGACACAGGTCTGTCTTTCCTTTATCAGTCTGCATATTGTGGGCTGCGTGGGGAGAGTGCTGCTGTGTGGGGCCCTTCCCTGCAATGGTCACTGAAAACATTAAGGAAATATTTTGCAAGGAGACTAAGTTACTTCAATTTGAGCATGAAGTAGGAAAAGAAGGATTAATGTAGAATAACATTTCGGTTCTAAATGAAAGTTATCAAAAGGGATGCAATTCTGGCTCTGTGGCTCATCCCCCAAGAATTTCCCTCTCCAGCTAGCTGACAAACATGTGCATAAATACTGTGAGATGAATTCAAGTTGTTGAGTAAAATCTAGCTGCAAATTCTCCTGATTTGCCATAACTGGTAAGAGCGCCCTTGTTATCTGATGCAAAACAAGAAGGCATTATTATCAGTGCAGTGGGCATTATTTGCTTTACAGTGCTTCTGAACAGTGTGTGTCTAACATATTTCAGAGTCATGAGACTGCACCCAGGAGGAGACTAGTCTGTCTTTTGTCCACATTTGTCCTGAAAGCACATATTCCCTGTGTATAAAGATGGCCCTGCTGTCATCAGAACACCATGTTCTTAGCTAGTCTTTGATCCCAGTCCCCCACAGAACCTACAGGTGTGTCTCTCTCTTTCTCCTGGTGAGGATAAAAAAATCTGGCCACACTGTTTTCTGGCCACATTCTTCGAGGTAAAGCCACAAGTTGAATTTTTGGTTGTAGCTGATAAGAGCCTAGAGTTGAGGTGAAAATTTTCTAGAACTGAAGAGCACTTTTGATGAGCAAAGTCTAGAAATGGAGACCAATGTGAAAAAAGTTGGTACCTACAGGAAGAAAGAGTAGCTGTGGTTTTGTGGGAAGAGCTTACCATGAAAAAGTACAAAAACAGTGAAGAAGCCTTAGTGATGAGTTAAACAATGGAAGAAACATTTTCCAGAAACAAATGAATGAATCTCCATAAGAAAAGCTACAGATTCAACTAAATGATGATGTATTACTTTTTCTACAGAAATTATTTCATGAACACTGCTAAACAACTGTGAGTGTCTGGTGCAAGGAGCCATAACATTTGATATCTTTAACAATCTTTCCAACCACTCTTAGTGACGTTATGAACATTGTCAGCATTTACTCTCTGCGCCAGTTACTGGGGAGATATTACATACCAGAGAGTGATACAAAGAAGGGGAGTTTATCAGTTTTCTCTTTTGAAAGGAGACCAACATTATGCATCCATTTACTTTTTGGAAATATTTAAGACTTTGGTGTAGCAGCTTGCTACATGCAGAGTGACAAAGGATTCTAAGCTGCCTGTGATGCAAAGAAACTGAAAGGTAAACAAGAAACAGCTGAGAATACGAGCAGCTGTCTGACTACGTGCACTGTATCCAGGAGCTGGCCTTGGCCCCTCCAGGATGGCTAGACACACTCTCCATCCTTTGTATTTCTTCTGGCAACCACTGGAAGAAAAAGTGTGTGACCCTGACACACCACCATTATGATCAACAACCTCAACAGCTAAAGGAAGACACAGGAACTAAGAGGTTATATAAGAAAACAAGAAAGTATGCTCCTATTTATTTAGGGATCTACTACTATAGCAGTAAGATCCTTCTTCCCTGCATTTTCTGAGGGTTTCATGATTGTATGAAGTTAATGGACCTTGGCAAGGCATTCCTATTTTACCACTTCTGGTTTATTTTACCTTAGCTCACAGTAGCTGTGGAAGATCTGCTGTGTGCTGATATTTTCAAACCCGGACAGCTTTTCAAATACCTCTTGGATTTTATCTGGGTTGGTTTGTGGGAAGGAGTTGGTTAAATAGGAGCTGGATTTATTTAATTCCTTCTGTTCTCACAACTGACATCCTCTTCCTCTCTGGAGTCTGCCTGTGCCAGTAATAGCCAGAACAGATCCTGTGGTGCGCTCCGGCCCCTTTGTTCCATCTGCAAAAGTTATAGAAAATAGCTGGATCGTGGCTGAGACTAGACAAGAAATGTGCTTATGGTGAGAACAACTGTGTAGAGAAACAACTTGAATAATTATTTTGTTTCTCATCAAAAAAGCTTTAGAAATCACAGTGAAAACTATGGTGCTATGGTTTTCTGAACCCTCTGAAAAATAGATGCTTATTTATGTTGTTTACAGTTCAGTTTATTAAAATTCCACCCCTCACTGCTGAGTCCAGTATACTGTCAGACAACAGCATCTAATTGTGGTAACATAGTTTTCCTATTATTTTCTTCCAATATTTTCTCCCTTAGTTCTGCATTTGCCAGTGAGGAGTTTGCCTGACTTATGCTCACCTAATTGAAATTTCTTCTGTATTTTCTGTTCCATAATCATGTGGGAAATGGGATTTCCCTGAGGTGACTTCATACTCCCATCGAAAAGTCTAGTACCACTGTGGAGAAGGGCTAGGGGGTGGATAGGTAGGTCAGGGCAAAAATCATCTGTGACTTTTTGACCTCTGCTCTTTTCAGCTTTGGGTGTATGTGTTCTCTCGACTGGTGTAAAAATTTTAGCAGAATCAGAAACAGAGGTGCTGGCACAGCTACAAGATGTGCATAAGAGTAGCGAGAACAGGAGGAAGAAGCAGAGTTTTTTTCCCTGGGATTAATACACAACTGGGGGTCTGTGAGATCTCAGTTACAGAATGGAAGAACAAATATTTACATTTCAGATAAATTTAGTCAGATACGTTCTGTTGGAGGTGGTTTTCAATGCAAAATGCTCTTTTTGCCAAATGTTTCATATTTCTTTATSTTTACTACTGGGAAACAATCAACTTTATTTTTCACAGCTGCTTTTTGAAAGTTCTGGATAATTTCACTTATGGAGGCCTAAAGAGCATTAAAGTTGAGATTTCAGACAGGCTCCTGTACTGATGCTCCACCATGAGGAGTCTCAAAATCTTAATGTCTCCAGCCTCTGGCAAGTTGGCTGACAGGACAGCTGAAGCTGAAAATTGAGGAGGTGAAGAACAGGCATTGAGCCTGTTGAGCCTCTGGGAGGTTTTTCTTGTCTGTGATACCTCCTGAGAGAAGGAAATTCCAGATAAACAGCATCAAGCCTCAGAACTGTGTTTTAGTGCCCCTAAATCAGAATTTTTCAGTTCCTCCATTACCTTTCAGATTTACAGCATCAATCTAATGCATTCAATGGCAGCTTCAAGCCTGCAAAAAGTGGGCTTTGTCTTTCTGACCTTGGCTTAGGGGTACTCAGGATGCTGAAGGTAAAATTCTAGATAGGTAACAGATAGTCTGGCCTCAGTTTATAGAGTTTTGTTGGCAGACATATTCTTTGTCAACAGCAACAGTGTTCTGCACAAATGCACAATATTAGGATACTCTCTTATTTTTTAGCAGTAAATGAAATTAATCAAAGGTGGAGACGAAAGTGCTGTGTAAGTCATACCTGGCTCTACACAACCTGTAAGTTCCACTCACCTTTGTTTTTCAGCAGTTTGCTGAAATTCCATTTAGTCATTTATCCACCTGATATGAAGAATCTGACGCATTCCTTTCCCTTTGAAATTACCTGACCCTGATTAATCCCTTGGAGGATGAGAATGGTTGAAGAATAAGAAATAAGAAAGGAGTTTCAGGTAGAAGTCTTGAAAGTTTAAAGGAGCAGAGTACACTTCGCTGGGCAAATGTATCATCTGGGAGCCTTCTCCTGCGTTTTCCTGACTTTGGCTCCATCTTTTTCTGTGCTGAATGTTACTGTACTCCTTACAGTTTCCCACAAGTGCATGGAAGATATCAGGTTATTTAGCATGAAAGAAGAGTGTTCAGTGAGGGTGAATTTTTTTCAGTCTTTCTGCTTTGTAACCCTCTTAGGATACTGAGGAAGTTCATGAGTTAGCCTCAAAAGGTGTCTGGAGCAGGGACCTTAAGTCCCCTATTGGGTTGACTTTATCTAAGAGTTGCTGAGCAGGATTGAAACAACTTTTTACCCTTCTTACACAGTCTTTCTTGGATAGCTGATAAAAATCAATTTATCTTTCAAAGTATTACTGTGCACAGTCCTGATGGGCGATGTCTACAGCAGAGTTGAGCCAGTCCTGTGCAAAAGCTGGCTAATGAAACAAACAGCTTCTTCATCCCAAGAAAGTAGGCAGGAAACTAGTTATTGCAAGCCTCATGGCATGTGCCAACAGCTTTCAGGAAATACTATTGCTGTGTATTATGCCTTACACTTCCATTTTTTTTCTGTTTCCTGCAGCTTGTTAAATATACAACAGTTCTCCTTTTCCTCCCCCAGCAATGTACCAATGTTGGAAGTTATATTTAGTTTTAGTCAAGTTACAGTAGGCTTTTTATAATCAYACAGTAGTGAAGAATAAGCCAGAAACACAGTGAAGGCAAATATTTGCAGCATATCATAAACCTTTCTTGTAACCTAAATATTTAGAAAGAACAGAGATGTAGGAGGATGCTGTACTTTATAAAACATGGGAAAGATAAGAAGCAGCCTCCTTAGCAAGCTGACATATTGCAGCATTCTTTTCACAGCAGCATGACTGAGAAGAAGGACTTGTGTTCCTTTTGTTGTGAATATACTTGCTGACTGCAGATGATTTAGAAAAGTAAATGTTTAACTTTAAAAGAAAAAAGTGCCCAGCCAGTTCAATGGGAATTGGAAGGACTGCAGTTGAGAAGAACCAACACCACTACCCCCAGTGACATAAAACCAAGTGTTATCCAAAGTGGATCTTGAGGGATTCATTAGCACCCTGAAAACAGCAATAACTGTAAGATTTTCCTTTAGAGAACACTGAAGCTATGTGGACTGAAGGACAAGAAGTGAGTTGCACAGTCTGTTGCTAAAAATGGCCTTCTGCTGAAATGCCTCTACATATGCCCCGCACATTTTTCATTTCTCTCTGTTCATTTTTAAGTTGTTTTGTTCTGAGAAATGCCTTTGCTTAAATTTCCATCTTATTTTATGCTTTTGTCAGATGTATATTCACTTTTCCTTTTGTGTACTCTCTGTCTTGGAAGATGGTCCTACAGCTTGAGAGCCAACAAATTAATTAGGGTGGAGATAATCAAAGCTTTGTTGTGAGGCATTACAAGGAAATTCTCTGCTGCAATCTGTGAAACTCAGGGGCAAGACACTGGATGCCTCAAGGGTTTTTCTTTAATCTGCTTTCTAGGGACCTTCTCTTGCGGCCCCTGAAATGTTTCTATGTTTCTTTTAATTGCTCATTTTTTTGAAACTCTGTTTTCAATAATTATGAAAACCTGGTGATGAATCAGCACACCAAAGAGAATTTGCCCTGAGAGTTGCCAGGTAGAAGCATAATTCACTGTGTGTAGCATGCAGGGTGGGATGAATGGGTGTAGATGCAATCAGAGTTGTTTCATTTAAACATAGGGCTACTGACAGTTGTTCAAAGTCTGTGATATATTCAGAGCATTAAAGCTGCACTCTATTAGTGGGCATAAAGCTCACATCTGTTTGGATCATTACCTGATTCTTAATATGTGAGTTTGGAAGTCTGTCTTTCTCATAGGCGTTATTACCCTAGGAATTACTCTAATTGTCCTTAGTTTTAACTCTAATACAACTATTTTTTGAGTTGGTTATGAGCATTCCTAATAGCTGAACATAACTTTTCTGTTATCTGCTGCTACATTCATGTTTTCATGCCAAATTTATTCTTTTATTGCAGACCAGGATAAGTGTGATGATGATGATGAGATGGAGCGACTTTACAAGTCATTGGAGCAAGCAAGCTTGTCTCCCATTGGTGATCGTCGACTGTCAACTAAGAAGGAGCTTAGGAAGTCATTTATCAAGCGCAGCAAAAACCCCTCCATTAATGAGAAACTCCACAAAATTCGAATGCTGAACAGTACATTAAAGGTGAGTTTGAAGATCTTGCCAAGGAAAAACTTGAGAGAAAAAAATCAGTTTGGCTCAAAAAGAAGCAGTACAGACTTCAGCCAAACTGTAATTATGTATTTACTGAAAGCCCCAGAGAATTTTGTTAAGTTTTTGAATTCTTTTTTCCTGCTTCATTGGGAACACTGATCTGCGTTATGTTGTTCAGCTTGAACTGGAAGCAGAGGCAATAGCTCAAGAGGGACTCCTTTTACAGAAGTTCCAGCACATTTGGAAAATGTAATAAAGAAAACTCTTAGTTAACTGGAAAACTTGCTAGCTCAGCTAAATGCACTAAACAGGGGAGCCTTAAAAAAGGAAGAGCAGACAAAGTACATTGATGATAAAGGACATGAAAATGACCCTGAGCCAAAAAAAGTTTTCCTTATGTGATTATCAGAGAATGTACAGGATGTGCCAAAGCTATTGTAAAGACCTCCTGTAACTAAAATATTTCTAATAACAAAAGCATCCTGCTTTTATGTTGGAAATATATCACGAACTGGAGGGGTACAGGGGTTCAGGAGACGCTTCATGAAAGGGCTGGTAAATCTGTCTGGAATGTGGGAATTTATGAAGCAGTTTACTTGCCAGCATCAAGTGTCACGGGATTTCAAAGCCCGTTTCTGAGTGGTACTGTGGGAAACAAAAAACTTAACCATAGCATTTATATTGTAAGGAGAAGACAGAATAAATACAAACTTGGGGCTTCACTTGTTTCTTTTTGTACGCATTAGAAGTAGGAATTGAGTACCTTGTTTCAAATGGAGGTATTTGGCTTCAGGCACTGTAAACTGGAGAAATGCATGTAAAATGGTTGGACTTGATGATCTTAGAGGTCTTTTCCAACCTTAGCAGTTCTATGATTCTAAAAACTTATCCTGCCAGCACAATCATTGGTTTGATTATTAGTTGCAGTGGAAGTCTTGGGTTTGGCATCTCAGCCTGTATTGAAATTCCTGAAAAGTAAAGGGAATTGGGAAGAGAGACATCCTTCTTGGCTCTGTATGAGACCTGGTGAAGTCTCTCCTTAGTATCAAAGAGTTTTCAGAGATGTGAAAGTGACTATAGAAGTATTTGTTTTTATCAGCAATAAAGTGAGTCCCCCACATACCAGAAATTTGGTTAAAAAAGTACGCCTACTTCCTAGGATAGGAAGCTACAGAAACATTCCACAAAATTTTCCCTGACAGGACCCTCACTAATAAATCTAAGAGCCAGTTGGTGCAAAATGGAGTTGTATTTTGTGGGACAGTCACTTTCATAAGTATGGAGCTGAATGGAAGCCTTAATGTCAGACATGAGCAAGGAGGGCAACGGTGCATTGATTTAGCATGGGAGTATTATAAAAGTTGTGATTAACTTAGGCTTGTCTAACACTTGTATTTAATAATTTCATATGGAAAAATAAGTTTTGGAGCGTAAAATGTGTTGATATCTTTGTTGGTTTTTT